>LR990633.1:4515000-4874642 GCA_905147815.2 Phalera bucephala | reverse complement strand
CATGTAGAGGCCCTTTGCGAAAAGTTAATTTTATGTAAATTAAGTGACCTAGCGAGGTCATCTGCTATTACGCTTGCCATTTTCCCTGGAGGTGTTGTAATGACTTGATCATTTTATGTTATACAGGTCCATTTTAAGCTCGCATATTTGAAAAAGAAACAGTGGAGTTTCGTGCCTTTCTCCACAGAAATGATATTTCAAACGGGTGGTCGTCTTAAGTAATCATTAACTTTTTCTTATTTGACTTTTCATAAGTGCTTTCAGATATACGAAAATTAAAAAAAGTCTGGTGAATAGTAAGGTCAGTGATCGCTAGGTTTAAGATTCGAATCCTAAGTCGGACAAAGTGAGGTTTTCTATTAAAATAATCGCAAGAGCAGCTCGGAGTCTGGAATGACAAGAGTCTCACCTGCTGTATATTATATTGGGTCCTAACATCGTCAACTTAATGTGAAGAGTGCACGTTACACCTCTGCCACCCTTTTTAAGATAATGTAAGGAAAACGGTCTTTATTTTTGTTATTATGATTTTCGACATAGCCGCCCATAACTTGGACCGCATCGATTCGGATTAAAAAGTTCTTATTTAAAACTAATCTCATTAATCGATACAAATCAACCAGAACTGAACGATTATTGGTTTTGAATTAAACGTTTTTAATTATTTCATTATTGTTACTTAGAAAACTGGCATTATACTTAAATTAAATGTACTTATATATTTTTTTGATAAACGTTGCGTTTTGTTTTTTAATTAGATTTTTATTCTTTTAAATAGATTTTATCGTTCCACGTGACATTATTTCTTATTTATATTAAGTTCTCTTCTTATTCTGCCATTGATACGAAAAGAAGAAGAGGAAGAAGAAGTTCTCTTAGATATATGCAAACATTACACATGACATAAAGTAATATTTTCTTAAAACATTCCTT
This sequence comes from Phalera bucephala, assembly GCA_905147815.2. NCBI lineage: Eukaryota > Metazoa > Arthropoda > Insecta > Lepidoptera > Notodontidae > Phalera > Phalera bucephala. The sequence continues at coordinate 4,873,709 of LR990633.1, read as the reverse complement.
TTGGTGACAAAGCGTAGCATAAAGCGCTTGAAACATCGGGAACTAAGATTTAAATCTAGATAAATACAACTTAACACCGTAATACCTGTATTCCCCAAACGGAGGTGGCAGAAGTGTACTGTGTTCTTTTTGCCGACGATGTTAGGTACCAATGTATTATATAGGATAACAAGGTATGAGCCTAATCCGAAGAAACCATAAACTAAAAATATTAAAAAGAAATAACACCGTCTCGCCTGTATTCTACAAGCAAGCGGGGTTGGCAGAGTTGTACTGTGTACTTTTTACTTTAAGTCACAATTTAATAGGGGGTGAACCTATTACCATTATACTGAACACAATGTCAGACTCCGGGCTGATTCTGGGAATTTTCACATTGAAATCACGTCTGGTCTAGAATTCGAATTCAGGACCTCGTGATAGATAAGCGCATTACTGAATAATGCGTCACTACATTTAGAGGAATTTGGTTGAAAATTCATAGGAAATAGCATTTTAAATTACACGTCTACGTAGTAATCTTACAGATGCCTAGTTTCAGATTGAAATTAACGGATATTTTCGAAAGATTTTGAAAATCGTCAAAAACCAGAAATATCCCGTAAAAATCGTTTAATTTTTAAACGAAAATACAGATATCAATCATGTTTTATTTTTTGTGTCTTGTCACTTCAGTAACATAATATAAAATACCTAAATAAATAACTCTACTTATATATTATTGGCGGCAATAACGACACGTGAGGACGTCGTGACGTCGCCATTTTGTTTCAATTTCCCAAAACATGTTTTATTTTGAAAAAAAAGTGGATGGAATTTCAACCATTATGTTATCTTATACATGCATGAGTGAAGGTAGTTGTAACAAAGTGATAAAACATGACCTTTTAATTTCCCTCAAAAAGTCCGCCGTAATTGATCTGTAATAGATTCACCACTTTACTGTCCAGAGTGGGGTATTATATCCAATTTACACACTGCCACTGCCGCCATCGTATAGAGCAATAAGTCGGCAGCATCTACTATTCACATACTCTCTTCACACTTCCACTTGATCACTGTGTTTCTTTAATTTTTTGATTCTTTTTTCCCCTCGAATTAATATTATTTTTATGAAAATATTCTCAAGGCAATTTTTATGGTACCTTTACGAAGCTTTTCCTGATGTTTCATCTTCACATTTTATTGGATGTTATATATTTCTCTAGATATTTATTCTTAATTTTTCTCCATAATTGTAAAAAGATTTCGCTCGCTCAAAAGCCGCCAATGAAGGGAGCGCCGGGCAGTCATAGTTTGGGAAGGGAAGTAAAGCGTAAGTGGCGCGTTTATACGAATAACCTTCCCTAACTTTACGCAGAAGTCGGCAGTGTGTAAATTGGGTATTATATACCATTAAATTATATTATGTAGTAAGTACTAGAGATGTCTGTTAAACAAAAAACGGCGTGGAAATTAATGGCCGCAGAATTATCGAGCATGGTTGTGGTTTCATAGATAATAAGTTATTTTATTTCTAGATTTGTCTAAAGTTTAAACCGTATGTTAGTGGATATGAAGACATATTTTTGAAATTAAACTTGTGAAAAGCTGAAGTGGGATTGGGCAGGACATGTCGTGTGTATAGACCCGCTAAATTGTCGGCCGAGACGAAGATGGCGTGACGACTTGGACACTTATGCGGGAAAGACATAGATATTACAGGCCCAGGATCGATTTGTGTGGAGACGTAAAGGGGAGACCTCTGCCCAACAGTGGGATACAGAACTGGCTAGTAAAAAACAACAGCACTCAAAGATGTCACGTCGCGAGAAGCACCTGTCCGACCTTCCCGATGCCCTTACATCCCTTCTTTCGGATACAGATACCGCACACAGGATCAGACACCGACCTCGCCGGCGAGGCCGAAAAATCCCTTGCCCGCCGGCCGGTGCAGAGCACCACGGTGAGACATCTAGTATACGCCCTTCTCTATAGCGACTGCCCAAGCCGAGGCCGTTCCTCCTTGAGGCGCCCCTCAGCTAGTTGCCCCTTGCCCTTCTGGCTCGAGCGTAGTGGTTGCACGCTCGCCCTCTTGTCCGGTGAAGCTGTAAAGGCCCCGCGGCCGACAGCGTAGATCATTCACACACACAAAGAGAAGCACCTGTAATAAAGGGAACTAGAGTGAATGCGCTCTAACTTAGCCTACAAGAACTTAATTGACGTGTCTTCTCTAGCATAACTTCTAGATACATCAATATTATTATAATCTATCTCTATCTATCTATATATACCATCACGCCAGATCCCTTGCAGGGTAGGCAGAGAGTACAGAGTTTCAACAGGTTCCTTACATACCTCTCTGGCTTCTTCCACTCTCATAGTTCGGCTCATACACGCTCGCCGGTTACGGAGACTCTTGACTTGTCCGTCAGATAAAACAGTCTATTTGGTCGTGGTAAGATAGTCTAGGTCTTCCCCGGCACCTGCATCCTTCCACTTTCGCATTGTATATCTGTTTTGTCATTCTTTCTTCTGATATTCTTTCTTTATGCCCGAACCAACGGAGCAAACCCTTACTCATCTTTATATCGATACTATATTATTATACTACCTATATTATAATCGTTATCATAATATTCATTGGGGAATTTAACAAATGTAGAAGTGGATATTATAATATTATGCTACTCGACATTGGCAAAGATGGCTCTAATTTGTAGCCTACCAATTCATATTATCAAAAATAGTAATGGTAATAGACCGTGTCTTATCTGAAGGACAAGTCAAGAGTCTCCGTAACCGGCGAGCGTGTATGAGACGAACTATGAGAGTGGAGGAAGCCAGAGAGGCCTGTAAGGAAGAACCTGTTGGAACTCTGTACTCTCTGCCTACCCCGCGAGGGAGCTGGCGTGATGATATAGATAGATAGATAGATAGAAAAATGGTAAAGGACTTATAACAAAATAAAATTAACACCTTCACGCTTGTATTCTCCAAGCGGGCGTGGCAGAGATGTTCTGTGTACACTCACTTATCGGCGATAATGTTTGGTCCCAATTTAATAGAGGCGAATCTATTGTCATTATGCCGGACACAACTTCAGACACCGGACTGCTATTTATAATAATATTTCGATGAAAAAAGCACATTGTACGACTTATGACGTGAACCCGGGACCTCGTGACCGCTATATACTAACATAACCAGTAAAACTTCTTAAAGTCGATAGCCCGTTCTAAATCATCAAAAACCAGTACACCTATATACAAACATCTAAAATGGTTTAAAAACAACAGACAGAACCTTTAATTTATTTTTTATATATACCTTTTTAATCCAAATAATTTTCTTTTCTCTACATATTTCCGGCAGAGTATAACAATGATATAACTCAAAAATTTTATCACTTGAATTAACACTCTAATTAAAAGAAGAAAAAGCTTAGTTTCACTTATTCTTCCTATTTTTAATGTGGGTATTCCATTCAATCAACTGTATCGATTGTAACGTGCTAATACCACGGAACTGATATTGATATAATCAATTACCTAATTTAATTTTACATAAATAAAATTGATTTTCGCATAACCATATTCATGGACTTACGAGCGATTTGTCGTGAAATTTCTTACACTAGGATGTACTGTATTGAAATAACCCATGAACTGTTCTAAAATCAAATTTGAAAAATGACAGCGAACACCTAATGACTGTTTAAAACTTAATCTCTATTTTTTTCTAACCAAGACGCTAAAAATCACGTTGCCACTTCTCAATTAACGCATTAAACATTCGCTAAACCTGTGTCATATCTTAATTACGTATCACATCATAGATAAAGCAGGAGCAGTAAAAAAAAAAACCAGTGGAGACTTTCTTTTTTGGAGCGAAACTACGAATCGTACTTTTCAGTCACCAGCCATTACAAAAAAATACAGGTAGCATTAGAAAAAACATTTAAATATTAACGGTAATTTTAAAAATTATATCATTCATTTTTATTACATTTCGGTCAAGTCAGAAAATTATTACAGGTTTTCATTACGTTACGAATTTTCTTTTTAACCCCCTCAACACCGGTGATCCGCAAAAAAATATTAAAAAACAACATTTACCTTGGATCGAACAACAAAACAATAACACAGACACAACACAAAACACGCTGTCAAACTATCGTAATACCGTAACACAACACTGATAACGTTATCAACACCGCTCCCAGCGAAAAAAACCTCATACTATCCATATCAGTAGAAAAAAAACACGTTCTTTCGCTCCCTTTCGCAGACGAGCCCGTCGACCCGACCGATGTCTTTGGGCCAACTAAAAACTCGTCTCGGAAAATGTGTAGGCGTTATGCGTTGGAGCGGGACAGACATAGATTTTTGTGGGTGTTGGAAAGGGACGGGTAATTTCTGCGTGGGCGTGTCGTGGTAGGAGTGGCCTAAGTTTGCATAAATGACAGGCGAGCCCCGCAGTAGCAGCGGCAGTGTTAAACTTGATTCCAGCAATATATTATGCTATCCTTTGCCTGTTTTTGCACCGGGTGCATTGTCTTGGTGCTTTTTTTTAAAAGGATGAGCTATGAAACTGTGGTGTTTGGTTTTTAATTCGTGCTTGAGGTTATGGAAGATGTTATGTGTATTTTTTTCATAGAGGTTAGGTTATAGGCGTTCGTAGCGATGCGCGGTATTTTTTTTTCAAATGTCTGCACATCACTAGGAATTATTTCTATTTTGTGGGCGTTTTTACGTATGTATAAACCCAGGCCAGGATGGAAGATGGGGGCCAGCAGGATCTCACAAAGATTTGTCCCGTGCGGGGATCGAATCTGCGGTTACTCAGTTTTTGATCGTTACATAGTTACATAGTTTAATCATTAAGGTTAGGCAGCGCTGACCAAGGTCAGTTTGATATCCAGAGTGGTATCAAGTCTCCCCCCGATGGTGGGCTTTTCGGAGCGCGCCACAAGAAGGGCACCCCAGTGCGCTCCATACAAAAATCCCGGAGCCCCTTCTCTAAAGTGCTGATTTCGACTACACTAAGGTTTTTAGTCAGTAGGAATCTAATACGCCCCGCGAGCTTCCCTTAAGGCTCATGGACGTCTTATGCAGGCTTTTCCCTAGCTAAAAAGGTCAGTTTGAGATCAGAGGGGCACCAGTGCTTTCCTAGATCCCGAAGTCTCTCTAAAGTGTGAATGTCTGCCACCATGAGGTTTAAGTAGGAGTGCAATATGTCACGTTAAACAACTAAAAAATAAAGCAGTGGTTTTTTTCCGTTTCTGACCGCCGAAGTGTCAACATTGAAGTCGTGATAAAATCAATTCTAAACACCAAACAGTCTAGTAACTACCGTAATACATCAAAAAAAGACCTTAAAGTGTTGCAGATAGTAGTTGAAGATGAAACTAGCATATTACATCACAGAAAGGAAGAAAGTGTATCAACAACGTTTTGAGGTTAGATCATAGACCATTTTATAAGTGACTTTAATATTCATACTCATTCATTCTAACAGTCCTGGCAAAATCACAGTGACAGCCCGAGGTGACAGCTAACAACTGACATATACGCTGGTGTTACAAGTTTTGAAAATAAATTCCACTATTTTCTACCATAACGTTTCGTTTCAAGCAAACAATAAAAAATGGAAGCGCAATTCCAACTTATGTTTGACAATATGAAATCAGAAATGCATTAACAATCTATCAAACTTTCTGAATGTATTACAAACACTGCAATGTCTAGAATGGATGAAAAATTAATCCCGATTATAGAGGAAAAAATTGCTTAAAATTAAAAATAGAAGCTCTAGAAAAAGGAAGAAAGAATATTTAAAAAGAGAAAAAAAGAATGATAATATAATTATATTTGGCGTAGAAGAGACAGAAAAATCAACATTGGATTTAATTAATAATATAAAGAAAACTTTCAAGGGCGATATTAACATTGATATAGAATAACATGGAATCAACAATATACACCGAATAAGGATTAGAAATAGAGACGGAAACAACCCGAGACCAGTCCTATGTTCCTTCGTAAACGGGTGGAAAAAAATGAGATAATGAGAAATAAGAAGGGTCTGAAAAAGTTATATGTCACAGAAGACTATCCAAAGGAAGTACTGGCTAAAAGGAAAGCTCTACAAGCAGAGCTGGTAGAAGAAAGGAAGAAAGTGAAAATAGCTTTTTTGAAGTATGATAAGCTCGTAGTGAAGGAAAACGGATCTACTAACGATAAAAGAAAACGGGAAACCTCTTCCTCACCGCATTCTTCGGAGATTCAACCTAAAAACAGCAAACCTCCATGTCCTTCAAGGTCAACAGAACTAGCGCTTTTGATATGATGAGAAACAGATCTAACTCTCTTTCTAACATTTCTCTAACCAAACAACAATAGCACCTTGGCAAACGGAAAATACAACAAATCATGGACACAAAACTAAATATAACAAAAAATCAACAACCTCCCCCAAGCCGACTGGTCGTCGTGGGGGAAAACGACCAACACCCTCTAAGTACATATAACCAAAAAATAAAAATAAAACCAATTGCGATATACACATAGCGTCGATTAACACATAATCACTAAGAACCCCAGAGAAACTCATTGCACTAGAAACAACAATAAACGAAATTAAATGAGATATTATTGGAATAAGTGAAATAAGAAGACTAGGAGAAGGAATAGAAGACCACAGAAAATTTATATTACATTACAAAGGAGAAACCAGGGCAATATGGTGTCGGTTTTTTGATAAAACGGAAATATACTAACTGAATAGAAGAATTAAAAGGAATATTAGAAAGGATAGCAATTCTCAACGTTATACTCCCCATACAAAATAACAGAGAAGAATCTTGGTCAGTTATTCAGGCTTTCTAACCAACTAAAGCAAATAAAAAAGAAGACTGCTACAAAAAATTACAAAAAGCTGTTGAGACTGCTCACAAAATTGTAATAGTAATGGGTGATTTCAACGGTCAAATTGGAGAATGCCAAAGAGGCGAAGAGTATATTGTAGGAAGTCACGGTATTGGCACGAGGAGCAAAAACGAAGAAAGATTAGTGAACTTCGGCTTAGAAAATAAACTAAGTATTATAAATAGTTTCTATAAAAAGAAAAAGAAATGGACGTGGACTTGACCTGGACCCCAAATGGACAGTATAAAAATGAAATCGATTATACGAGTATTATGACCAATAAACTAAAATTTTTTAAAGACCATTCAATAAAACATAATTTAAATTTTAACTCGGACCATAAAATCATACGCGCGACGTCACGAGGAACACATATAGAAAAATAGAAGGCTACAATCCCAATCGGTACCCTATGTCAACATCAAGAATAACGCGGAGTTAATGGAAAACTTGAAAGAAAATCTGGATAGGGAAGAAAAAACATACAGAAAATTAATTCAGACGAGACATAGCGACTTTGTGAACATCCTCAAATTTGAAGCTCGAAAAATATATGCAAATAATTGGATACCAAATATGAAGAATGGAGAGGGAAAATGTACTAGAAAAAGAAGTAAAATACTAAATATTGCTACAGAATATTATAAAAACCTGTACCCAAGCAAAAGTGACAAACTCACTGCGACTGACGACACGGAATATTCTGAACCTATACCACTAATTCTAAATGAAGAAACAGAAAGAGCTATTATGACGCAGTAATTAGGAAAAGCACCAGGTCCTGATCATATTACTAAGGAACTTCTTTGAATATCAATCCCAGTGATTGTCCCCAAGCTAACCAATTTATTCAACGCAATAATAAAATACAGAAAATATCCCAGAAGATTGGACGAAATCAATAATAGTCTTATTACACAAGAAAGGAAACAAAGGAGATATCGGTAATTACAGGCCGATAACCTTAATGTCTAATATATATAAAATCTTTCAAAAATATTACTTTTAAGGCTAACTAACACACACGATGAAAATCAGCCAAAGGAGCAAGCTGGATTTTGGAGCATATTTTTGACCATAGACCACATTCATGTACTACGGCACATACTACAGAAATACAGAGAATACAATAAAGTACTATCTGGGGTTTGTAGACTTCAATAAAGCGTTTGATTCCTTGGAGCACCACTGTATATGGGAATCATTAGAAGGACAAGGTGTCCATAGAAAGTACATCCGCCTATTAAAGATAGTTTACGGGAAGAGTACAGCAACACTAAAACTGGAAAGAACTGGCGACGAGTTCCCGATTTAAAGAGGCGTCCGTCAATGTGACCCTATTTCACCGACGACAGTTTCAGCTGTATTAGAGATGATTTTTAGGAGACTGGGTTGGGATAATTTCGGACTGAACGTGAACGGAGAGAAGTTAAGTCACATGAGATTGGCTGACGATTTAATACTTTTCTCAGAACGTCCGAGGACCTTGGAAAAAATGCTTCAACAACTGTCAGATGAAAGTGCAAAGGCAGGTCTCTCAACGAATACAACAAAGACAAATCTAATGAGCAATTCTCCACTAACAGAGGCTATTAGAATTAATAATCAACAATTAGAATACGTAAACGAGTAATTAGTATCACCAATAGAAAACATGCAGAAAGAAATCGAAAGGAGAATAGCTAACACTTGGAAAAGATTCTAGTCGTTTAGCGAAATAATGAAAAATAAAGAGATTCCAATGTCAGAGAACCAAAAAGTTTTCAATGCTTGCATCCTGCCATGTCTGACATACGCTCGCCACACTTGGGCTTTAACCGAACAACAACAAAATAAAATAAATATCTGACAGAATGGAATAGAAAGGAGTGTAGTGGGAGTAAGGAGAAGAGATAAAATACAATTAAAAAGAAAATACCAAGTTCGAAAAAGTACAATCAGTCTGCAGAAAATTAAAATGGCAATGGACGGGACACATGTTGAGAGAAAAGAAAGAAAAATGGACCAGAATAATAACTGAATGGTACCCAAGGGAAAGTAAAAGAAGTAAGGGAAGACAAACAAAACGATGGGAGGACGACTTGAAAAAAGTAGCCGGTCCAAATTGGCTACGTGCAGCAAAGGACAGAAACAAATGGAAAGCCTTAGAGGAGGCCTTTGTCGAAAGACAAGCTGTAAAGAGAGGAGAACAACCGAATGCCGTGAATACAATTTAGTTTAAGTTAATTACTTTTCTACTCTATTTTTAATTATTAATTAATATTTGTCAAATAAGTTAATACCGGAAGACGTGGCGTGGGCAGGCGTACAAGATGGACCGATGACTTGGTGAAGGTCGCGGGTAGAAGTTAGATGCGTACAGCACAAAGCCGGTCGTTGTGGCGGTCTTTAGGGGAGGCCTTTGTCCTGCAGTGGACGTCTTTCGGCTGAAGAAGAAGAAGAAGTTAAAATTAAAAGCTAAAAAAAAAAAAAAATTAACAGCAATAAAGGCTTATTTTATTTTATTTATTTTTAGCCTAGTGGTTAGACCGGTGGACTGCAAAGTCAGAGGTCTCGGGTTCAAACCCAGGTAAGCACCTCTGTCTTTTCGAAAGCATGTGCGTAACTGCCTTGTTGGTCTAGTGGCAACGCGCATCGCTTTGTGATCACGAGCTCCTAGGTTCAAATCCTAGGTCGGACAAGTGTTGTTTTTCTAACGAAAACTTCCCAATACGATTCCGGAGTCTGGAATTGTGCCCGGTATATGGCAATAGGCTCGCCCGCTATAGCATGGGACCTAGCATCGTCGGCGAAACGTGGGTGCACACAGTAAACCTCTGCCACCCCCGCTTGGGGAATATAGGCATGACGGTGTTGAAGATTACAAAATGTAATTGTAAGCGTTAATCATTAATACACCATCACGCCTATATTCCCCAAGCGGGGGTGGTTAATCATTAATCTGTTTACATTTTGCCTATCTCTGCTTTATCCACTGTATGTATCATGGTCCACGCAGTCCTGAAGTATTTTTGACATAATTTTCTCAACTTGGTTTTTTTTTTTTAACGTAGGTCCACACTAGGATTTATTCCTGTATCGTGGGCGCGTTTACAAACATGAAAATTCACATACACAAATACCCAGACCGGGACAGATAATTGTGGATCACACAAAGATTTGTCCCGTGCGGGAATCGAACCCGCGACTATTAGACACAGTGGTTGAAGTGGCTTAAGCTCTTAACCACTGCGCTAAATCGTCCGTCGTGGCTCATAATATACAAATACATCATATTTACAAATATAACTTACCGTGGGAGATACAGGTCTTGAAATACAATATTGCCCTAGTTTAGGCTCTAGTCCACTTCATAAATAAATTTCATTTACACCGTCCCTCCTATATTCCCCAAGCCGACGCTGAGCCTTATTCGCCGACGATGTTAGCTCCCATGTAATTTCATTAACAATTTATATAAAACTAGCTGTCCCCACGAACCTCATTTCGCCTTAATATTATGCTCATGTTACTCGGTAAGAAAGTAGCTATCTATGGGTAAAAGAATTTTTAAAATCAGATTTTGAGTAAAGCCATTACAAACAAAGACACAAAGAATGAAAACTTTTCTTTTTGTAATAGAAGCCGCGTCTAGTAGTAATTGCAAGTCGCGTGGTGAAGCCAAAAATTCAACGAACGTCCCGCACTCACCGCACTTCCCACCCGCGTAATGTTGGCAGCCCGGAAAGATTGCCACTTTTTGGGGTAAATGTTGATGACATTAGAGTAGATTAAATCATTGTTTCGATAGCGTGTATTTTTATGCATATTAAACTCAAGAAATAGATATACTTGAACTATTAAGGTTTGTAGTAATTTAATGTAGGAAAAATATGTTTTCATCATCTTAAATAATTATTAAAACCATGATGTAATAGTTAACTATACTAATACCATTCAATACCAGAACTACTAAAGACCTCAGCAAATAAAAGTGGGGAAAAAATAAAATTGTTATACTAGCAACACTAACAAAATGGACGTCTTTTACTATGACAATACTAGACAGACGAATTAATTCGATACTTACATAATAGGGCACCTTAATGCGCTCGTTAGGTATTAAATATGATTCCATCGCGTTTCTTTTGACCACTGCAACATTTTTACAGACAGGAGTGGCATAAGACTTCATCAATTTAACGACATCAATTTAATTTAATAATACACGCAGAGCACGTTATTCCGCACGACGGTCACAGAGTGACTACTCGTGTGAACATGTGACTGCCTGCTTCGCAGGTAGTAATTGTTGCTTCAATTTGATGCGCGCCCGCGGCGTCTGGATGAAATTTTTTTATTTTATTGATTTTGAAATTTAGTTTAGTCCAGATGCTTATAATTTGAATAAGTTAAAGCTGTCTTATTAAAGTTTATTTAGAGCTGATATTACTTATGATATAAGTTACTCACAGGATAAACTACAACAAAACCAAACAAAACATTACATTGGTACGAATAAAATATTTCATTTTTTCACGCCTATATTCAGTCAGATTATAATTTATTTGATGGATAACTGAATAAATTTAAAATATCTGCTCTAAATAAACTTAAATGAATCAGATCTAAATTTATTTAAAAAATCATCCGTATTCAAATTTTAAGAATCAGGTTTAAACTAAATTTCAAAATCAGCCCTATACATTAAAAAAAAGTTATAAATCAATTTTAAAAATCAGCCCGAAACTACGTTTAAAAATGTTATGTAGTTGTTCTTGTATAGAACAGTATTTACAATGCTAAATTTGCCGTTTCAAATATCGAACCCCTTCAATTCCAATTTTCAAATTTGAACTTGGAACGTCCAGTTCGGATGACGGACAAAAACTGACCGCGCGTTGCCAGCCGTCATCTGCTTGGAACAAGTGGATACATGGAATATATATTCGTCTAATAAATTTTTATAAGTTAATATAAATATTTGTTTTTAATAAATATCTTATTATTCTATTAATGTTATATGTGTTATGAATTATGAGATTTTGAAAAGGTATTGTAAAAAGTTACATTTTAGGTAAATTAAAAAAAAAGTATTTTCTATGTAAGTAAGCAACAAATAATTTTAGGTAATTTTCAGTTATCTATACTGAATATTGGAAAATTAATTTAATAATTTAGTATGCATCACATAAAACATATCGCCTATAAACTATTTTTAGTATTGTGAATTTAAAATTCATAATTCTTAATGACTTTTCTAAGCAAACATAACAAACTACGTTAATCTAGCAACAAATATCAAAACTATACACTCAAGGTATAAAAAAATTATATTATAATCGATATTGTTTATATTTAAATTTTAAAATTTCTATTCAAATACGACTCTACGTAATTCTCTCTTCTGCAGAAATATGCCGCCTAGTCGTGCAGACTATGCGCAAAAAGGGCGTCCTCATCATACGTTCCTCGTGCGAGCGAGACAAATGACCAAAGCTTCTTGAACCTTCCCCACTTACAAACCTTGGAAAATTTCAAACATCATTCAAAAATCATACAATTCTGGAGCTCAAATTATACTAGTATTACCAACCAATATATTTCGACCTCTTTCCGACGCTGTGTATTCGAAAATCAAATATCGAATGAATATTTTCTTAAAAAGTTCGAGGTCATGATGTATTGGTTTATCTAAAGTGAAGCTAAGCGAAAGCTTTTTGTCTTTGTTTATTATTGCACGGTGTGAAAGGGATGGATGATGGAAAATCGTGATTGCGCTTTGAGTTTTTGATTTTTGAATCTTGGTTAGAATTGAAATCAAGTTATTTTGTTATAGATATGGAAGGTTATGTTTGAAATTCTAACTTATAAACGAAAGTGGTATAAAACAAGTAATATTGTTTTACACGTAAACCACTGCCCCGTTAGTCTAATGGGTTATACAGCAGAGAACGATCACAACACGTTATTCAGCAGATCAAATCAAAGATAAAATATCTCTCAGGTGCGTTACGGGATATTGTTAGGTTTTTCCGCGGAGAATACGTTATAATAGCTAGTATCCATTTACTTGTAAATCGATATTTAGATTATCTCATAGAAACTTCGGACTATTACAAAGATCTCAAAATAAGCTGATAAAAAAATTATTTCATTATGATTAATATACACAAAGATAATATATAGGAAGACTACATTTTTGAATATTAATATTTATGCTTATATAAAACTTGCATACTGATACGAAGAATAAAATTAAAGGACTAGAATTATAGGACTGCCTCGATCTAGTGGCGGCACGCACCGCTTTGTGATCACGAGTTTCTGGATTCAAATCCTAGGTCGGACAAATGTAGTTTTTCTAGCGAAAACTTCCCAATGTGAGTCTGGAGTCTGGAATTGTGCCCGGTGTATGGCAATAGGCTCGCTCCCTATTTCGTGGGATTTAACATCGTCGGCGAAAAGTGGGTGTACTTAGTACACCTCTGCCACCCCCGCTTGGGAAATATAGGCGTGACGGTGTTTATTTATTTATTTGTTATTTATTACACGCAGAAATAACTTTAACAAAAAAATATCAAGTACACAAGATAAGGTTAAGATGTGCAAATTACATTCATTTGTATAGAACATGTTTTTATTATGGCGAAACTAGTGTGACTTATGAACGTGCTAAATTCTATATAAAATTACAAAATAAGATTAAGGCAATAAAAACAATAGTTTTATATAAAAATTAATTAAAATATATCTTTCAAATTCCGGTACAAAAATTTCACCAAACACCATGTCACATATAGATTTTTTTTTTATGTTTATGGCATCACGACGATGCGTATTTTGCCAATGTCAAGTATTACGAATATTCATTTCTAAATTAATTCAACTCCCCGATGCACTTGATGACAACGATGATAATGAAATTGATGAAGTATCCCACCCTGGATAGTAAAGCGATGGATACTCTACATACCAATTGCGACGGCCGTTTTGAGGGTAATCGAAAAGGCACGTTTTATCACTTTGTTACATTTACCTTCACTCGTGCACATATACGAATACATAATGGTTCTCCACAGGAATGACATTTCGAAGTGGTGGTGGAGTCTTTGTGAGTGTTCTAACGATTCATAAATACTGTAATGGTTTACATGAATAAAAAATATACTGATTCTGAATGGTCTTAAACAATGTATTTCGCCAATGTCAAGTGATAATAGAATATTAAACAGTAAATTAAAAAAGATGGCATGTTGACGCCATTCAAAAAAAGAAAATCTAACAAACATTCAACGGAGCAGTTTTTTTTGGCAATTGCGTTTACTTTATGCCATTGTTCAAAGTAACTGTGGAGATTTGTTTTTGTCAGTTTCTGTGTTTTTTTTTATGTTTCTGGCATCACGACGACGCGTATTTTTCCAATGCCGAGTATTACGAATATTCAATTTTAAATTAATTCAACTCCCCGATGAACTTGATGACAAAGATGATTATGAAATTGATGAAGTGCCCCACCCTGGATAGTAAAGCGATGGATACTTTACATACCAATGCAACGGCCGTTTTGAGCGCAATCGAAAGGCACGTTTTATCACTTTGTTACAATTACCTTCACGCTTGCACATATAAGAACACATAATGGTTAATATTCCACCAACATTACACATCATAATTCTAAATAAGACAAGTTTTAGAAATTAAAACAAATTGATATCATCACTCTTCGATTTCCCGCCAAAACTCCAACGGAGCAGGTTAAAACTACCTTCTTTGACGTCTATCTATCTATCTATAACATCACGCCAGATCCCTTGCGGAGTAGGCAGACAGTACAGAGTGTACGAGAGTACTCCTTTGACGTCTACTTGTTATTTAAACAGTTTTAAGTTATTAATACACACACACCGTCACGCCTATATTCCCCAGCGGGGATGGCAGAGGTGTACTGAGTACACCCACGTTTCGCCGACGATGTTAGGTCCCATGTAATAGGGGGCGAGCCTATTGCCATATACCGGGCACAATTCCAGACTCCGGACTCATACTGGGACTTTTTCGTTAGAAAAACTACATTTGTCCGACCTAGGATTTGAACCCAGGACCTCGTGATCACAAAGCGATGCGCTTTGCCACCAGACCAACGAGGCAGTCATTATTAATAGTTTGAATATATTATTTTCAACGGTTTGAATGTAACGTTTTTGTTAGCAGGAAGTCTCCGTAACCGGCGAGCGTGTATGAGACAAACTATGAGAGTAGAGGAAGCCAGAGAGGTCTGTAAAGAAAGAACCTGTTAGAACTCTGTGCTCTCTGCCTACCCCGTAAGGGATCTGGCGTGATGATATAGGTTTTTGTTAGCATGTTTGTTCGGTTTTAATTATTTGACTGAAAAAGTAAACACCATTTTATTAGTACTAGTGGTCGCCCATAGGTCGATATTCGACCTACTCTTTCATCGTTTGCTGGTTATGTTTGACATTCAGTAAGACTATAGACAAATAATATTAAAGACAAACATCAATTTGACGTGTATTGTGCCAAATACATGGTAGTGTGTGTAATGTTTTTTTCATTGATTTAATGTATGTTTTATGCATAATTTTAAATAAATATTTGCATTCTGCACTCCTTCTCTATATAAACTATAAGTGTGGGAAATTTCATACTCCTCCGTCCGCGCAATTGTCGTAAAAATGTGTACAAAGTTTTTGCTTCACGTATTAATATATAGATATTGTTTCAAGTGCTGAAAATCTATAATTAATCGTTAGTTCGAAGTGGTTAGTGTACTTGAGTGCAAATGTAAATGACGTAGTAATTATCAACTGTGCGCTGGAGCAAACAAAATGTAATAACTGCATTAATTGTTATGGAATTCTCATGTAAGTGAATTACTTTTATTCGTATGAGAATAAATATATCTCAATTCTGAAAAATGTCCAATACTGCTATATACCCTTTTAATCGTAATAGGTTCGCCTATTTAATTACCTTACATAATTAGATCCTCCGCCAATCCGCGTGGTGGAGTCTCTATCTCGATTCGTGAGAGAAGGGATAGTATAATAATAATATTAGCCCTGTTAAGAAACTGTCCCACCGTTGGGCACGGGCCTCCTCTCAAATTGAGAGGGTTTAGACCATAGTCCACCACGCTGGCCCAGTGCGGGTTGGCGAACTTCACACACCTTCGAGAAACTCTCAGGCATGCAGGTTTCCTCACGATGTTTTCCTTCACCGTTAAAGCGATAGTTAATTTTTAATACGCACATGCTTTCGATAAGGCAGAGGGGCATAGGAGTATAAGTTGATATTATTATTATTATTATACACCGTTACCCCTATATTCCCCAAGCTGGGGTGGCAGAGGTGTACTGAGTGCACCCACGTTTTGCCGACGATGTTAGGTCCCAGGTAATAGGGGGCGAGCCTATTGCCATATACCGGGCACAATTCCAGACTCCGGACTCATATTGGGAAGTTTTTCGTTAGAATAACTTCATTGGTCCGACCTAGGATTTGAACCCAGGACCTCGTTATCACAAAGCGATGTGCTTTGCCACCGGACGAGGCAGGCTAATACTCGAATCAGAAAAAAAATCAGATCTGCTCGGCGAGCTATGGAAAGAGCTATGCTCGGCGTTTCGTAGAATGAAGAGATCCGTAGGAGATTCAAGATCACCGACCCTCAAAACGATATATTTATCTTTCAATCAAAAATAGGAAAATTTAATTCAACCCCAACAAAACGGTCACTACTCGATATATCGAAACTTTTTGACCCCTTAGGATGGTTGACACCATTTAGCACTACTTTGAAAATACTTTTTCAAAGCGTTTGGCTATCACAAATTCAATGGGATGATACCCTGCCAAAAGACATCAAGAAAAAATGGCTAAGTTTAAGAGAACAATCTAAATATATCAATACGTCAGAGACCAATCGATGGTATGGAAATAAACCAGGGGACGAAGTTGAGTTCCATGGTTTCTGTGATGCTTCTCAAATGGCGTATTCCATAGTTTTAATTACAGCCAATGCAAGGTTAGTTCCATTAAACAGAGTTATATCAATGCCGAGATTAGAATTAATGGGAGCTCAACTTTTATCGAAACTTGTACAAAAACTAAAGGGATAGACACTGTTGGACCTTTTGAGGGTCGGTGATCTTGAATCTCCTACGGATCTCTTCATTCTACGAAACGCCGAGCATAGCTCTTTCCATAGCTCGCCGAGCAGATCTGATTTTTTTTCTGATTCGAGTATTAGCCTGCCTCGTCCGGTGGCAAAGCACATCGCTTTGTGATAACGAGGTCCTGGGTTCAAATCCTAGGTCGGACCAATGAAGTTATTCTAACGAAAAACTTCCCAATATGAGTCCGGAGTCTGGAATTGTGCCCGGTATATGGCAATAGGCTCGCCCCCTATTACCTGGGACCTAACATCGTCGGCAAAACGTGGGTGCACTCAGTACACCTCTGCCACCCCAGCTTGGGGAATATAGGGGTAACGGTGTATAATAATAATAATAATATCAACTTATACTCCTATGCCCCTCTGCCTTATCGAAAGCATGTGCGTATTAAAAATTAACTATCGCTTTAACGGTGAAGGAAAACATCGTGAGGAAACCTGCATGCCTGAGAGTTTCTCGAAGGTGTGTGAAGTTCGCCAACCCGCACTGGGCCAGCGTGGTGGACTATGGTCTAAACCCTCTCAATTTGAGAGGAGGCCCGTGCCCAACGGTGGGACAGTTTCTTAACAGGGCTAATATTATTATTATACTATCCCTTCTCTCACGAATCGAGATAGAGACTCCACCACGCGGATTGGCGGAGGATCTAATTATGTAAGGTAATTAAATAGGCGAACCTATTACGATTAAAAGGGTATATAGCAGTATTGGACATTTTTCAGAATTGAGATATATTTATTCTCATACGAATAAAAGTAATTCACTTACATGAGAATTCCATAACAATTAATGCAGTTATTACATTTTGTTTGCTCCAGCGCACAGTTGATAATTACTACGTCATTTACATTTGCACTCAAGTACACTAACCACTTCGAACTAACAATTAATTATAGATTTTCAGCACTTGAAACAATATCTATATATTAATACGTGAAGCAAAAACTTTGTACACATTTTTACGACAATTGCGCGGACGGAGGAGTATGAAATTTCCCACACTTATAGTTTATATAGAGAAGGAGTGCAGAATGCAAATATTTATTTAAAATTATGCATAAAACATACATTAAATCAATGAAAAAAACATTACAGACACTACCATGTATTTGGCACAATACACGTCAAATTGATGTTTGTCTTTAATATTATTTGTCTATAGTCTTACTGAATGTCAAACATAACCAGCAAACGATGAAAGAGTAGGTCGAATATCGACCTATGGGCGACCACTAGTACTAATAAAATGGTGTTTACTTTTTCAGTCAAATAATTAAAACCGAACAAACATGCTAACAAAAACCTATATCATCACGCCAGATCCCTTACGGGGTAGGCAGAGAGCACAGAGTTCTAACAGGTTCTTTCTTTACAGACCTCTCTGGCTTCCTCTACTCTCATAGTTTGTCTCATACACGCTCGCCGGTTACGGAGACTTCCTGCTAACAAAAACGTTACATTCAAACCGTTGAAAATAATATATTCAAACTATTAATAATGACTGCCTCGTTGGTCTGGTGGCAAAGCGCATCGCTTTGTGATCACGAGGTCCTGGGTTCAAATCCTAGGTCGGACAAATGTAGTTTTTCTAACGAAAAAGTCCCAGTATGAGTCCGGAGTCTGGAATTGTGCCCGGTATATGGCAATAGGCTCGCCCCCTATTACATGGGACCTAACATCGTCGGCGAAACGTGGGTGTACTCAGTACACCTCTGCCATCCCCGCTGGGGAATATAGGCGTGACGGTGTGTGTGTATTAATAACTTAAAACTGTTTAAATAACAAGTAGACGTCAAAGGAGTACTCTCGTACACTCTGTACTGTCTGCCTACTCCGCAAGGGATCTGGCGTGATGTTATAGATAGATAGATAGACGTCAAAGAAGGTAGTTTTAACCTGCTCCGTTGGAGTTTTGGCGGGAAATCGAAGAGTGATGATATCAATTTGTTTTAATTTCTAAAACTTGTCTTATTTAGAATTATGATGTGTAATGTTGGTGGAATATTAACCATTATGTGTTCTTATATGTGCAAGCGTGAAGGTAATTGTAACAAAGTGATAAAACGTGCCTTTCGATTGCGCTCAAAACGGCCGTTGCATTGGTATGTAAAGTATCCATCGCTTTACTATCCAGGGTGGGGCACTTCATCAATTTCATAATCATCTTTGTCATCAAGTTCATCGGGGAGTTGAATTAATTTAAAATTGAATATTCGTAATACTCGGCATTGGAAAAATACGCGTCGTCGTGATGCCAGAAACATAAAAAAAAACACAGAAACTGACAAAAACAAATCTCCACAGTTACTTTGAACAATGGCATAAAGTAAACGCAATTGCCAAAAAAAACTGCTCCGTTGAATGTTTGTTAGATTTTCTTTTTTTGAATGGCGTCAACATGCCATCTTTTTTAATTTACTGTTTAATATTCTATTATCACTTGACATTGGCGAAATACATTGTTTAAGACCATTCAGAATCAGTATATTTTTTATTCATGTAAACCATTACAGTATTTATGAATCGTTAGAACACTCACAAAGACTCCACCACCACTTCGAAATGTCATTCCTGTGGAGAACCATTATGTATTCGTATATGTGCACGAGTGAAGGTAAATGTAACAAAGTGATAAAACGTGCCTTTTCGATTACCCTCAAAACGGCCGTCGCAATTGGTATGTAGAGTATCCATCGCTTTACTATCCAGGGTGGGATACTTCATCAATTTCATTATCATCGTTGTCATCAAGTGCATCGGGGAGTTGAATTAATTTAGAAATGAATATTCGTAATACTTGACATTGGCAAAATACGCATCGTCGTGATGCCATAAACATAAAAAAAAAATCTATATGTGACATGGTGTTTGGTGAAATTTTTGTACCGGAATTTGAAAGATATATTTTAATTAATTTTTATATAAAACTATTGTTTTTATTGCCTTAATCTTATTTTGTAATTTTATATAGAATTTAGCACGTTCATAAGTCACACTAGTTTCGCCATAATAAAAACATGTTCTATACAAATGAATGTAATTTGCACATCTTAACCTTATCTTGTGTACTTGATATTTTTTTGTTAAAGTTATTTCTGCGTGTAATAAATAACAAATAAATAAATAAACACCGTCACGCCTATATTTCCCAAGCGGGGGTGGCAGAGGTGTACTAAGTACACCCACTTTTCGCCGACGATGTTAAATCCCACGAAATAGGGAGCGAGCCTATTGCCATACACCGGGCACAATTCCAGACTCCAGACTCACATTGGGAAGTTTTCGCTAGAAAAACTACATTTGTCCGACCTAGGATTTGAATCCAGAAACTCGTGATCACAAAGCGGTGCGTGCCGCCACTAGATCGAGGCAGTCCTATAATTCTAGTCCTTTAATTTTATTCTTCGTATCAGTATGCAAGTTTTATATAAGCATAAATATTAATATTCAAAAATGTAGTCTTCCTATATATTATCTTTGTGTATATTAATCATAATGAAATAATTTTTTTATCAGCTTATTTTGAGATCTTTGTAATAGTCCGAAGTTTCTATGAGATAATCTAAATATCGATTTACAAGTAAATGGATACTAGCTATTATAACGTATTCTCCGCGGAAAAACCTAACAATATCCCGTAACGCACCTGAGAGATATTTTATCTTTGATTTGATCTGCTGAATAACGTGTTGTGATCGTTCTCTGCTGTATAACCCATTAGACTAACGGGGCAGTGGTTTACGTGTAAAACAATATTACTTGTTTTATACCACTTTCGTTTATAAGTTAGAATTTCAAACATAACCTTCCATATCTATAACAAAATAACTTGATTTCAATTCTAACCAAGATTCAAAAATCAAAAACTCAAAGCGCAATCACGATTTTCCATCATCCATCCCTTTCACACCGTGCAATAATAAACAAAGACAAAAAGCTTTCGCTTAGCTTCACTTTAGATAAACCAATACATCATGACCTCGAACTTTTTAAGAAAATATTCATTCGATATTTGATTTTCGAATACACAGCGTCGGAAAGAGGTCGAAATATATTGGTTGGTAATACTAGTATAATTTGAGCTCCAGAATTGTATGATTTTTGAATGATGTTTGAAATTTTCCAAGGTTTGTAAGTGGGGAAGGTTCAAGAAGCTTTGGTCATTTGTCTCGCTCGCACGAGGAACGTATGATGAGGACGCCCTTTTTGCGCATAGTCTGCACGACTAGGCGGCATATTTCTGCAGAAGAGAGAATTACGTAGAGTCGTATTTGAATAGAAATTTTAAAATTTAAATATAAACAATATCGATTATAATATAATTTTTTTATACCTTGAGTGTATAGTTTTGATATTTGTTGCTAGATTAACGTAGTTTGTTATGTTTGCTTAGAAAAGTCATTAAGAATTATGAATTTTAAATTCACAATACTAAAAATAGTTTATAGGCGATATGTTTTATGTGATGCATACTAAATTATTAAATTAATTTTCCAATATTCAGTATAGATAACTGAAAATTACCTAAAATTATTTGTTGCTTACTTACATAGAAAATACTTTTTTTTTAATTTACCTAAAATGTAACTTTTTACAATACCTTTTCAAAATCTCATAATTCATAACACATATAACATTAATAGAATAATAAGATATTTATTAAAAACAAATATTTATATTAACTTATAAAAATTTATTAGACGAATATATATTCCATGTATCCACTTGTTCCAAGCAGATGACGGCTGGCAACGCGCGGTCAGTTTTTGTCCGTCATCCGAACTGGACGTTCCAAGTTCAAATTTGAAAATTGGAATTGAAGGGGTTCGATATTTGAAACGGCAAATTTAGCATTGTAAATACTGTTCTATACAAGAACAACTACATAACATTTTTAAACGTAGTTTCGGGCTGATTTTTAAAATTGATTTATAACTTTTTTTTAATGTATAGGGCTGATTTTGAAATTTAGTTTAAACCTGATTCTTAAAATTTGAATACGGATGATTTTTTAAATAAATTTAGATCTGATTCATTTAAGTTTATTTAGAGCAGATATTTTAAATTTATTCAGTTATCCATCAAATAAATTATAATCTGACTGAATATAGGCGTGAAAAAATGAAATATTTTATTCGTACCAATGTAATGTTTTGTTTGGTTTTGTTGTAGTTTATCCTGTGAGTAACTTATATCATAAGTAATATCAGCTCTAAATAAACTTTAATAAGACAGCTTTAACTTATTCAAATTATAAGCATCTGGACTAAACTAAATTTCAAAATCAATAAAATAAAAAAATTTCATCCAGACGCCGCGGGCGCGCATCAAATTGAAGCAACAATTACTACCTGCGAAGCAGGCAGTCACATGTTCACACGAGTAGTCACTCTGTGACCGTCGTGCGGAATAACGTGCTCTGCGTGTATTATTAAATTAAATTGATGTCGTTAAATTGATGAAGTCTTATGCCACTCCTGTCTGTAAAAATGTTGCAGTGGTCAAAAGAAACGCGATGGAATCATATTTAATACCTAACGAGCGCATTAAGGTGCCCTATTATGTAAGTATCGAATTAATTCGTCTGTCTAGTATTGTCATAGTAAAAGACGTCCATTTTGTTAGTGTTGCTAGTATAACAATTTTATTTTTTCCCCACTTTTATTTGCTGAGGTCTTTAGTAGTTCTGGTATTGAATGGTATTAGTATAGTTAACTATTACATCATGGTTTTAATAATTATTTAAGATGATGAAAACATATTTTTCCTACATTAAATTACTACAAACCTTAATAGTTCAAGTATATCTATTTCTTGAGTTTAATATGCATAAAAATACACGCTATCGAAACAATGATTTAATCTACTCTAATGTCATCAACATTTACCCCAAAAAGTGGCAATCTTTCCGGGCTGCCAACATTACGCGGGTGGGAAGTGCGGTGAGTGCGGGACGTTCGTTGAATTTTTGGCTTCACCACGCGACTTGCAATTACTACTAGACGCGGCTTCTATTACAAAAAGAAAAGTTTTCATTCTTTGTGTCTTTGTTTGTAATGGCTTTACTCAAAATCTGATTTTAAAAATTCTTTTACCCATAGATAGCTACTTTCTTACCGAGTAACATGAGCATAATATTAAGGCGAAATGAGGTTCGTGGGGACAGCTAGTTTTATATAAATTGTTAATGAAATTACATGGGAGCTAACATCGTCGGCGAATAAGGCTCAGCGTCGGCTTGGGGAATATAGGAGGGACGGTGTAAATGAAATTTATTTATGAAGTGGACTAGAGCCTAAACTAGGGCAATATTGTATTTCAAGACCTGTATCTCCCACGGTAAGTTATATTTGTAAATATGATGTATTTGTATATTATGAGCCACGACGGACGATTTAGCGCAGTGGTTAAGAGCTTAAGCCACTTCAACCACTGTGTCTAATAGTCGCGGGTTCGATTCCCGCACGGGACAAATCTTTGTGTGATCCACAATTATCTGTCCCGGTCTGGGTATTTGTGTATGTGAATTTTCATGTTTGTAAACGCGCCCACGATACAGGAATAAATCCTAGTGTGGACCTACGTTAAAAAAAAAAAACCAAGTTGAGAAAATTATGTCAAAAATACTTCAGGACTGCGTGGACCATGATACATACAGTGGATAAAGCAGAGATAGGCAAAATGTAAACAGATTAATGATTAACCACCCCCGCTTGGGGAATATAGGCGTGATGGTGTATTAATGATTAACGCTTACAATTACATTTTGTAATCTTCAACACCGTCATGCCTATATTCCCCAAGCGGGGGTGGCAGAGGTTTACTGTGTGCACCCACGTTTCGCCGACGATGCTAGGTCCCATGCTATAGCGGGCGAGCCTATTGCCATATACCGGGCACAATTCCAGACTCCGGAATCGTATTGGGAAGTTTTCGTTAGAAAAACAACACTTGTCCGACCTAGGATTTGAACCTAGGAGCTCGTGATCACAAAGCGATGCGCGTTGCCACTAGACCAACAAGGCAGTTACGCACATGCTTTCGAAAAGACAGAGGTGCTTACCTGGGTTTGAACCCGAGACCTCTGACTTTGCAGTCCACCGGTCTAACCACTAGGCTAAAAATAAATAAAATAAAATAAGCCTTTATTGCTGTTAATTTTTTTTTTTTTTTAGCTTTTAATTTTAACTTCTTCTTCTTCTTCAGCCGAAAGACGTCCACTGCAGGACAAAGGCCTCCCCTAAAGACCGCCACAACGACCGGCTTTGTGCTGTACGCATCTAACTTCTACCCGCGACCTTCACCAAGTCATCGGTCCATCTTGTACGCCTGCCCACGCCACGTCTTCCGGTATTAACTTATTTGACAAATATTAATTAATAATTAAAAATAGAGTAGAAAAGTAATTAACTTAAACTAAATTGTATTCACGGCATTCGGTTGTTCTCCTCTCTTTACAGCTTGTCTTTCGACAAAGGCCTCCTCTAAGGCTTTCCATTTGTTTCTGTCCTTTGCTGCACGTAGCCAATTTGGACCGGCTACTTTTTTCAAGTCGTCCTCCCATCGTTTTGTTTGTCTTCCCTTACTTCTTTTACTTTCCCTTGGGTACCATTCAGTTATTATTCTGGTCCATTTTTCTTTCTTTTCTCTCAACATGTGTCCCGTCCATTGCCATTTTAATTTTCTGCAGACTGATTGTACTTTTTCGAACTTGGTATTTTCTTTTTAATTGTATTTTATCTCTTCTCCTTACTCCCACTACACTCCTTTCTATTCCATTCTGTCAGATATTTATTTTATTTTGTTGTTGTTCGGTTAAAGCCCAAGTGTGGCGAGCGTATGTCAGACATGGCAGGATGCAAGCATTGAAAACTTTTTGGTTCTCTGACATTGGAATCTCTTTATTTTTCATTATTTCGCTAAACGACTAGAATCTTTTCCAAGTGTTAGCTATTCTCCTTTCGATTTCTTTCTGCATGTTTTCTATTGGTGATACTAATTACTCGTTTACGTATTCTAATTGTTGATTATTAATTCTAATAGCCTCTGTTAGTGGAGAATTGCTCATTAGATTTGTCTTTGTTGTATTCGTTGAGAGACCTGCCTTTGCACTTTCATCTGACAGTTGTTGAAGCATTTTTTCCAAGGTCCTCGGACGTTCTGAGAAAAGTATTAAATCGTCAGCCAATCTCATGTGACTTAACTTCTCTCCGTTCACGTTCAGTCCGAAATTATCCCAACCCAGTCTCCTAAAAATCATCTCTAATACAGCTGAAACTGTCGTCGGTGAAATAGGGTCACATTGACGGACGCCTCTTTAAATCGGGAACTCGTCGCCAGTTCTTTCCAGTTTTAGTGTTGCTGTACTCTTCCCGTAAACTATCTTTAATAGGCGGATGTACTTTCTATGGACACCTTGTCCTTCTAATGATTCCCATATACAGTGGTGCTCCAAGGAATCAAACGCTTTATTGAAGTCTACAAACCCCAGATAGTACTTTATTGTATTCTCTGTATTTCTGTAGTATGTGCCGTAGTACATGAATGTGGTCTATGGTCAAAAATATGCTCCAAAATCCAGCTTGCTCCTTTGGCTGATTTTCATCGTGTGTGTTAGTTAGCCTTAAAAGTAATATTTTTGAAAGATTTTATATATATTAGACATTAAGGTTATCGGCCTGTAATTACCGATATCTCCTTTGTTTCCTTTCTTGTGTAATAAGACTATTATTGATTTCGTCCAATCTTCTGGGATATTTTCTGTATTTTATTATTGCGTTGAATAAATTGGTTAGCTTGGGGACAATCACTGGGATTGATATTCAAAGAAGTTCCTTAGTAATATGATCAGGACCTGGTGCTTTTCCTAATTACTGCGTCATAATAGCTCTTTCTGTTTCTTCATTTAGAATTAGTGGTATAGGTTCAGAATATTCCGTGTCGTCAGTCGCAGTGAGTTTGTCACTTTTGCTTGGGTACAGGTTTTTATAATATTCTGTAGCAATATTTAGTATTTTACTTCTTTTTCTAGTACATTTTCCCTCTCCATTCTTCATATTTGGTATCCAATTATTTGCATATATTTTTCGAGCTTCAAATTTGAGGATGTTCACAAAGTCGCTATGTCTCGTCTGAATTAATTTTCTGTATGTTTTTTCTTCCCTATCCAGATTTTCTTTCAAGTTTTCCATTAACTCCGCGTTATTCTTGATGTTGACATAGGGTACCGATTGGGATTGTAGCCTTCTATTTTTCTATATGTGTTCCTCGTGACGTCGCGCGTATGATTTTATGGTCCGAGTTAAAATTTAAATTATGTTTTATTGAATGGTCTTTAAAAAATTTTAGTTTATTGGTCATAATACTCGTATAATCGATTTCATTTTTATACTGTCCATTTGGGGTCCAGGTCAAGTCCACGTCCATTTCTTTTTCTTTTTATAGAAACTATTTATAATACTTAGTTTATTTTCTAAGCCGAAGTTCACTAATCTTTCTTCGTTTTTGCTCCTCGTGCCAATACCGTGACTTCCTACAATATACTCTTCGCCTCTTTGGCATTCTCCAATTTGACCGTTGAAATCACCCATTACTATTACAATTTTGTGAGCAGTCTCAACAGCTTTTTGTAATTTTTTGTAGCAGTCTTCTTTTTTATTTGCTTTAGTTGGTTAGAAAGCCTGAATAACTGACCAAGATTCTTCTCTGTTATTTTGTATGGGGAGTATAACGTTGAGAATTGCTATCCTTTCTAATATTCCTTTTAATTCTTCTATTCAGTTAGTATATTTCCGTTTTATCAAAAAACCGACACCATATTGCCCTGGTTTCTCCTTTGTAATGTAATATAAATTTTCTGTGGTCTTCTATTCCTTCTCCTAGTCTTCTTATTTCACTTATTCCAATAATATCTCATTTAATTTCGTTTATTGTTGTTTCTAGTGCAATGAGTTTCTCTGGGGTTCTTAGTGATTATGTGTTAATCGACGCTATGTGTATATCGCAATTGGTTTTATTTTTATTTTTTGGTTATATGTACTTAGAGGGTGTTGGTCGTTTTCCCCCACGACGACCAGTCGGCTTGGGGGAGGTTGTTGATTTTTTGTTATATTTAGTTTTGTGTCCATGATTTGTTGTATTTTCCGTTTGCCAAGGTGCTATTGTTGTTTGGTTAGAGAAATGTTAGAAAGAGAGTTAGATCTGTTTCTCATCATATCAAAAGCGCTAGTTCTGTTGACCTTGAAGGACATGGAGGTTTGCTGTTTTTAGGTTGAATCTCCGAAGAATGCGGTGAGGAAGAGGTTTCCCGTTTTCTTTTATCGTTAGTAGATCCGTTTTCCTTCACTACGAGCTTATCATACTTCAAAAAAGCTATTTTCACTTTCTTCCTTTCTTCTACCAGCTCTGCTTGTAGAGCTTTCCTTTTAGCCAGTACTTCCTTTGGATAGTCTTCTGTGACATATAACTTTTTCAGACCCTTCTTATTTCTCATTATCTCATTTTTTTCCACCCGTTTACGAAGGAACATAGGACTGGTCTCGGGTTGTTTCCGTCTCTATTTCTAATCCTTATTCGGTGTATATTGTTGATTCCATGTTATTCTATATCAATGTTAATATCGCCCTTGAAAGTTTTCTTTATATTATTAATTAAATCCAATGTTGATTTTTCTGTCTCTTCTACGCCAAATATAATTATATTATCATTCTTTTTTTCTCTTTTTAAATATTCTTTCTTCCTTTTTCTAGAGCTTCTATTTTTAATTTTAAGCAATTTTTTCCTCTATAATCGGGATTAATTTTTCATCCATTCTAGACATTGCAGTGTTTGTAATACATTCAGAAAGTTTGATAGATTGTTAATGCATTTCTGATTTCATATTGTCAAACATAAGTTGGAATTGCGCTTCCATTTTTTATTGTTTGCTTGAAACGAAACGTTATGGTAGAAAATAGTGGAATTTATTTTCAAAACTTGTAACACCAGCGTATATGTCAGTTGTTAGCTGTCACCTCGGGCTGTCACTGTGATTTTGCCAGGACTGTTAGAATGAATGAGTATGAATATTAAAGTCACTTATAAAATGGTCTATGATCTAACCTCAAAACGTTGTTGATACACTTTCTTCCTTTCTGTGATGTAATATGCTAGTTTCATCTTCAACTACTATCTGCAACACTTTAAGGTCTTTTTTTGATGTATTACGGTAGTTACTAGACTGTTTGGTGTTTAGAATTGATTTTATCACGACTTCAATGTTGACACTTCGGCGGTCAGAAACGGAAAAAAACCACTGCTTTATTTTTTAGTTGTTTAACGTGACATATTGCACTCCTACTTAAACCTCATGGTGGCAGACATTCACACTTTAGAGAGACTTCGGGATCTAGGAAAGCACTGGTGCCCCTCTGATCTCAAACTGACCTTTTTAGCTAGGGAAAAGCCTGCATAAGACGTCCATGAGCCTTAAGGGAAGCTCGCGGGGCGTATTAGATTCCTACTGACTAAAAACCTTAGTGTAGTCGAAATCAGCACTTTAGAGAAGGGGCTCCGGGATTTTTGTATGGAGCGCACTGGGGTGCCCTTCTTGTGGCGCGCTCCGAAAAGCCCACCATCGGGGGGAGACTTGATACCACTCTGGATATCAAACTGACCTTGGTCAGCGCTGCCTAACCTTAATGATTAAACTATGTAACTATGTAACGATCAAAAACTGAGTAACCGCAGATTCGATCCCCGCACGGGACAAATCTTTGTGAGATCCTGCTGGCCCCCATCTTCCATCCTGGCCTGGGTTTATACATACGTAAAAACGCCCACAAAATAGAAATAATTCCTAGTGATGTGCAGACATTTGAAAAAAAAATACCGCGCATCGCTACGAACGCCTATAACCTAACCTCTATGAAAAAAATACACATAACATCTTCCATAACCTCAAGCACGAATTAAAAACCAAACACCACAGTTTCATAGCTCATCCTTTTAAAAAAAAGCACCAAGACAATGCACCCGGTGCAAAAACAGGCAAAGGATAGCATAATATATTGCTGGAATCAAGTTTAACACTGCCGCTGCTACTGCGGGGCTCGCCTGTCATTTATGCAAACTTAGGCCACTCCTACCACGACACGCCCACGCAGAAATTACCCGTCCCTTTCCAACACCCACAAAAATCTATGTCTGTCCCGCTCCAACGCATAACGCCTACACATTTTCCGAGACGAGTTTTTAGTTGGCCCAAAGACATCGGTCGGGTCGACGGGCTCGTCTGCGAAAGGGAGCGAAAGAACGTGTTTTTTTTCTACTGATATGGATAGTATGAGGTTTTTTTCGCTGGGAGCGGTGTTGATAACGTTATCAGTGTTGTGTTACGGTATTACGATAGTTTGACAGCGTGTTTTGTGTTGTGTCTGTGTTATTGTTTTGTTGTTCGATCCAAGGTAAATGTTGTTTTTTAATATTTTTTTGCGGATCACCGGTGTTGAGGGGGTTAAAAAGAAAATTCGTAACGTAATGAAAACCTGTAATAATTTTCTGACTTGACCGAAATGTAATAAAAATGAATGATATAATTTTTAAAATTACCGTTAATATTTAAATGTTTTTTCTAATGCTACCTGTATTTTTTTGTAATGGCTGGTGACTGAAAAGTACGATTCGTAGTTTCGCTCCAAAAAAGAAAGTCTCCACTGGTTTTTTTTTTTACTGCTCCTGCTTTATCTATGATGTGATACGTAATTAAGATATGACACAGGTTTAGCGAATGTTTAATGCGTTAATTGAGAAGTGGCAACGTGATTTTTAGCGTCTTGGTTAGAAAAAAATAGAGATTAAGTTTTAAACAGTCATTAGGTGTTCGCTGTCATTTTTCAAATTTGATTTTAGAACAGTTCATGGGTTATTTCAATACAGTACATCCTAGTGTAAGAAATTTCACGACAAATCGCTCGTAAGTCCATGAATATGGTTATGCGAAAATCAATTTTATTTATGTAAAATTAAATTAGGTAATTGATTATATCAATATCAGTTCCGTGGTATTAGCACGTTACAATCGATACAGTTGATTGAATGGAATACCCACATTAAAAATAGGAAGAATAAGTGAAACTAAGCTTTTTCTTCTTTTAATTAGAGTGTTAATTCAAGTGATAAAATTTTTGAGTTATATCATTGTTATACTCTGCCGGAAATATGTAGAGAAAAGAAAATTATTTGGATTAAAAAGGTATATATAAAAAATAAATTAAAGGTTCTGTCTGTTGTTTTTAAACCATTTTAGATGTTTGTATATAGGTGTACTGGTTTTTGATGATTTAGAACGGGCTATCGACTTTAAGAAGTTTTACTGGTTATGTTAGTATATAGCGGTCACGAGGTCCCGGGTTCACGTCATAAGTCGTACAATGTGCTTTTTTCATCGAAATATTATTATAAATAGCAGTCCGGTGTCTGAAGTTGTGTCCGGCATAATGACAATAGATTCGCCTCTATTAAATTGGGACCAAACATTATCGCCGATAAGTGAGTGTACACAGAACATCTCTGCCACGCCCGCTTGGAGAATACAAGCGTGAAGGTGTTAATTTTATTTTGTTATAAGTCCTTTACCATTTTTCTATCTATCTATCTATCTATATCATCACGCCAGCTCCCTCGCGGGGTAGGCAGAGAGTACAGAGTTCCAACAGGTTCTTCCTTACAGGCCTCTCTGGCTTCCTCCACTCTCATAGTTCGTCTCATACACGCTCGCCGGTTACGGAGACTCTTGACTTGTCCTTCAGATAAGACACGGTCTATTACCATTACTATTTTTGATAATATGAATTGGTAGGCTACAAATTAGAGCCATCTTTGCCAATGTCGAGTAGCATAATATTATAATATCCACTTCTACATTTGTTAAATTCCCCAATGAATATTATGATAACGATTATAATATAGGTAGTATAATAATATAGTATCGATATAAAGATGAGTAAGGGTTTGCTCCGTTGGTTCGGGCATAAAGAAAGAATATCAGAAGAAAGAATGACAAAACAGATATACAATGCGAAAGTGGAAGGATGCAGGTGCCGGGGAAGACCTAGACTATCTTACCACGACCAAATAGACTGTTTTATCTGACGGACAAGTCAAGAGTCTCCGTAACCGGCGAGCGTGTATGAGCCGAACTATGAGAGTGGAAGAAGCCAGAGAGGTATGTAAGGAACCTGTTGAAACTCTGTACTCTCTGCCTACCCTGCAAGGGATCTGGCGTGATGGTATATATAGATAGATAGAGATAGATTATAATAATATTGATGTATCTAGAAGTTATGCTAGAGAAGACACGTCAATTAAGTTCTTGTAGGCTAAGTTAGAGCGCATTCACTCTAGTTCCCTTTATTACAGGTGCTTCTCTTTGTGTGTGTGAATGATCTACGCTGTCGGCCGCGGGGCCTTTACAGCTTCACCGGACAAGAGGGCGAGCGTGCAACCACTACGCTCGAGCCAGAAGGGCAAGGGGCAACTAGCTGAGGGGCGCCTCAAGGAGGAACGGCCTCGGCTTGGGCAGTCGCTATAGAGAAGGGCGTATACTAGATGTCTCACCGTGGTGCTCTGCACCGGCCGGCGGGCAAGGGATTTTTCGGCCTCGCCGGCGAGGTCGGTGTCTGATCCTGTGTGCGGTATCTGTATCCGAAAGAAGGGATGTAAGGGCATCGGGAAGGTCGGACAGGTGCTTCTCGCGACGTGACATCTTTGAGTGCTGTTGTTTTTTACTAGCCAGTTCTGTATCCCACTGTTGGGCAGAGGTCTCCCCTTTACGTCTCCACACAAATCGATCCTGGGCCTGTAATATCTATGTCTTTCCCGCATAAGTGTCCAAGTCGTCACGCCATCTTCGTCTCGGCCGACAATTTAGCGGGTCTATACACACGACATGTCCTGCCCAATCCCACTTCAGCTTTTCACAAGTTTAATTTCAAAAATATGTCTTCATATCCACTAACATACGGTTTAAACTTTAGACAAATCTAGAAATAAAATAACTTATTATCTATGAAACCACAACCATGCTCGATAATTCTGCGGCCATTAATTTCCACGCCGTTTTTTGTTTAACAGACATCTCTAGTACTTACTACATAATATAATTTAATGGTATATAATACCCAATTTACACACTGCCGACTTCTGCGTAAAGTTAGGGAAGGTTATTCGTATAAACGCGCCACTTACGCTTTACTTCCCTTCCCAAACTATGACTGCCCGGCGCTCCCTTCATTGGCGGCTTTTGAGCGAGCGAAATCTTTTTACAATTATGGAGAAAAATTAAGAATAAATATCTAGAGAAATATATAACATCCAATAAAATGTGAAGATGAAACATCAGGAAAAGCTTCGTAAAGGTACCATAAAAATTGCCTTGAGAATATTTTCATAAAAATAATATTAATTCGAGGGGAAAAAAGAATCAAAAAATTAAAGAAACACAGTGATCAAGTGGAAGTGTGAAGAGAGTATGTGAATAGTAGATGCTGCCGACTTATTGCTCTATACGATGGCGGCAGTGGCAGTGTGTAAATTGGATATAATACCCCACTCTGGACAGTAAAGTGGTGAATCTATTACAGATCAATTACGGCGGACTTTTTGAGGGAAATTAAAAGGTCATGTTTTATCACTTTGTTACAACTACCTTCACTCATGCATGTATAAGATAACATAATGGTTGAAATTCCATCCACTTTTTTTTCAAAATAAAACATGTTTTGGGAAATTGAAACAAAATGGCGACGTCACGACGTCCTCACGTGTCGTTATTGCCGCCAATAATATATAAGTAGAGTTATTTATTTAGGTATTTTATATTATGTTACTGAAGTGACAAGACACAAAAAATAAAACATGATTGATATCTGTATTTTCGTTTAAAAATTAAACGATTTTTACGGGATATTTCTGGTTTTTGACGATTTTCAAAATCTTTCGAAAATATCCGTTAATTTCAATCTGAAACTAGGCATCTGTAAGATTACTACGTAGACGTGTAATTTAAAATGCTATTTCCTATGAATTTTCAACCAAATTCCTCTAAATGTAGTGACGCATTATTCAGTAATGCGCTTATCTATCACGAGGTCCTGAATTCGAATTCTAGACCAGACGTGATTTCAATGTGAAAATTCCCAGAATCAGCCCGGAGTCTGACATTGTGTTCAGTATAATGGTAATAGGTTCACCCCCTATTAAATTGTGACTTAAAGTAAAAAGTACACAGTACAACTCTGCCAACCCCGCTTGCTTGTAGAATACAGGCGAGACGGTGTTATTTCTTTTTAATATTTTTAGTTTATGGTTTCTTCGGATTAGGCTCATACCTTGTTATCCTATATAATACATTGGTACCTAACATCGTCGGCAAAAAGAACACAGTACACTTCTGCCACCTCCGTTTGGGGAATACAGGTATTACGGTGTTAAGTTGTATTTATCTAGATTTAAATCTTAGTTCCCGATGTTTCAAGCGCTTTATGCTACGCTTTGTCACCAAAAGGAATGTTTTAAGAAAATATTACTTTATGTCATGTGTAATGTTTGCATATATCTAAGAGAACTTCTTCTTCCTCTTCTTCTTTTCGTATCAATGGCAGAATAAGAAGAGAACTTAATATAAATAAGAAATAATGTCACGTGGAACGATAAAATCTATTTAAAAGAATAAAAATCTAATTAAAAAACAAAACGCAACGTTTATCAAAAAAATATATAAGTACATTTAATTTAAGTATAATGCCAGTTTTCTAAGTAACAATAATGAAATAATTAAAAACGTTTAATTCAAAACCAATAATCGTTCAGTTCTGGTTGATTTGTATCGATTAATGAGATTAGTTTTAAATAAGAACTTTTTAATCCGAATCGATGCGGTCCAAGTTATGGGCGGCTATGTCGAAAATCATAATAACAAAAATAAAGACCGTTTTCCTTACATTATCTTAAAAAGGGTGGCAGAGGTGTAACGTGCACTCTTCACATTAAGTTGACGATGTTAGGACCCAATATAATATACAGCAGGTGAGACTCTTGTCATTCCAGACTCCGAGCTGCTCTTGCGATTATTTTAATAGAAAACCTCACTTTGTCCGACTTAGGATTCGAATCTTAAACCTAGCGATCACTGACCTTACTATTCACCAGACTTTTTTTAATTTTCGTATATCTGAAAGCACTTATGAAAAGTCAAATAAGAAAAAGTTAATGATTACTTAAGACGACCACCCGTTTGAAATATCATTTCTGTGGAGAAAGGCACGAAACTCCACTGTTTCTTTTTCAAATATGCGAGCTTAAAATGGACCTGTATAACATAAAATGATCAAGTCATTACAACACCTCCAGGGAAAATGGCAAGCGTAATAGCAGATGACCTCGCTAGGTCACTTAATTTACATAAAATTAACTTTTCGCAAAGGGCCTCTACATGTTGACCCCATGTCCTCATGCAGATTTTCAAACTTCAAGTAAAACCTGTAATCTCTACGAGATATATACATTTATGATAATTACATTGCAGCCTTACATTAAAGACTATTTGTGGGTGTACTACACCTCTGGCACCCCCGCTTGGGAAATATAAATTTCTATTTATTTTACTATTTCTATTCCGTCGCCAAAAAACGTATCCGCTCTAAAATTACAATATAAAATTCATTGAAATTCTCTAACGGATTCGCCATATAGCCGACGCAGCGTGATAGGAGCGTGACGGTGGTGCTGCTTGGGGAGTTGTAATGTACTGAAATGGACGGGAGACGTCACACACCGCAGCCCCGCTCGGCGCGGCTTGGCGAATTGTAAAGTACTGAAATGTACGGGAGACGCCACACAGCGCAGCCCCACTCGGCGTGGCTTGGGAAGTTGTAATGTACTGAAATGTACAGGAGACGCCACACAGCGCAGTCCCGCTCGGCGCGGCTTGGAGGGTTGTAATGTACTGAAATGTACGGGAGACGCCACACAGCGCAGCCCCGCTCGGCGCGACGGCAAACGACGCGACCGAGCGTAGCCGAGCGCTTTCGTCGTGCTCCGTCGGCTATTTGACCAAACTTTAAATCAACACAATATATAATAATAAGCCCAGAGGGCTTAGCACGAATAGGTAAACGTTGGCGCAACGCTATTAAGTGTTATGTTATCCTTTTCCCACCACACATTTACGAAACAAATATGAACGAGACAGCAGGTTTTCTCCACAACGATACAGGAACATCGTTCGCGTTGAAAAAATATAATTTTCGCTCACAATTTCCTTGTTTTCGTAGCCATTTGTAAAGGAATTCTGTTTGTAATGAAATATTGTCAACGCAGTTCTATGCTTTATAGGCTTCTCACGATTCCAATCTGTTTTTCGTGGTAGCATTGATTAATAAAAAAAATGGCAAACGATTTGAAATTTTTTAGAGTCGGCTCGAATTCTCCTATTTTATCGTGTTTTGTAGATCGGAATGTTCTTATTCGAAGTAGTAGATATTTAAATGCATTTTTCTTTGTGATTTCAACTCTCTATTCATAATTTTTTTGTTTTATTTTCTATAGCTAACAACAAAACGGTAGTATGAATGATATTTTGCACAACGAAATTTGTTTTAACAGCTTATTTTGCGAGAATTATAAAAGGGTTTTAAAAGGGGGAATATGGTAATTTTCTCATCAAGTTTGTTTATAGTATCTTAGTGAACATATGACTTAAAAGTAACATTTGAAACTTATCTAGATTATTTTTGTATTGCTGAAATAGTTTTTATTTAAATGTTCAATCGACAATATAAGTGCTTCAACATTCTCTTCGAAACAGCACTTTTAAAAGGTACTTTTTAATTTACTAACGGTGATGTGTTGGCGTGATAAAAAATACTCTACTAACTAAAAACTAAATGCTCGTCTCGTTTTTGAAAGCCTTTTACCACTTTAGCAATGAAACAGTGTATGATATTTAACACATCCATGTCTCTAAAATAACTCGTAATGTGGAGTGGGGTTATGATTTAAAAAATATCGATTGGCGACAAATTCGTCCTGTACCAAAAAAATTGCAGACAAACAAGAGCAGTGCGCTCTATATATACACACCTATGTCTACCCCATATGTTATAGCACAAATAAGAGGTTACTAGTTGAAGTAAACCGTAGAACAAAGGAATACACCTACAAAAAAAGCTTCATAAGTATTTCCAAACACAACTTTTATGACTTAGACCACTGAAAAAAATATTTTATTGCCATATATTTCTTCACATTTTATAATAACCTCAATTAAGGGCAAATGCAGACTTGCTGCTTTTAGCAAATGCGATTAGCGATTTAGTTGCGTATTGGACGCTTGATGCCGCGTCCGATCGCTTCCATGCGCACACATACAATCTCTAGTTCAGCTACCATGTTGCATTTTGGACTCTCTTTGTAGCGACTGATCACGCTATCCTAGGTACGCGCGTACCACAATTTCTAACAAAGCTACTATAATCTTACTTTGTTGTAAGAAAGAGATGTGGGTATACGTAATTTGCAGCTCTTTTTCACGGCAAAATATGATTAAAACAGTTTTGTTTATGGAGATTGATTGACCCCCTAATTTTGACCCCCTAACCATTTTCTAATGGTATCTACAAACTTTTCTAAGTAGTCACTTTTAATCAAGTATTTACTTAGTATATTATTTTTATAGCATAGAGTAAGAATAAAGGAAGCAAATGTCAAGGGTTAGTTTTCTTAGCAGAGTACAGAATTTTAAACACATGACATACTTGGCTAAGTAAATTATTAAGACTAAGTAATTAAAAGTCTATCGATACGCGTGTAAGTATGACACTGTATACGTATACATTTTAAGATGTTGGACTACGTGGTCGACAAATGGATTTTTGAATGTTATACTTTAATTACAACATCAATAACGTAACTGTTAATGAAACCGAAACTGTGCGAGACTTAGGCGTGCTTTACGATCGCAAATTGACCTTTGGTCTCCATTTGAATAATATCGTCGGTAGAGCGTCGAGGATGCTTGGCTTTGTGATTAGATTTTGTCAAGTGTTTCGTAATTGCAAAACAAAAATCTTGTTGTATTATAGTTTGGTGCGAAGCATCTTGGAATATTGCAGTATCGTCTGGCGGCCACACTATGCCACGCACATACTTCGACTCGAACGTATCCAAAAGCGTTTTCTTGGGCACTTGGCATATTCTGCAGGCATTGCAAAAACCACAAGATCGTACCTCGGCAGGCTGCAATACTTCAAGATGCATACCTTAGAGACCCGAAGAAATGTTTCTGACGCTTTGTTTTTATATAAAATTCTTAATAATAATGTATCCTGCCCACAGCTTTTAAACCTTATACAGTTTCGGGTACCTTCCAAATTACCTCGTAAAC
This sequence comes from Phalera bucephala, assembly GCA_905147815.2. Taxonomy (NCBI): domain Eukaryota; kingdom Metazoa; phylum Arthropoda; class Insecta; order Lepidoptera; family Notodontidae; genus Phalera; species Phalera bucephala. The sequence continues at coordinate 4,836,201 of LR990633.1, read as the reverse complement.
CTATTACTCTTCTTAGTCCACCTCTTAGAACAACGGTTTTGGGCAGTCATTCTCCTATTGCCAGGTTTAGCAGGGTTTTGAATCACTGTTGTGACCAAATTGATGTCAACTTTGATAGCTTGGGCTCATTCCGTAAGAGGATCAACAAATGTTTTGCTAACTCTTTTCATTAATTATTTTATGTTTTCATTAATTATTTTATGTTTGTATTATGCAGTGTTTTGTATTTTTAAATTAATTTAGTATTGTGTTATGTATATTAATTTTTATTTTGATTTTTATATCACAGTTCCGTATGTGCATGTTGTGTTTACCTGTAAGTAATTTGTTGCACATAACTCATTACCTTAAAGCATATATAAATTGTCAATATTAGTGTAAACAATTGTTGGTAAACCATATTAAATAAATAAATACCACAATCGAACTCAGTAAGGTGCCAATACGCGAGCATCGTTGCAGTTGCTCAGACAGGCGATTTTCGCGTTTGTTGCTCATAACACTACCAGTTTAGTATAGCTGGAGTAACCTATAGTAATACGGGCATTATTTTTCTCCTATAACTACCGATAGGGCCAGTAGTAACACATACCGCGGTCGCAAAAAGTCGCCAAAACGCGACACAACATAATCGCAAAATCGCCGATGCGCACATTATCGTGTTTGCTATTGCACTAAATTCAAATAACGCATCTAATTTACTTGTAATAATATAATTTTATTGAAGAAATCGTACTTTTCGTTATTTTAATAATTGAATAATGAGTAAGATTTATTACTTTGATATTTAGTGGGTTATTTAGCGCGGAACACAAATATTGGAAATATTTGTAATAGGGGACGATACATTTTATTGAAACTATCGATATAACCCTCTCAGTTTGAGAGGAGGCCCGTGCCCAACGGTGGGACAGTTTCTTAACAGAGCTTATATTAATATAATATTTTTTTTATCTATATAAACACGCTAGATTCCGTACGGGGTAATTTTATTTAAAATATATAAGAATATTTTTTTTTTGATTCGCATACATTCTGTTTTCTGAAAGATTTCTTAAAAGTAGGCTCGCCCCCTATTACATGGGACCTAACATCGTCGGCGAAACCTGGTTGTACTCAGTACACCTCTGCCACCCCGCTTGGGGTATATAGGCGTGACGGTTTCCTAAAAGTAATAATATGACTACACGCATTCGATTACTAGGTCGGACAAACTGTGGTTATGTCATTGTAAACTCGATAATACCAATAGGCTCGCCCTACTACAGCTGTACCTAACATCGTCACCCATCACAGACTGACCGAGTCGAACGCTGCTTAACCTTGGTAATTGCTTAGAACACTGTGGCACCACAGCACTACTAGCGTTTACTAAACTAAATGGTAGTATTTAATAATTTGTAAGCAAGCTTATTATTCCAGCCGCTACCGCCATCCGCGGCATGTTCTCACCGACCCTCCCGATGCCCTTACATCCCTTCTTTCGGATACAGATACCGCACACAGGATCAGACACCGACCTCGCCGGCGAGGTCGAAGAATCCCTTGCCCGCCGGCCGGTGCAGAGCACCACGGCGAGACACCTAGTATACGCCCTCCCCCACAGCGACTGCCCAAGCTGAGGCCGTTCCTTCTTGAGGCGCCCTTGTGCTAGTTGCCCTTCTGGCTCGAGCGTAGTGGTTGCACGCTCGCCCTCTTACCCGTTGTTGTAATGGCCCCTGTAATGGTAGATCATTCACACACACACACACACAAAAGTAGAGAATTATCTAAAATAAAAATGCTTGGATAGACGATATTCCAGCTCCACTTGAATAATGATTACTAGTTCAACTATTATTAATAAACATTCCCTCTCTTTCTTCTTTTAATTGTGCATAAAGAATGTTAGTTTTCTTTTTCCTAAGTTTTTTTTATAAAAACCTAGCCCCACGCTAGAATTTATTCACACATACACAAATACCCAGACCAAAACAGATAATTGTGGGTTACACAAAGATTTGTCCTGTGCGGGAATCGAACCCACGACTATTCGACCCAGGAGGCGGAGGGGCTTAAGCTCTTAACCATTGCGCCAAATCATCCCTCTATATATTGATGATTGTATAAGGCTCGGACTGCCCCAGATGAGATTCTTTTTTTAATGATTCGCCGTGCGAGAATTGAACCCGTGACTATTAGACACAGCGGGCGGAGCGGCTTAAGCTCTTAACCACTGCGCTAAATCGTCCGTCGAATGTGGGAAATGAGGGAACCATTCTCAACCAACCCATTCTCATGAACAGTATAATTTTCATAATTTAATTTACACACACAGGTGTGTAACCATCCTACCTACATTATCCTCCCCACAACAAAATGTAAATGGACAAGACATTGTCGAAAATTGCCCAAGAACCAACAAACTTGACCAAAGCCATCGCTATTTATCTATTTTCTAAAAATAATCGCAAATATCCGTATCTAACGGACAATATGCAATCTAAAATGAATATTTCAAAGTAATGTAAGTACTTATATCGAAGTCGCCGACATCTTTACTAAATGTCAACACACAATATAACCTCGTATGTATTAATGGCTACTGAATTATAACCTCAAAATCGAATACATTTTGCGCAATATTGCGATCCCCCCGCTTGTCCGTTTGATAATAAATGCCTCAAGAGAATTTATGGGTGATTTGACATCATACAAGTATTTTTTAATTGCTGTTGGTTCTGGTGCAAATTATATATGGGCAAACAACGTCCTTTGTAAAAAAAATATTTTAAAGGAGTAACCGTTTAGTTTCTTGCCCTTCTTCACAGCAATGACATTCCGAAGTGGTGGTAGAGTCTGTTACTTTTCTGACTACTACTACTATAAAAGTTTATCTCTATCTAGATAATCACGCCAGATCCCTTGCCTGGTATGCAGAGAGTACAGAGTTTCAACAGGTTATTTCCTTACTCTCTCTGGCTTCCTCCACTCTCATAGTTCGTCTGATACACGCTCGCCGGTTACGGAGACTCTTGACTTGACCTTCAGATAAGACTCGGTCTATAATAGTTTACATTAAGTAGTACTTTTTCAAGAGACATGGGTACGGTGACATTTGATCATATTCCATTTCACTTATACTATATTTAAGAATATCGAAAATATAGAATCCCAAAAAGAAACAGGAATATAAAAATTCGTCAATAATTTACTTTAGTTTTCATTTAAATCATATACTGTTCATAAATATACGTGATTTAAAAAAAATAAAACCAAATAAAACTCTGTTAATCAATTATATAAATTGTAACGTTTTGCGTTTTAGGGACTGACGCAATGAAATCGTTATAATCGATATGATTTTTTTTAAATGTACAAAATTTATTGCCGATTTTTTACGAATATATTATTCTATGTATCTGACTGAAATATTTAGTGTTCTCATCATCCAGAAATTAATAAATTAACGTTTGGAGTTTTGGCGGGAAGTCGAAGAGTGATGTTGACACTTTGTTTTAATTTCCAAAACTTGTGTTATTTCGACTAATAATGTGTAATGTTGGTGGAATATTAACCATTATGTGTTCTTATATGTGCATGAGTGAAGGTAATTGTAACAAAGTGATAAAACGTGCCTTTTCGACTTCCCTCAAAACGGCTGTTGCAATTGGTAAAGTATCTAACGCTTAACTATCCAGGGTGGGGTACTTCATTAATTTCATTATCATCGTTATCATCAAATTCATCGGGGAGTCAAATTAATTTAAACAAACACGATTATATATCTCACTGGACACTGGCAAAATACACTTATAATTAGTGTGAAGCCATAACTTGAAGAAGAAGAAGAAATTAACGTGTGACATATTAAAACAGAGATTTTTATAGATTGTCTCGCCGTAGTGCTCTGCACCGGCCGGCGGGCAAGGGATTCTTCGACTCTTCAACTTCGCCGGCGAGGTCGGTGTCTGATCCTGTGTGCGGTATCTGTATCCGAAAGAAGGGATGTAAGGGCATCGGGAGGGTCGGTGAGAACATGCCGCAGACGGCGGTAGCGGCTGATAGGAGGGGCAATGTCACATTTGGAACGACCTCGGCTTGGGTTGTTGCTACGGGGCAGGGCGTATACTAGGTGGCTCGCTGTTGCGCTCTGCACCGTTCGGGGGGCAAGGGATTCTTCGACCTCGTCGGTTGGTTTCTGATCCAAAAATAAACACTATCAGGCTGGTATTCTCTTAAATAAATGGCAGCGGTGTACCATGTACACCCGCTTTTCGTCTACGAGGTCCCGATGTAATAGAGGAAAAGACTGTTACTATAGGAAAATCCTGAGCTTCGGCTGCACTAGAATTTTATGACGAACACAAGACCTCGTTAGTGACATGCATGAGTACACGAAGTAGGCAATGATCTGATTATGTATGTAGGTACAGAATTTATTGTCTAACCAGTTAGCCCGCTCAGTTATTTTTCCAGATCTTAGTGTAGGCCGCTTTTCGATCCGGCGGTAAATGTATCAAATCTTATAACTACCTTTTCTCATTTAGTAAGTGCTTTTTGGCTCATTTATTTACATTATTAGGCGCTCGTAGCGCTGTGCGACCGCGGTGTTCTTACCGATCACCAAGGTTAAGCAGCGTTCGACTCGGTCGGCCTGAGATGGGTGACCGTTTGCGGCATTTTCATATTCGAGCGTCTCCGTGCTTCGGAAGGCACGTTAAGCCGTTGGTCCCGGTTACCACTTAATGTGGTAGTCGTTAAGTCGAGTTGGAGGCCTTAAAGGCGGCTTGATAAGTTCCAACAGCAGGTGGCCACAAACCTGCCTCCATCAATCCGCACTGGGTCCGCGTGGTGGAGTATGACCTAATCTCTCTCACCTCGATTTGAGAGAAGGCCTTTGCCCAGCAGTGGGCAGTATAAGCTGATATTATATTATCTATACAAATAAGTAGATGACCATTTACAAAATAAATGACTTCTGATTGGATTCGATTATACAGTTTTATGTTAACTAATTGTATTACTGAAGGACAAGTCTCCGTAACCGGCGAGCGTGTATGAGACGAACTATGAGAGTGGAGGAACACAAACATCTTAACTATTAAATATTTGCGAAATTTAAGTCTAGATACTATACAACGTGTAACGTGTGTGTGTGTGAATGATCTACGCTGTCGGCCGCGGGGCCTTTACAGCTTCACCGGACAAGAGGGCGAGCGTGCAGCCACTACGCTCGAGCCAGAAGGGCAAGGGGGCAATTAGCTCAAGGGCGCCTCACAACGTGTTACATAAGTAAGCAGGACCTGAAAATTGGTAGTTTGGTATAAATTGGCAACTGAATCGATTCCACTATTTTAAAGTATGTTATACAGCAACACAACAACACCGTCACGCCTATATTCCCCAAGCGGGGGCTTCAGAGGTGAACTGAGTACACCCACATTTCGCCGACGATGTTAGGTCCCATGTAATAGGGAGCGAGCCTATTGCCATGGCACAATTCCAGACTCCGGACTCATACTGGGAATTTTTCGTTAGAAAAACTACATTTATCCGACCTAGGATTTGATCCCAGGACCTCGTGATCACAAAGCGATGCGCTTTGCCACCAGACCAACGAGGCAGGCAACATGTTTATGTATTTACTTATATATTCTTTATTGTACAAAAGAAATACAAATTTGTTAGAATATTTACACAGATGATGTACAAAGGCGAACTTAACTTAAGTTGAGAAGAGAGGAGAGAGGTGGATTTGAATTTTCGTTAGAAAAACTTCATTTGTCCGACCTAGGATAGGATCACCAACAGTCGAGTAAAGTATGTTATTTCCTTTTAATTTAAAAAAAAAATTCTGTCATATGGCATCAAACAAAATGTGTTGATGATTCAAAGCAATATGACGGTTTTATACACTAATATGCACACAGAAGTACAGATTTTTGAATTCAATATAATTGATACACCAACGATTGATGGCGCCACTTTAGCCTAAACCTAAATAAACTAAATTTATTTCTTTGTTAGCTCATGAAATAGTTAGCTATATGACAGGAATTTAAGGAAAAATAATCACAAACATACATTAAACGTAGTTAACAACAGGCCCTGAATGTCTGAAAGTATTAAAAAAATGATAGATCATTGATGAAGAAAGCGAGTAGGTATGAAAGATAGTATCGGTGTAAAGATGAGAAAGGGTATGCTCCGTTGGTTCGGGCATATAGAAAGGATGCCAGAAGAAAGAATGACAAAACAGATATACAATTAGAAAGTGGAAGGACGTAGGTGCCGGAGAAGACATAGACTATCTTACCATGACCAAATAGACCGTGTCTTAGCTGAAGGGCAAGTCAAGAGTCTCCGTAACCGGCGAGTGTGTATGAGACGAACTATGAGAGTGGAGGAAGCCAGAGAGGTATGTAAGGAAAGAACCTGTTGGAACTCTGTACTCTCTGCCTACCCCGCAAGGGATCTGGCGTGAGGTTATAGATAGATATAATTATCTAGGTGATGTTAGGTCTCGCGTCGGATACGTTACACCTTGTATACGATTTCCCTACCCTTCCAGAATAAACGTCATAATGAAAGCTCCTAATCAAATTCCAGTAGTAGAATGGGGTATCCCTAACCCGTAGTACTTAACAAATTACGTCACACCAAATTCCAGATGGGCGGGGCTTCGTGTGGGCGTACTGAGAGGGTGTGGCTTTCCGGTCGTTGAACCTAGCCATATATAGACATATGTACAGTGGAGGGAAGGTTATGGTATGGTGTTCGGTTCTTGATTTGCAATTCTATGATACTGCAATGGCGTTGTACTTGTATTAATAGTTTGTAATTACGTAGAGAGATATATGAGAGTGGAGTGAGAGAGAGAGGTGTGTATGGAAAGAACTTTATATTCGCTGCCTACTACGTAAAGGATTTGGCGTGATGATATACAAAGATTAAATGTAAGGCGCTCGTAGCCCTCCTGGATCGCGATGGCTAATAACATCGCCAAGGTTAAGCACCGTTCGCCTCGGTTAGACTGGGATGGGTGACCGTTTATAGAAAGAAAGAAAGAGCCAATTCCAATAGCAGGTGACCATAATCCTGCCTGCACTGCACCTCTCAGCTCATATGATAGGTGGTGAACCTATGACCATAACTGACGGCGAACATTAAATACCTAATAATCTCACGTCTTTGGTCGCCTACATCCAGCGGAGGATTTACACATTTGCCGTCAGTAGGCCTATTAACATTAGCAATTCAAATCCCCTAGTTCTCAATCATATTACATTTTCTTTGTCAATGAAATTGCAAATGTATGATTTGTTCTCTATCGTCATTTCTTTTACCGGTATGATTGTGAACTTAAGCCGCTCTGCCCACTGTGTCTAATAGTCGCGGGTTCGATTCCCGCACGGGACAAATCTTTGTGTGATCCACAATTATTTGTTCCGGTCTAGGTATTTGTTTGTGAATTTTCATGTTAGTAAACGCACCCACGATACAGGAATAAATCCTAGTGTGAGGACAAGTTTAACAAAATAAAAACTAAGGGATCGTTGTGTCAGTTTCTAGATTATTTTTACGATCTCACGATTTAGTGAAGTTTACACAAGAAATAGTCTTTGGGTATATTTTTGAGCTAAGAAAAGCTCAATCATGTACTATTTATAAGGTAGGGTAAGGTATGCCTTAAAACTGCCACAGGATCAGACACCGACCTCGCCGGCGAGGTCGAAGAATCCCTTGCCCGCCGGCCGGTGCAGAGCACCACGGCGAGACCTAGTATACGCCCTCCCCCATAGCGACTGCTCAAGCCGAGGCCGTTCCTCCTTGAGGCGCCCTTGTGCTAGTTGCCCATCTGGCTCGAGCGTAGTGGTTGCACGCTCGCCCTCTTGTCCGGTGAAGCTGTAAAGGCCCCGCGGCCAACAGCGTAGATCATTCACACACACACACACACTTTAAAACTGTTTACACAATTTGAACACAGCTTGCACCAAATAATAAACGTTCGATAAACTTTGTTAAATATTTCTTATTGCACATATATTTTGAGTCAAATTTGCCGCCCCCCCTAAAATTTGCAGCTCTAGGCTCCAGCCTATTTAGCCTGCTGGTAAATACGTCACTGTCTACACCATTCAAACGTTATATCATTCAAATAGTGTTAGTTCTACTGCTGTACACATGTAACGATAAAATTAACTAACAGAATATTAGGTAAACAGATATACAATGTGAAAGTGGAAGGATGCAGGTACCGGGGAAGACCTAGACTATCTTACCACGACCAAATAAACTGAGTCTTATCTGATGGAAAAGTCAAGAGTCTCCGTAACCGGCGAGCGTGTATGAGACGAACTATGAGAGTCGAGGAAGCCAGAGAGGTATGTAAGGAAAGAACCTGTTGGAACTCTGTACTCTCTGCCTACCCCGCAAGGGATCTGGCGTGATGATATAGATAGATAGACTTGGTGGGACCCTAATATTCTATCTATCTATAACCTCACGCCAGATCCCTTGCGGGGTAGGCAGAGAGTAGAGAGTTCCAACAGGTTCTTTCCTTACATACCTGTCTGGCTTCCTCCACTCTCATAGTTCGTCTCGTACACGCTCGCCGGTTACGGAGACTCTTGACTTTTCCTTCAGATAACCACCCAGTAATTATGTTTTAACATTATTTTATTCTTTTCAGATGCTGTCCGCAAGATGAAAAAATGTCACTATAAATAGTCAAATATAATATTTATTTTAAAAGTGTACTTAGTGCAATAATAATAAAAGATAAATTTAAAATTGTCGATTTAAAATCAATTTTTCGTTTCGAATAAAAAATTAATCCAAAACGGGTTCAATATAATTGAAGAAAGGTGCTTTTCGGTATAATTTGTACAAAAAGTTTTGTGAAAACTTATTTTTTAACTGATTTTTCATATATATTTGTTTCTATTTACTTCAATTGAGTTTCGTCTTTTATTAGAAATAAAAATCTGTGATTAGCTCTCATAAATGTGTATACGATAAAAAAACAATAACATTTTACGGACTAAAGTCATTAAAAAATAAATAAAGACTAAATATAAAATAATATATCAGAAACACTTTAGTGGTGGACAAAATTTGTTTTAGTGAAAGTGTTAACTAAAAAAAACTGGTAAATAGCTCATGAGTAACTCAAATTTGAACACACACAATGAACAATAAAAACACAAAGCGAGCTGAACGCCCGCAATAAATACCAAACTTGCCCGTCTCATAACATATAAATATCAAATTTGAGCTGACTATGAGCGCAACCGCCCCGCGCGCTAACAACTGACTATATGTTGAACACAATCGGTGAAAATGAGCTATTTATGAGCGACTGTCGTGAGCAGAGCTGCGGGATGTACACCACGTGGTACAGTAGGGGGGACAGTGGGATGCACCACCACCAGATGGGGCAGCTGTACCACCATGGACCCCCTATGATCAAGACTGAGGCGGGGGTCAATAGTGACTGTATGATGGCAGTCGATTATGCACCACCTATTAAGGTAAGAAATAGAATCTAAACAGACCACAATAATCGTAAATATTATTACAATTTGTGTTTTTAGGATATAAATAATAATACATGTCTGTTCCTCCTCCTTGTGTCCTACTCCTCAGTGCTGAGGGTCGTGATCTTTATGAAGAACTTAAGCTTTGATAATGTCTCTTCATTTGGTCCTGTCCTCTGCGACATGAATCGCGTCGGTGATACTGAAATCAAGTGACGAGCGAATCTGATAGGACCAACGCATGGGGACTTCGACCTCTAAGTCCTTCCTTACCACTCTGCCCATACATATCTTATTTATGGGAAATTAGTTTTGGTGTTTTAGGGAACTCATGTCACATAATCGTAATAATAAAAAGAGAAGAAGTCGTGTGGCTCCGTGAACTGGAAATTAACGGTAAAACATTTATCTATATCATCACGCCAGATCCCCTGCGGGGTAGGTAGAGAGTACAGTGTACCAACAGGTTATTTTCCTATTCTTACGGCAAACCGATTTATTTATTATCGTATACAAATGGAATAAATGACTTTTTGCCTTTATGATAGAATCTCCTAGCAATTTTCATTAGTTGTGGTGGGTGTGTGAATTATCTACGCTTTTGCCCGCGAGGACTTTACAGCTTCACCGGATAAGAGGGCGAGCGTGCTACCATTACGCCCGAGCCAGAAGGGCAAGGGGGCAACTAGCTTAAGGGCGCGATGCCTTTAGCGGTTGGTCAATTTCCATTCTCTAACTAACCCATATAGGCATACCTATCTCTCTATATCATCACGCCAGTTCCCTTACAGGGTAGGCAGAGAGTACAGGGTTCCAATAGGTTCTTTCTTTATATACAGAGGTCTATAAAGAAAGAACCTGTTGGAACTCTGTACCCTCTTCCGTGGCTTCCTCCACTCTCATAATTTGTCTAATACACATTCGCCGGTCACGGAGTCTCTTGACTTGCCCTTCAGATAAGACTATCTATTTGGTCATGGTAAGATAGCCAAGGTCTTGCCCAGTACCTACATCCTTCCACTTTCGCATTGTAGATCGATATTGTCATTCTTTCTTCCGACGAACGTCGTTACAAATCAAGCTATTGTCCAACAACTTCATACATCTTTAATGAGTTTGTCGGAAGATATTAATTAGTTATATATTTCTGCACAGGTGCTAATAAAATTACGTATTCAACATGGCAGGTGTAGTATGCAGGTATTGTATTAATATAAAGGTATTTATTAAAACTGGCGTGTTTATTCTTGCTTTAGATGCTTGAGTTGACGGACGATTTAGCGCAGTGGTTAAGAGCCTTAGCCGCTCTGCCCACTGCGTCTAATAGTCGCGGGTTCGAGTCCCGCACGGGACAAATCTTTGTGTCATCCACAATTATTTGTTCCGGTCTGGGTATTTGTGTATGTAAATTTTCATGTTTGTAAACGCACCCACGACACAGGAATAAATCCTAGTGTGGGGCTAAGTTTAAAAAAAAAAAAAAGTTATAAATTAGGATCGTGTATCTATCTATATCATCACGCGAGATCCTTTGAAGTGTAGGCAGAGTTACAGACCGCTCTAGCTTCCTCTACTCTCATTTTATAGAGATAGAGTACTTTTTAACCCTATGGTGTCCGCGCTCCTTGATATATTCAGAGCGGTCGCGAGGAGGCCACTCGTCATCCACACGGGATCATAATTAAATGCACACCATACATGTAATTAATATAAAGCGTTTATTATTATTATATTTTAACTTTGGTATGGAGACTGCCCCGTTGGTCTAGTGGCAAAGCGCATCGGTTTGTGAGCACGAGGTCCTGGGTTCAAATCCTAGGTCGGACCAGTGTAGTTTTCTAACGAAAAAAATTCCCAGTACGTGTCCGGAGTCTGGAATTGTGCCCGGTATATGGCAATAGGCTCGTCCCCTATTACATGGGACCTAACATTGTCGGCGTAACGTGAGTGTACTCAGTACACCTCTGCCAACCCCGCTGGGGAATAGAGGCGTGACGGATATTTTAACTTCTCTTTATAATAACAATAATATTAGCCCTGTTAAGAAACTGTCCCACTGTTGGGCACGGGCCTCCTCTCCAACTGAGAGGGTTTAGGCCATAGTCCACCACGCTGGCCCAGTGCGGGTTGGCGAACTTCACACACCTTCGAGAAACTCTTAGGCATGCAGGTTTCCTCACGATGTTTTCCTTCACCGTTAAAGCAAGTGATAATTAATTTTAAATAGGCACATGCTTTCGAAAAGACAGAGGTGCGTGCCTGGGTTTGAACCCGAGACCTCTGACTTTGCAGTCCAACGGTCTAACCACTAGGCTATCACTGCTCACTTTAACTAATAATTATCTTCTCTTTAACTAATAATTCTCTCTAACGTCTCTTTAACTAATAAACGACGGACGAGTTAGCGCAGTGGTTAAGAGCTTAAGCCGCTCCGCCCACTGTGTCTAATAGTCGCGGGTTTGATTCCCGCACTGGACAAATCTTTGTTTGATCCACAATTATTTGTTTCGGTCTGGGTATTTGTGTATGTGAATTTTCATGTTTGTAAACGCACCCACGACACCGGAATAAATCTTAGAGTGGGGCTACGTTTAAAAAAAAACAATCTTCTTCGAATTGAATTCAATAATTTGGATGTGAAAATCACGTTTAACGATTAGGAACTCGGATATAGCTAAAAAGACGAACATAATGGAACAATGTCACAAATTCATAGTGATCAAGAAATAGTTTTTGCTGTATTTGCGAAAATATACGTGTATTCTATTGTTTATGTAAGCAACGAAAATATTGACCACGTGCTCTTCTATATTATTTAACAATAATTTTTAATTTAAAAATATCCTTTCAAAAACAAGCTTTTATAGCAAGTTATTATTATACGCCTACACTGTCCCACTGCAGGGCGAAGGCCTCCCCTCCCTTCTTCCACTTGTCCCGGTCCAGTGCAAGCTGATGCCATTCTTTGTCGTAGGAGTCCAGCTCGTCTCGCCACCTCTTTCTGGGCCTGCCGCGCCTTTCTTTATTTTAGCCCAAAACGCATCCGACATACGGCAGATATGTCCAGGCCAGTTCCATTTCAGTCTTGCAGCTGAGTGGCCTACGTCAGTGATTTGTGTTTTGGAGCGCAGAATCGAGTTTCTGACACAATCTGTAAGCTTTACTCCAAGAAAGCTACGCTCCATTGCTCGGTGGCAAACCCCAAGGGTGGACTTTTGACGATCAGTTAATGACCAAGTCTGTGCTCCGTAAGTGAGGGTGGGGAGAATGCAGTTGTCCACGAGTTTCCTTTTTAATGAGACTATAATAGCAAAACCACAACGAAAATATCTTGCTTGGTTTTCTAGGCTTCCTTCCGGCTCCATCATCAGATCTTGGACTAAAGTACTCGCCAAGACGAATCCAACGAGCCCAAACTCGGTGGACTTATATTGAGTAGTTAGGTAGTTCCATTGGCCACCTTTCGACTTCATCATCAGACCCTAAACACTATCTGGTCGTTTAGTAATTGTCAACTCCAAGCCTTAACACGGTGGGGATTATGTTATGTAGTGGAAATGTTCCCATAGCCACCTTCCGATTCCATCATCAGACCAGCTTGCCATGAAGCTTCATGGTACTGTGTTATTCCATTGTCACCGTACTTACATACGAATTTAAAATTTAAGCTCAATCGGTGTATACATAAACATTAGCGACCGATTAGGTTCGCGTGGATAACAAGGCTGCGCTACTGGCAAAACAATTTCACTACAGGACATACCCTTTTCTGAAATGATATATGTGTGTGTGTGTGAATGATCTACGCTGTTGGCCGCGGGCCGCGGGCTGTTTTACAGCTTCATCGGACAAGAGGGCGACCGTGCAACCACTACGCTCGAGTCAGAAGGGTAAGGGGGCAACTAGCTCAATGGCACCTCAAGGAGAAACGGCCTCGGCTTGGGCAGTCGCTATGGGGGAGGGCGTATACTAGGTGTCTCGCCGTGGTGCTCTGCACCGGCCGGCGGGCAAGGGATTCATCGACCTCGCCGGCGAGGTCGGTGTCTGATCCTTATCTGAAATTATGCAATACACATCTAGGTGCTATAATTGAGCCATCGCCCTACTAACGTAAGCAACATAATAATATGGTTATTCTTTAAGAGGAGACCTAATCCTAACTCACGAAAATGGGCTGTATTTACAGGAGATTGTTAATGAGTCTACAGCGTTTTTGTTACAAACTCCATACCTCGTATGTGTATTTGTGTATGTGTATTTTGAACAATTTAATTTGAACGTGAACTTAAGTTTTACTCTATACTAAATGGATGTTGACGACCTTGTAGCGATCCCTATACATCGCTACACAGTTGCGACTGCCTACCAATAGATGGTGCTGACGATTCGCCATACATGTCTAGAACGCGATATTAGAGTGCGCACGACGTGTAAAATATATACAAGCCCTCGACAACAACTCGTGGGGAGAGTGGCAGGCCCCGCCAGACACAACGCCCGTCTGGTATGAAAGATCTACCCCTTGACAAATCCTGCCACATCGATCCTGCCATATTTGTGTTTCCGGACAGGATCGAACTGGGCGACCTTCTGCGTGTGAAGCAGATCCCTACTCGCAAGGTTCGCCTACAAACATTTTTATCTTTATTTTTGAAAAAAAAACAACTTCACGCCTATATTCCCCAGCAGGGGGGGCAGAGGTGTACTGAGTACAATCACGTTTCGCCGATGATGTTAGGTCCTATGTGATAGGGGGCGAGCCTGTTGCCATATACCGGACACAATTCCAGACTCCGGACTCGTACTGGGAAGTTTTCGTTAGAAAAACTACATTTGTCCGACCTAGTATTTGAACCCAAGACCTCGTGATCACAAAGCGATGCGCTTTGCCACCAAACCAACGAGGCAGTTTTTATCAATTTGTTTTAATTTCCAAAACCTGTGTTATTTCGAATTCATCATCATCATTATCAGCCCGTGTCAGTCCACTGCTGGACGTAGGCCTCCCCCATGGCACGCCACTGAGCTCGATCTTCAGCTCTCCTTCTCCAATCCCTGCCCGCTGCCTTACGAATATCGTCGCCCTACCTAGCTACAGGGCGCTATGTGTAATGTTGGAATATTAACCATTATGTATTCCTATATGTGTATGATCAAAGGTAATTGTAACAAAGTTAAGCTCGTCGCAATTGGTATATTCATTCGCTTTACTATCCAGATTGGGGTACTTCTTAAATTTAATTATGGTCGTAGTCACCAAGTTCATCGGGGAGTTAAATTAATTTAGAAATATTACAAAAAAGAACTATATCTTTAAATAGACTTCGCACCCAGGTCAGCCTGAGCAAAGAAAACGTGTTTAGGTGGGGATTTACAGACAGTATTAATTTAGGGCGTTTGTGCGGCGTAACCCAAATAATATATAATAATATACTTTATTGCACATAAAATATTATGACACAAAGAAACAAAATCGAACATGGTTATGAAGGTACAGTAAGGCGGCCTTATCGCTTAAAGCGATTTCTTCCAGGCAACTTTTAGGTAGAGGACAGAGATGTTTAAAGATTATACTCAGAAATGGGTAAGGTGCAACAATGAATAAAATATTCAATAAATAAAATATTAAACAAACTAAAACAAAAATAACCTATTATACATTATATAAATGAATGACGGAATAAGTAAGAAGTAAGGAGAAACAAATAAGATACGAGCAAAGGTAAAAAGATTTGAAAGAAAACTTACTAGAGGTGTGAAATTTGCAGGAAATGTGCTTTAAGATCCTGTTTAAATACCTCCCGGGACTTAGCACGTTTTAGGACTCAGGTAAGGAGTTCCAAAGACGAATACTTTGAACGGTGAAGGAGTCAGAGAAGAAGTTAGAAGAATGGGTAGGGATTGTAAGGCGAAGTGTCGCAGAGGAACGAAGGCCACGTGACTGTGTAGCGGCGAGAAAGGAGAAATTATATCGTGCTCCGCATCCCCTAACACGTGTATGCAGCAAGATTTGATGGCTGCCTCCAACAATGCAGTCAATGTGGCCGGATTCTGGGCTGCTTCCACATAACTATAGCATGTTTGCCGTCGAAACGCTAAGAAGAAGTGCGCAGAGCCTTCACAGAAATCGAATCGAAAATATCTCTCGTGATGTATCAAATATTTCTTCTCTTTTCCAACTACCGATCTCTTGACCTCCCCAATCACACACCCATTCACACACCACCATGAATGGGCCCAGGTGTCCAAAACCAACACTTAACGAGCTGATTACCCACGTACAACCGACGTGACGGATTTTTTTGACCGCAGAATCGAACCTGGTACCAATAGTATGGTAAAAAACCCTTTGGACCCCGTGTCCGACCGTAGAAGATCGGGTGCGTTCGTGCGTAACAGTTTTAGAATAATTTAAACAGGTTGTTTGAGTTTTTTGTAGTTGACCGTTTTTTATGTCGGCGGTCTGTCGGGTGTCAGGGACCTTAGGTTTTACGGTGGATGGGTGGAATGGTTATCTCGGTGTAGAAGTGTATTGTGCTGGTTGGTGATCATGAGGTCCTGGGTTCTAAAGTCTGTAGCCAAATGGATTTTCAGCTGGTCTTTTGTGAAATCAGTGAAATGATCCTTTACTCTGTATCGAGACTATCTTACCATGACCAAATAGACCGAGTCTAATCTGAAAACATATCAAGAGTCTCCGTAACCGGCGAGCGTGTATGAGACGAACTATGAGATAGGAGCAAGCCAGAGAGGTATGTAAGGAAAGAACCTGTTGGAACTCTGTACTCTCTGCCTACCCCGCAAGGGATCTTGCGTGATGATATAGATAAAAGCATAAAAAATGCAAATCTAGTACTTATTTAAAACGTGTTTAAAACATTGGTTAAAATACATATTAAAAACAGTCGAAAGTACTCTTTAAAACATTTTTTAAACACGGTGATTTAAACAAAATATATTTTTTTACAGCCCTGTTATTTATAAATCGTGTCTAAAATATTCCGGATGGCCTAGTTTCTGCAAGAAGCACCCGTTCACGAGTATGACTACTCCAACAGCCATAAGGCGAATAGGCAAAAGGCTTCCCCGGTGTCTCTGAAAAAAGCATGGCAGTATTCCCTTACAGAGATGTATGTTATTAGGGCACCCATCACATTCACCACAAAAGGATCATTAACGCTATCGCACAAATCGCCAATAGAGCTATAAAAGCGATTCATCCGTTAGCTCGGGGATGATCCCGTCCCGGGTGACATTCACCCCCGTGACGTCATTTATCAAACGGGGGATGAAGGTTGTTCTACTGAAGGATTGAGTAACTACCAACATTTAAGTATGAAATTAAATATATTCTATCTCTATCTATATCATCACGCCAGATGCCTTGCGAGGTAGCCAGAGAGCACAGAGTTCCGAAAGGTTATTTTCTTACAGACCGCTGTCATAAGAAAGAATGACAAAACTGATATACAATGCGAAAGTCGAAAGATGTATGTACATGGAAAGATCTAGACTTCCTTATCATCAAGTTTATCTATCTACCTATATCATCACGCCAGATCCCCTGTGGGGTGGTAAAGAGTACACAGTTCCATCAGGTTCTATCTTTACAGACCCCTCGGGCTTCTACCTCTCTCATAATTCGACTAATATACGCTTGCCGGTTAGGGAGACTTTTGACTTACCCGGCAGCTAAGACCCTCTTTTTGGTCATGGTAAGATGGTCTAAATGTAGTTTTTCTAAAGACAAATTCCCAGTATCAGTCCGGAGTCTGGAATTGTGCCCGGTGTATGGCAATAGGCTAGCCCCTATGGGACCTAACATCGTCGGCGAAAAGTAGGTGTACTCAGTACACCTCTGCCACCCCCACTTGGGGAATATAGGCGTGACTGTGTTTAATACCCAGTAACAGTCCGGAGGCTTGAACTGTGCTCGGTATAATGAAATAGGCTCGCCCACTATTAAATTGGAACCCAAAATCGTCGGCGAAATGTAGGTGTACATAGGCCTGCCACCCCCACTTAGAGAATGCAGGCGGGTCAGTGTTAATTATTTGATAAATGTAGTTCCAAACATTCTGACTTAGTCAAGTTATGCCGTAAAAATCTTATTGAAACCAAGATACGTGTAACTTATATGCTACTTAACCGTAACTTAGCCACAGTTATGTTCAGTTAAGTAACGATATGTATGCTGTCATTTCCTGAGCGCTACGGTATCTGAACTCTCGTAGTTTTTATGTGACTTAGTTTTATTAAAGACCAGTTTAAGTGACAGACATAGAAAATGCAAAACATTCTCTCTCTCTATCTATATCATCACGCGAGATCCCTTGCGTGGTAGGCGGAGAGTACAGAGTTCCAACAGGTTCTTTCCTTACGTAACTCTCTGGCTTCCTCCACTCTCATAGTTCGTCTCATAAACGCTCGCCGGTTACGGAGACTCTTGACTTGTCCTTCAGATAAGACTCGGTCTATTTGGTCATGGTAAGATAGTCTAGGTCTTCCCCGGTACCTACATCCTTCCACTTTCGCATTGTATATCTGTTTTGTCATTCTTTCTTCTGACATTCTTTGTATATGCCCGAACCAACGGAGCATACCATTTCTCACCTTTACACCGATACTATCTTTTATGCCTACTCGCTATCTTACTGCGCTGTTGCGAATGCGGTCGGTCAGCTTCACTCCGCACATCTTCCGCAGAGCTCGCATTTATCCTACTTTCATTCTCCTTCTTACATACCCAGCTCTCGCTGCCATATAACAGCTTTGGGACAAGCACTCCGTTATGCAAAACATTGTAGTCCACCAACACAACAACTATAATCCGACAAAGATCTTTTGGCTTGTGGATGACAATGACAGGGCGTTGTTGTGAAATGAATGTAGAGTTTAGTAAAATTTTTCTACTTCCGTGGGTCTGCATGTTTAGTAATTCAAAAAAGAACTTGGGTAAATTTCATAGCGAACGGCAACGTACAAAATATTGTAACTCATCTTGATTTTACAATTGTTGTATGTAAGTGATCTACGCTGTGAGTTAAGAGGCTTTTACAGCTTTACCGGGCCAGCGGCCAGCGTTCAACCAGTATGCTTCAGCCAGAAAAGCAAGGGGGTAACTAGCTCAACGGCGCCTCTAGCAGTAACGGGCTCGGCTTGGGGGTAAATTATTAATTTCAAACGAAATCCATAAGTTTAATGTTATATTTTTAAAGATAATAATCGTAATAATATTACAAATGTGAAAGTTTCTTACTCAATCACGCAAAAACGGCTGAACGGATTTGGATAAAATTTGTCACCCATATAGTTTATTACCTGAATTGACGCATAAGATACTTAATATCCAGGAAAAATGTTAGGTTCCGGCCTAAAATTTACGCGGACGAAGTTGCAGACAGGAACTAGTATAACATATTAACCAGATAATTTTGAGAGGTTTTTACTAAAGAAATAATTAAAATTGCTTGGTTTCAATGGCTACTACAAAAGATTCCAGGCTAGTCAGCGCCATCTATGCATAATACAGGATTTACCGGTGAAGCTATATGGCTATTGGCATTCTATTAATTAAAACTAGTCTGTTTTACTTAGAATTTCGAACACATATTCATCTCCTTATTTAACAGGTGGACACCTTCACGACTATATCTTCAAAGGAGTAGATAGGCACGATCAAAACCCTTAGACAACCGGCCGTTAATAAAAACAACAGTTTGTCTGACAAAGGTTTTGAATTTATGATCTCTTGATTGACAGCCGCACTTAGCGTCTTTGGGGTTCTGGTTTGGTCATGCTCACTATAATGTCTTTGCTTGCGGTGGCTGTCTGGCGCGGGTCACTCCCTTCCCTCCAATATGGTCGAGGAGAGTGATGGCTGTTCCAGCAGTCATACTCGTGAACGGGTGCTGCTTGTGGGGACTGGTCCATCTGGAATCCTTTACACGCTCTTAACAGATAACATCATTAGTTTCATATCTCGATCGTAAGGCATCACACTGGAGCTAGATCGTAAACTATTTAATTATAACCTAATATATTGTACCACAAGCCCGCTGAGTTTATTGGCCGGATCTTCTCAGTGGAGGCCGCGTTCCGATCCGGTGCTAGATTAGTAGTTATATTAGATTTAAAAAAAATGTAAATTGAGTATTTGTAAGCGCTCCCGCAGGGCTTATACGAAATAAAATATTTGAGATTGAGGCAGCACCAATAGGCCAACAAGACGGTGACACATCTTGCAATGATCTTTCTATTTAATTTTGATCTTCATCATCATCAACCAAGAGATGTCCACTGCAAGACAGAGGCCTCCCCCAAAGGTCTTTATGACTACCGGCTTTGTTCTCTCTCTCTCTCTCAGCTTAAAGGGGCTATCGTGAAAAAAAATGTATTTCTGTACTTGTCTTTTTGTACTGTGTGCGCTTCAAGAAGTATATGGATTAGAGACTTGAATATTTAGAAATATGATTTTTGACAGCGTATTTTAGTATCTGGTAGAAGGAATACACAATTACAGGAAAATTTCTTAATAAAAAAAACTTAAGTCATCCCTATTGCATTACATTTTGAGATGCCAACGCGAAATGCTTAAGAACTAGTCAATAGAGACTTAAAAACATAGCAATAATTGTGGCTAAGTTCTTGTAAAGCAGTTTTTTATTTTCATAGTGTACTTTTTTGGAAAATGATAACAATTTTTCTCGGACTGCCTCGTTGGTCTGGTGGCAAAGCGCATCGCTTTGTGATCACGAGGTCCTGGTTTCAAATCCTAGGTCGGACAAATGTAGTTTTTCTAACCAAAAATTCCTAGTATGAGTCCGGAGTCTGGAATTGTGCCCGGTATATGGCAATAGGCTCGCCCCCTATTACATGGGACCTAACACATCTGCTACCCCCTCTGGGGAATATAGGCGTGACGATAACAATTTTTCACATACGTCGTTTATTTCCGAGCGCGCGCTCACTATATCCGTCCCTTGTTATTCTTATGCAAAGTAATGGCGTCACTGACACTCTTCCGGACGATAAATGGTCGATTACGGTAGGCCCTAAAAGCTTAGATATTTAAATGTAAGTATGTTTCTTACACATTTACGTCTAATGGCCGATTTCAATATTCAATTCATTTGAGATTTGCTTACTGTCGAGGCGCTCGTAGCGCTGTGCGACCGCGGTGTGCAGCCGCTCGGAGCGCTGTGCGACCGCGGTGTGCAGGCGCTCGTAGCGCTGTGCGACCGCGGTGTGCAGGCGCTCGTAGCGCTGTGCGACCGCGGTGTGCAGGCGCTCGTAGCGCTGTGCGACCGCGGTGTGCAGGCGCTCGTAGCGCTGTGCGACCGCGGTGTGCAGGCGCTCGTAGCGCTGTTCGACCGCGGTGTTCTTACCGATCACCAAGGTTAAGCAGCGTTCGACTCGGTCGGCCTGAGATGGATGACCGTTTGTGGCATTTTCATATTCGAGCGTCTCCGTGCTTCGGAAGGCACGTTAAGCCGTTGGTCCCGGTTACCACTTAATGTGGTAGTCGTTAAGCCGAGTTGGAAGCCTTAAAGGTGGCTTGATAAGTTTCAACAGCAGGTGGTCACAAACCTGCCTCCGCCGATCCGCACTGGGTCCGCGTGGTGGAGTATGACATAATATGAGATAATAAGGCCTTTGCCCAGCAGTGGGCAGTATAGGCTGATATTATTACTGTCAGTATAATTTTGACAGATTTTATATATAAAATCTGTCAATATTCTATTCGTAGTAGGCAAATCTTTCCCTAAGTTATTGAAACCGGCCGTAAATCGTCGAACGGTTTTTGTTGATATTTTACAGAATTAGATTAGAAGTTGGAAAAAAATATAGGCTACTAGCGATCACCCGCGACTTCCTCTGTGTATCTTCAAAGCCTATGTGTTATGTTGATGTAAAAGCTATATTACTGTAAATATTTATCAACATCCGTTCAGTAGTTTTTGCGTGAAAAAGTTACAAACATCCATCGTCAAAAATTTTGCATTTATAATGCATGCAGCATTAATAAAAATATATGTGCAGATGAATCCTTGAGCAGAACTAGCACTGAAATAAATATTTACGCCTTATATTTTCCATTAAAACGTTTAGATAAGGAAAACTAGCGTTCAATGGTTGTTGAAAAAATCTATTGTCAACGGACGAGTGTTGATAACACGACGCTCTTTAGATAAGTCATTCACCGAGCTTTATACAATAATGATTTTTAGCTTTTTTCCAGTTTTACAATGAACTAGCGACCCGCCCCGACTTTGCACGAATATCGATGACAAATATCGTCATCATTATATTAATACGTGAAGCAAAAACTTTGTACCCCTTTTTACGAAAATTGTGCGGATGGAGGAGTATGAAATTTCCCACACTTACAGTTTATATAGAGAAGGAGTGGGGAATGCTAATATTTTTTTTTAATTATGCTTATACATACATTAAATCAATGAAAAAAACATTACACACACTACCATGTATTTGACACAATACTCGTCAAATTGATGTTTGTCTTTAATATTATTTGTCTATAGTCTTACTGAATGTCAAACATAACCAGCAAACGATGAAAGAGTAGGTCGAATATCGACCTATGGGCGACCACTAACAGATATAAACTAATAAAAAACATAAACGTACGATTTGGTGCAATGGTTAAGAGCTTAAGCCGCTGTGTCTACTGTATCGAATAGTCGCGGGTTCGATTCCCGCATGGGACAAATCTTCGTGTGACCCACAAAAGGACCAATAACCTACTGGACCAAACCATCCGCCAACAGTAGGATTGAACTGATTCAAAATAAAACTGGCTTTAGTCATGCTTTTATGTTTTGATCCGTGTTCTGGACTGTCTGCTTTTACCTAGTATAAATACATGTGCGACATGAATAATTTGGCCCGTCGAGGAGCTTTTTTTTTATTTTTTTTCATACCCCCCACACTAGGATTGATTCCTGTGTCGTGGGTGCGTTTACAAATATGAAAACTCATATACATATACCCAGATCGGAACAAATAATTGTGGATTATACAAAGATTTATCCCGTGCGGGAATCGAGCCCGCGACTATTAGACACAGTGGGCGGAGCGGCGTAAGCTCTTAACCACTGTGCTAAATCGTCCGTGACGTGACATGAAATGAAAATAAGCTAACCCCCTATTATATTGCACCTAATATCGTCGGCGAAAAGTGGGTGTACGCAGTACACAGAATCTAGGTGTGTACCCTGTACCCAAATACCTAGACCGAAACAAATATTTTTTTGTTTTGGTCTGGGTCTGGTCTGGGTGACATAAAGATTTCTCCCGTGCGGGAATCGAACCCGCGTCTATTAGACACAGAGGGCGGAGCGGCTTAAGTTCTTAACCACCGCGCTAAATCGTCTGTCAAAATTGACATTGACATTGAAATTAGAGTTATCATTAAGGTAAATTTTCCTATTTCCTAGAAAATATTTCGCCAGGTAACAAAATTTCATAGCAAACGGCAGCTCTTCCACGTATCATTTCACTTGATGAGAGCGTTAATACCTTGTATAACTGTAGATGCCACAAATCACTGCAACGACTGGCTACAACAGTGTAGGAACGGATAACAATATTTCGTTTTTGAAGTATGTTAGCACCGGGTTCTGCGACTCAACAGTTCTAATTCATCAAGATAAACATTCGGAATGATTCTCCAGACAGCTACATCTCACGCAGTCATATACCCGAAGTATTTTATTATTGGCCTATTTCATAACGCCGATCCATTGCGGGAGTGACAGAGAGTACAGAGTTCATACAGGTTCTTTCCTTACATACCTTCCTCCACTCCCATAGTTGGCCTTTCCGGCTCGCCGGTTACTGAGACTCTTGACTTGCCCTTCGGATAAGACACAGTCAGTGTGGTCATGTGAAGATTTTTATTTCATTATTAGCCCCTTTTAACGGTCGTCAAGATCTCTCTCACTCTCATAGTTTGTCTAATACACCCTCGCCGGTTACGTAGACTGACTTGCTGTTCAGATGTTTAATATCTATCCATCCATATCATCACGCCAGCTGCTTTGCGGAGGAGACAGAGAGTACAGAGTTCTAACAGGATTTTTCCTTACAGACCTGGCTTCCTTTACTGTCATAGTTCGTCTCATTCACGCTCGCCGGTTACGTAGACAGACTTGCATTTCGGATTTCTTCTAACTATCCATCTATATCATCACGCCAGTTGCTTTGCGGGGGAGGCAGAGAGTACAGAGTTCCAACAGGTTCTTTTCTTACAGAACTCCCTGGCTTCCTTTACTCTCATCTGTTCACAATATTATTTCTTTAAATCTCTCAACATCATAACAAAACCGAAGACAACTTTTCATCTTGTTTAAACCAACCCCCTAAACCACAAGACTTTTCCCCCTCCGACGTATCCCCTCTTCTCCCCCTAAGCCCAAGCACACACGACAATTAATTTAAAAGACAAACGCTGTTCTTTCAACCGCACGCTCCCATCATTAGTGTGTGCACCGCCTTAGATTAGGGTCGGTAGTATTTGTGACAAGTCTGTTGAATAAATACTTTTGCGAGTTTGATTCTCGTGCTTGTAAAATGTATTATTATCATATTTTAAGAGAAGACTCGTTGGTTTAGTGGTAATTGGTGCGCTGTGCGGTCACGAGGTCCTGTGTTCAAATCCTAGGTCGGACAAATGTAGTTTTTCTATCGGTATATGGCAATAGGCTCGCCCCCTATTACATGTGACCTAAAATCGTCGGCAAAAAGTATGCAGTACACAGAATATAGATGTGTACACAAAAATAACTTTTAGTTCTATAAGTTTCTAGTTGTGCTGGAGCAAGTGAATGGGTTTGTATACCTTGGATGCGCATTCAGTAAGGATGGGAAATACACCGCTGACATAGAGAGAAGAGTGAGTGCAGGGAACAGAGTGAATGGTGCGATGGGAAAGCTACTTGGGAGCCGGCACTTACGCCAAAAATCGCAGCTGGCTATATATAACGGAGTGCTTGTCCCAACGCTGTTATATGACAGCGAGAGCTGGGTATGTAAGAAGGAGAATGAAAGTAGGATAAATGCGGTGGAAATGCGAGCTCTGCGGAAGATGTGCGGAGTGAAGCTGACCGACCGTATTCGCAACAACGTAGTAAAAACGCCAGTAGGTATGAAAGATAGTATCGGTATAAAGATGAGAAATGGTATGCTCCGTTGGTTCGGGAATATAGAAAGAATATCCGAAGAAAGAATGACAAAACTGATATACAATGCAAAAGTGGAAGGATGTAGGTACCGGGGAAGACCTAGACTATCTTGCCATGACCAAATAGACCGAGTCTTATCTGAAGGACAAGTCAGGAGTCTCCGTAACCGGCAAGCGTGTATGAGACGAACTATGAGAGTGGACGAAGCCAGAGAGGTATGTAAGGAAAGAACCTGTTGTAACTCGTGATAATATAGATAGATAGTTCTATAAGATTTTTTTTATTTCTTTTATCGACAAAAACTATATTGTAGGTATTTATATTATCATCACCATTTAAAAAGTGTCAATCGTGACAACACTGTAAACGTCAAATTGACCATGGATTCCTGGTGGATACAGTACTGATTATATTCTCTTTGTTGGATATGTAAACGCGTTTATATACAACAGTATACTGAATTGGAAACGGTTCGAAAGACCGTTAAATTAAAATATCTCTGACCCTGTCATTCAGGGATATAATCATAACAATACTAAATATCAAATAACGACTTTCCTCCATTACAAAATCGATGAAAATAATTCTAACAATGACTAATATTTTACAGTTACAATAGATTGAATATTCAACAAGAATAGTCTAGACAAAAATAAAAATATAGACGTTTTTCTTTTTTCATAGTACAGCATATGAGAACAGCGAGCTAGTTATATAGTGTTAGTATTTTAAACGATATTTAGTATTTTAAACTCAAAAAAAGAAAGACCGTCTCTAGGATTGATTCCTGTGTCGTGGGTGCGTTTACAAACATGAAAATTCACCGAACCGATTAGACTGCAACAAATAATTGTGGGTCACACAAAGATTTATCCCGTGCGGGAAACGAACCCGCGACTATTAGACACAGTGGGCGGAGCGTCTTAAGCGTTTAACCACTGCGCTAAATCGTTCATTATCTATTCATGTTACTACGATATAATTCTTTCGGGATAGGCAAGGAGTGCAACGCTCTAACAGCTTCTTTCCTTTTATATTTATCAGTAAAAGGACATTTATACGGTACCAGTAGGTGGGTAATCTTTTATTACATGCCTGAACAATGGACTCGTGTACTTATTTACGCATTCATTTACATAAACCATGTAACCTAAGTATTCCAACCAAATTTGATCCCATAATATCGCAGTTTTTACGTCGCACTAAGGAATATCTTCCATCTACACTGGATTCGCGTTGTGAAATATTCTACACACCTCAATTTGTGAGAAAAGACTTTTCTCCGTAACGGAAAAGAACAAACTGATGTATTAATTCCTTATGCAAATTTAAAGGCCCCGTAAAATCGGTTTCGTGGTTTTTACGTGATACTCGAACAGCTAAAAAAAAATAAACAATGTTTTGTGTTCAAATACTTCTTAATAATCGACATTTAATTTTATTTTATTTGATTGGAAGGCCGTTCAGCTCAGTTATTTATGAATATTTATATAAATTAATACCTATGTGTATTATGTAATAAATATTTATGTGATGCAAGTACATTATTTGTTGTAGGCTGTGGGGAATGCATAAAAAAATATTTATCTGTAAACACACCCATGCACTATACAAGAATCATTTTTATCATTAAGCAACAATCATTTTAAAGAGTCACAAAAAAATTATGTTCAAAGTGAACCAGCTTCTCCTAATAAGCTGTGATCAAAGTATAGCCATTTCCTTTTGTGATAGCCAGACAGGAAGTTATTTTAAAGCCTTCAGAATTCTATTGTTATGATAATGTTTATATAATTTGTATATTTATAATTTCTAAGAATATTTCATTGCATGCTTTGTTGCAAAGTACTATTTGAATTAAAATTTTTATATCACCAAATCTTATTAATAAGGCATCGTCCTCCTTGCGTCGATCTCCTCAGTGTTGAGGGTCGTGACCTCTGGGAATAACGCATTCACCATTATGTTTCGCAAACCAGCTCGGTTCTCGGCCGTATGTACCGCCTCAGATATTGTGGAGTCCAGCGCGGATCGTACCTGATCGGACCAAAGAATAGGGCTACGACCTCTTGGTTTCTTTTCTTCTACTTTGCCAGTGACCAGTAGCTGTTCGAGGGTGTTGCTCGTATTTCTGGCTTCGTGGCCGAAGAACTCGAAGGTTCTTTATTGTGTAAAGAAAGATCACACGTCTCCCTTTTTATATAAAAATAACAAAAAATAATATCACTAATAAACACAAACATACTTTATCAATTACAGAACAATCTCCTCCTAACCTCCCTCTTTCCTCCAGTCCGGATGAACTGACAGTCTACAATTTAATCGACGTCATATGATGCGCGGGAGAACCCACATTCTCCCGAGGAGTATTATTACAACTAAATAAATCTAAAACGAAATTGTTTTCATCAACAGATTCCTTTAATATTTTTTTAATTTGTACAGCCCTTTCACTTTTACTATTTGACTGAGCATAGTAAGGAGATGAAGTTACATGGCTGATATTCATTTATTAAAAAACTGTTTAACAACTGGTAAACTGTGGACCATTATCGCTTATGACTGTTTCAGAAATGCCATACCGAGCGAAATTTCCTTTCATAACGCATATTATAGAATTAGAAGAAATGTCTTGCAGACAAGAAACCTTGATAAATCTAGAATAGTAAATGACTAAAATTAAATATATTTTCTTAGCATACTCAAACATTTTCCAATCTTGTTGCATGATAAATTTAGAATAGAAATCGGAATCATTGGTTCCCTGCTTACAGACAGACCTTACATTTTACTCGGCTCTTACAACGGTCAATCTCTGTCATGAATGAATATAATTATATTTAACATTTCACTTCCTAAAGAAAATGGTATCATATCGTGTTTATTTTTAAAAATAACCAATGACCAAATATATGTCAGATCATATCGTACGTTATACTTATAATCAGACCATCCATAATTAATGAACATTTCTCTCATCTCCACTAGTTTCCTTCTTACCAACAGTAATCTCTTTTTGTAACTTATCTCGTAATCCTAAAGGTACACTTCGCGGAGCACCATCTACTGGCGGCGCATCCTTATCTACCACAATACGATATATTTTCGCTAATAATCCTTACCCGTAAATACATTTTCATTTTCTGACAAATGTATGTTATGCATTGTTTTTATCAGGCCTAAATTTGAACACGTTTGTAATCCCAAACGCTTTGGCAATCAATACAATTGCAAACTTTAATGACAGTTATCTTTTATAAGAGTTATATCACCACTATATGAATGAATATTGATTTTTGGATTCGAAGTAATAGTAAATAGACCGGGTCTTATCTGAAGGATAAGTCAGGAGTCTCCGTAACCGGCGCGCGTTTATGAGACGAACTATGAGAGCAGAGAAAGCCAGAGAGGTTGTAAGGAAAGAACCTGTTGGGACTCTGTACTCTCTGCCTACCCCGTAAGGGATCTGGCGTGATGATATAGATAGATAGAAGTAATAGTGCCAGAATCATAGCCTAACTGCAGAAACAGCCTATGCGACATAACATTAATATCTGCATCCGAATATTATTTAAATCTTTCAGAACCATACTTTCCACAAAGAACTTGAAACCATCCATCCTCCTACGCAAGGCAGTCATCATCACGATTATAGTAATCATCACAATGATAATACATACTACACCTATATAATACATTACCCATATATTGTACTGCGGTGGGAAATATTATAAATATAGATAGAAGGGATATAGGGAATATTTTAAACGCGATAGTTTGTGAAGATGGATGTACCGAACTCTCCCATAAAAAAAAGTAATGAACGAATTTTTAGTGGAATCTTAATAAAGTTTTAGGAATCATTGGATTTTATTAAAATATTAATTTTAAAAGAAAAATAGAACAATAATGTTGATTTTTAACAAAAATAGCATGTGTGTGTGTGAATGATCTACGCTGTTGGCCGCGGGGCCTTTACAGCTTCACCGGACAAGAGGGCGAGCATGCGACCACTACGCTCGAGCCAGAAGGGCATGAGGGCAACTAGCTCAAGGGCGCCTCAAGGAGGAACGGCCTCGGCTTGGACAGTCGCTATGGGGGAGGGCGTATACTAGGTGTCTCGCCGTGGTGCTCTGCACCGGCCGGCGGGCAAGGGATTCTTCGACCTCGCTGGCGAGGTCGGTATCTGATCCTGTGTGCGGTATCTGTATCCGAAAGAAGGGATGTAAGGGCATCGGGAGGGTCGGTGAGAACATGCCGCCGACGGCGGTAGCGGTTGATAGGAGGGGTACACAGAAATAGGAGGAGGAGGATAATACGAGTGATGTGTTCGTACACCGCGGAGTCCCGAGCAAAAGTGAGCCGAGAGAAATGGCCCGGCTAACATGTAGCATCAGCACCCCCTCCACTCACTCCCACTCGCGACGTAACGGCCTCTGATTGGTTCGGCGTAAATCGCGCCATCTTGCGAGTGTTGCCATAAAACTGCTTTTCGTCATACAACAGCTTATAAATAAGAATAACATTTAAGCTATAATTTATAAAGATACGTAGACGAAGTCCCGGGCGGCCGCTAATTTAGGCATAAATTAGTTTTATCTATCTATCTCTATCATCACGGCCGATCCCTAACAGGATTGGCAGAGAGTACTAAATAGAGTAGAGTTCCAAAAGGTTCTTTCCTTACGAACGTGTCTCACTTCCTTCACTCTCATAGTTCGATTCATACAAGCTCGCCTGTTACGGAGACTCTTGATTAGCCCTTCAGATAAGACACGTTCTATTTGTTTTATCCAAGTTTAAATTTGACCTATTTCACCTACTTACTCCACAAAACGAAAGCGTGATGATAAAAATAAATTGGCAAGACGTCGAGGCGTGGCACACATCGCCGGCAGAGGGGTGGTAGAAAAAACGGAAAGAAACGATTTTTCACGATCATGTGCCTTCACGCCCCCCTATGGGCAGGGGGGTGTTTTGATAGCAGATCGGTCAACGTACCCAGTTTGACGAGTGCTTGAATACGGCTTGGTGTGGTGGTTAGAGCGAATGTTTCGCTAACTGAATCGATTAGTTTGATCACCACGGGACATCACATTTTTGTATGATCCATAAATTTATGTTTCGGTCTTGTTGCCTGTGTGTGTGTGTAAGAATATAAGTTTTAGTCTCATTTTGATGTTTACTTGTAAAATCCTTTTAGCTATTAGATTTCCTAATCTAATAAATTTTCTTTTGAAAAAAAATCGAAGCCTAGGATTTATTCCTTGGTCGTGTGTGTGTGTTTACATACATGAAATTCACACACAAATACTCAGACCGAAACAAATAATTGTGGGTCCCACAAAGATTTGTCGTGCGGAAATCGAACCCGCGACTATTCGACCTAGCAGGCGGTGGGTTTAAGCTCTTAACCACTGCGCCAAATCGTTTCTCTATATATTTATGTTTATGATTGTATAAGGCTCGGGCTGTCCCAGATGAGATTCTTTTTTTATATGTAGCCCCACACTAAGAATTATTCTTGTGTAATGGTTGTATTTACTATCATAAAATTTGTGAATGACAAAACCCCGACCGAGAAAAATATTTGGGGGTCACAAAGATTTGTCCTGTGCGGGAATTAGACCTGCGACTATTTAATCCAGGGGGGAAGGGTTTAAGCTCCTAAGCACTGGACCAACCCATGCGTTCTTTTCTTTAAGACCTATCTGGCTACCTCCAATCTCATAGTTCATACTTCTTAAAATCATTTCTGAATCTTCAATATTTTGTTAAAAACGCTTCTTGCCGCTGTCACAGCTCCCTCTCCCCTCAAATCAAGTCACGTTGCGCCCTCTCGCCAGTTTTTGCCGTCGCCTCAGCCGGTAGTCGACTGAAAAAAAAACGTAAAAAACAGTTTCCATAAACCGTTACTAGATGGCGGTGTACTAATGAATGAGTTTTTTTTAAGTAAAAGTACGGGTTTTTGATAATAATTGAAGTTAGAAGTGATTGAGATAGTACGTGACAACTTGAGCCCTTAAAATGAGATAGTTTGGAATTATTGATATTTTTTTTAGATTGGGTTATTGGAGATTAGTGTTAATGAGACTAGGCGACATTTTTTCACGTTTGTCATTGGTTTTCCTATTGGAATCTTATTCTGTATCATCACACGAGATCGTTTGCGGGGTGGGCTGAGAGTACAGATAGGCAAGAGCCTGACTGTACTGTAGAACAACAATATAGGAAGTCAGAGTGGTCTATAGGGCAAGATCCTTACAGACCTCTCCGGCTTCCTCCACTCTTATAGATCGCCTCATGCACACTTTACGGATACTCTAAACTTGCCCATCAAATAAGACAAGTTTAGTTGGTCACGGTAAGATAGTTTAGGTTTTTCCCTACCTTTCGGGGTTGCGGGCGCAAGGGGTGAAGGCCCTGAGCTTCCTTCAGGAGCGACCCCGAGGAGGACGACTGCGTGGTTTGGCCCACGTTGCCGTGAGCTCCACGTCGTTGCGGGGGGAAGCGTGTCATCAAGTCTCCCCCCGATGGCGGGCTCTTCAAAGCGCGGCACAAGAGGGGCAGTGGCGCGTTCGATAACGAGATCCCGGAGCCCCTCCAGAGGGCTGATGTTTTTAATCGGTAGGAATCTGACACGCCCCGCGAGCTTCCCCCGAGACTCGCGAAAGTCCTATGCAGGACTTTCTCCAAAAAAAAAAGTCTTTCCCTACCTGAATCCTGCCATTTTGGCATTGTATATCTGTTTTATCTAGAATCTTATTGCATAAATATTTTAACCCTATGGTGTCCTGTACAGGACAGAGAACTCTTCTTTCTTCTTAAATTTAATCTTTTTCACCTGTATAACTAAAAAAATACACATTTAAAATACTGTAAAGTATAAGGACATCAGACTCGCCCCCAATTACATTGCGGCTAAACCTTGTCAATAACATTTGGATATACATAATACTGAATCAAAATTAGAGTATTTTTTATCCATGTAAGCTATTATAGTATGTATGCATCACCATAAAAGAATCTACCACCACTTCAGAATGTGATTCCTGTGGAGAAGAAAGGCAAGAAACTTCATGGTTCCTGTTTAAATAAAATTTTCCATATTTTTTTTCATTTACACACCTATTGTAAAGGGGTAAAGAGGAACCTTTGGTAAAGGGGAACAAGGTGTCCTGCCTCCTCTGTCTTAATATTTTTAAACGCACTAACAAAGACACAGCAATTATTCATACTTTAAGATAAAGAGTTATTAGTGAGTTATTAGAATTACATTTCCTATAAGTGATTTCATCATTAGCTTTTGCAAACACATCTTATTAAAAGGTAACTGGCAAAGAGTGCAACTACTTCATAATAAATTCATATTTCAGATTCATAATAAATCTCTTAATAATACACTATAATTTTCCTTCCTAATGAAATATTACCAAAATTCACATCTCGTTACAGTGGATACATTCCTTAGTTTAATATTACCTGTAACTATTATAACTGTATCACACGAACCAGATTTAAAGATTAACTTAACACATACTTAGATAGTTGTTTTTGACTTAGTTACTGTAAGATATACATTTAATTTTCAGTTTCCGGAGTAGCAATTGTAGAAACAGATGAAAGCTGAAAAGAATTAGGTTATAGTTGAGAGAGTGGACGTATTTTGTAGTCGATAGATATTTTATCTAATAATTTATAGGAATCTATATCTCGTTGGTCTAGTGGTAAATAATACTCGTAGACATAAAGAGGTCCAGGATTAATATCTCAGGTCGAACATAATGTAATTTTGCGATAGGTTTTTTTTTATTTCATGGCCTGAAGTCTTCCATTGAGTCCGGAACAGTGGCAACAGGCTAGCCCCCTATTACAGGAAACCTAATATCGTTGGCGAAAAGTGGGTGTACATAGTATAACTCTGCCACCGCATGTGAAATATAGGCCCTAAAGTTTTTTATAGCTATATCATCCCCAGGTCCCTTACAGAGGAGGCAGAGAGTACAGATTATCAACAAGTTCTTTTTTACAGACCTCTGGCCTCCACTCTCATAGTTAGCCTCATCCACGCTCGGCGGTTACAGAGACTCTTGACTTGCGCTTCTAATAAGACACGGTCGATTTTGTTATGGTAAGATAGACTAAGTCTTTTCCGTTACTACATCCTTCCACTGTCGCATGGTATACCTGTTTTGTAAGTTTTACCTCTCTTTTTCTTTCTATATGCCCGAACCATCAGAGCAGACCCTTTCTCGTCTTTACGCATATTCTGACTACGATGTTGCCAACGCGGTCGGTCGGTTCGTAGGAACATTGCGATTACATTGGACTTAAACTACGAACGTCTTTCTTGTTGGAAGTCTGTTGGTGCTAGTGTAAGGTCTGAATCATAGGTTTTTGTTGTTTTTTTTTGTATCAAAACACTCTCAGAAGCAGTTTGGAGTCTGAAATTGTGTCCGGTGTAATGGCCATAGGCTTGCTTATATATATGGATAGATATATGTACTGTATCCTAGGGTGGTCCACTCTTGTTTGGAAAAAAATGCGTGCAAGTCGCTTTATGAAATATTGATGCACCTATTTGACAAAGCTTCGACTAGATTATATTCTTAATTTAAATTATAATTTAAATATCATCGAGTGACATAAATTTTATTAAAAGAACAGAACTACTTTTAAATGACATGTAATTTAATTATTATAATTAATGGTTGACATACATAATTAAATATTCTTCAGCTGTCTTAGCATGCCCAATCTGCCGTCCTAATCAAAAACACAGTTACTCTGTTCTAGTGTAGTACATACTTACTCTCTTTATGATTTGGACGGCACCAATAATACTTAATTTAATCTTTTACACAATATTTACCGTAATAATAAAATACTGTATGCCGAATTAAGGGTAAATGTCTGGTGTTTGACCCGCAGAATTAAACCATAATATCTCGCATTATAATACCACAAATTATACAGTAAATACTTTGACTCTGACTTTTTCGTCTAAAATACAAACAACTCGACACGAAGAATATCTACGCAGATAAAGTGTAGAAAATCTCGTTTCCTCTATTAGAATAAAATCTTTATAGTGGCATAGTTATTCTTTTTGTCGCAATTTCCAAAGCTGTTTTATAACTTCCTTCCTAGTAGCCCATATATAAGTTTTAACTCTCTTTAACCTCAGCTACGACACATTTAAGAGTTCGTCATCGTATTGGAAATTTATTTCTAGTAACAAGTATTCATCAGCTCAGCCTATACTGGTCCGGTCCGATGCCACCTGCATTCAACGACTTCCTGCGATCCTCACAAGATCGTTCGTCCATCTGGTAGGTGGCTGTCCCATGCTGCGCCTACCAATACATGGTCTCCACTCTAGAATCTTTGTGCCCCAACGACCGTCAGATCTTCGCGCTTTGTGGCCGGCCCATTGCCACCTCAGCTTACTAATCCTATCTAACAGTATCTATATGTAATTTATATTGATATAAATAAATTTACTACCAATTGTACCAAGTCAACTGATCACCTGCTAAAGGTTGCAGGTGAAAGCAGCATGCATATAGCACAAGGCGTGTTGTCGTGGCTATCTTTGGAGCAGGCATTTGTCTTGCAGTAGACATCTTTCACCTTATGAAGGACCTGGAAACCTGGAATAATAAGTTGAGGTTTTGAACATATTCAGGTCTAGTCAAAATGTCAAGAAAAAGAAGAAACTTTTTAAAGTATACTGGTTTGACGCCATCGTTACAATAAAAATGGCATTCCTCCTGTTGATTCAACTTTATCAAATTTCGAATGATACAATAATAGGGTCACTAAAAACATCAGCGCCTAAATGACAACGGGAAAACTCGGTACTAATTACAGTATACAACCCGTTCAAATTAAAAAAAAACGCTTCGTTAAGATTTTTTCTATAGAGGCTGTGTTTACAATTTGGTCGGTTAATCACAGTTTAACCCTTTACTGCGCATGTCTCCATACATAAGTAGGTTGAAGGAAAAAAACACAAATTTATACCGGGTAAATTTTAAATCTATACTTTTTTTTGTGTCCAGCATTTTTATGTCGATCCTTTGTGTGTGTGCGTTTGTGCCCGCTTTAATTACGTATCGACTTAATTTGCTTGGGTCTCTCTGTGCTTAAGGTAGTATCAAGCGAGATTTCAGGTGAAATATCAAGCTTTTTGCCACTTTTGTGTGAGAAAGTGTAAGTTTTTGTGGTGAAGTGTGCGAAGGTTATGTTTTGATTGTATTTTACGATTTGCGGCGACTGTTTTGGTGGGAAAAGTGTATTTAGTGATGTTGTTTTACGAAAAATGAGTGAGGCATAGCGGAATTGAATTTATTTAGGTATTGGATGCTGGATTTGGGTAAAATGTAGACGGGGTAAGAGAATATTTTGATTCATTTACCATATTTTATTATTAATAATATGTAATATGATATTTTTTCAATGTAAACAGTTTTTATAATAACAGTCGATTGACGTATAAGTGGTTGTTATTCATGTGCCATATAAAGACCACCTGTTGATTTAAAATATCATACCCATCATAACTTTGGTGTAACATTGCTTACATGTATAAATGCATATACTGCATATGGATATTATTAAAAACTTCTAGGTGATTATTAGGATACAAATTTATGTAGAGTATTTTACAGTCAAAAATATTTATTAAAAATTTCAATATTATTTAGTGATAAAAATAAGGTATAGCACCTATATGACTATAGTTTGTTAGCCATTTCTTATTGGCTCATATTAGAACCTGTTCTTAAGCAAATAGAAAATAACTAGGAAACCCGAAGTTTAGGCAGACTGAAAATGGTGCTGCGAAGTTGATAAGAGATGGCGCTAAGATAAATATTGAAATCTCGTAATATATTATGACTGATCTTTTGGATTTTAATATCGTATTACTCGTTCGCTTAATCGAACTACAGAAAAATGTATTTTCAGATTAATAGTATTAATTACAATATCAAGTGGGATGTTGAGAACTTTAGTGAAATGATAATGCATGCATAATTAACTAAGGCATTTTTTAAATTTCTTTTATGTAAAAAAAATAAGAATATGGGTCAATACCTTTTTTAAGTATCTGCCTCTCATTCCTGATACTCTTGGTAGCCTTATATCAGTATAAGTGTAACAATTTAGCGGATTTGTAAATATTTGACGGACGATTTAGCGCAGTGGTTAAGAGCTTAAGCCGCTCCGCCCACTGTGTCTAATGGTCGCGGGTTCGATTCCCGCACGGGACAAATCTTTGTGTGATCCACAATTATTTGTTCTGGTCTGGGTATTTGTTTGTGAATTTTCATGTTTGCAAACGCACCCACGATACAGGAATAAATCCTAGTGTGGGATTACGTTTTTATAAAAAAAAAAAAAAATTGACCGCCACGACATTGAGAAAAAAGGTAAAATTCAGATTATCTCTGGATCAACGTCAAGGGTCAACTTTAGAAAAAAAAAAAAATACCGTCACGTCCATATTCCCCAAGCGGGGATGACAGAGGTGTATGTACATCCACTTTTTGCCGATGATGTTGACTTTCCATTTAATAGGTGACGATTCTGTTACCATTAACTCCGATTACAATGCTAGACCCCGCTCTGATACTTGGAAGTTTTCTATCGAAAAATGTCACGTTGTCCGACCTAGGATTCAAACCTAACCGAGGTTCGAATCGCGATCGTTACACAACTTTTACCTATTTCCGCTAAACCAAAGAAGTTTTTATTTTCCTATTCCTGTTTTTCTTCCTAATGATATTTGTTGCGGGTTCCAAGACAACTAAAGCGCTTCCCGGGACACCCCAAAATTCAAACCTTGGCGTCATCTAAGGAGGCCATTGTGGGTCCTGGCTAACAGGAGTTACAATGGTGGGAAGGTGTGGAGGGCTTAGTCCCAAAAAAAATCCTCATCATCCTACATCTTCATAACAAATATAGATCGAATAACCATGACACACTCCATTGTAGACACAAACATAAAAATACACAAAAAAGCAAAATACATATATATATATTTTTATTTCTTTTAACACAATATCACTATCCCACGTTCTTAATACTTAAAATATAAATTTATTGCAATGTTTATAATGAACTGGAAATTTTACAGTGCAATAAATGGTATGTTTTATACCCGCGCGCAGTTTATGGGTTACCGCCTTCGACGTTGGAACCAGAGACCTTATTCCCAATAACCAACCGAGGTGCGTTAAGATAAAATATTATTTATTTATTTAATTAAAGGTATATTAACAGTATATACATGAAATCTAGTCCAAATCACGAATAATATCATCATCTTTATCTCAGCGTATACTCGTCCACTGCTGAACATAGGCCTCCCCAATTCTTTTCCAGCGTAACCGGT
This sequence comes from Phalera bucephala, assembly GCA_905147815.2. Lineage (NCBI taxonomy): Eukaryota > Metazoa > Arthropoda > Insecta > Lepidoptera > Notodontidae > Phalera > Phalera bucephala. Next base: position 4,799,074 of record LR990633.1, on the reverse strand, counting down.
CCGATTCCACCTGCATCCAACGACTTCCTGCGATTTTCACAAGATCGTCGGTCCATCTGGCAGGCGGTTCCACGCTGCGCTTGCCAATACGTGGTCTCCACTCTAGAATCTTTCTGCCCCAACGCACGTCCGATCTTCGCGCTATGTGGCCCGCCCATTGCCACTTCTGCTTGCTAATCCTGAGGGCTATGTCGGTGACCTACGTTCTGCTACGAATCTCCTCATTCCTGATTCGATCACGTAGAGAAACGCCAAACATGGCTTTTCCATATCTCGCTGCGGAACTCTGAGCTTTTTTATGAGACCTATTGTAAGAGACACGAATAATATAAATAACACTAATACTCAAGGTGTATCATAAACAACGCAAGACCTCAGACACCCCGATTAGATGATTGCTTGGCAAATTCCATACGAAAACCAATAGTCCAAATTAAAAAAATTTAACCCCTTTTGTAAGCACTTTTATACCCCAATTAACAATGTCACTTGTACGTGTATGAGTGCGCATTGAGAAATACGTTTTAGGTTGCATTTGAAATCTTCCTATTGCTGTAAACCAAGAATAAATTTAGTTCATTATAGCGCACTGAGGGAGTAACGGTATTTTTTGCTAATTTAATTCGTTAAAAATAGTTGGAATCAATTCAGTTATCGATTTAGAACGAACGACTTTCAGGTCAGCGAAACATCTTCTCATCCAAAATACGTCGGTGCCTCAAGACTAAAGTTTTTGGTCAATGTGTGTTACCAGTGATGATATACGGATCAGAGACGTGGTTAGAGTTGCTCAGCGAGCTATGGAAAGAGCTATGCTCGGCATTTCTCTACGTGATCGAATCAGGGATGCGGGGATTCGTAGGAGAACCAAGGTCACCGAAATAGCCCTTAAGATTACCAAGCTGAAGTAACAATGGGCGGGCCACATAGCGCGAAGTTCGGACGGGCGTTGGGGCAGAAAGATTCTAGAGTGGAGACCACGTATTGGCAAGCGCAGCGTGCGACGACCGCCTGCCAGATGGACCGACGATCTTGTGAAAATCGCAGGAAGTCGTTGGATGCAAGTGGCATCGGACCGGTTACGCTGAAAAGCGATTGGGGAGGCCGATCTTCAGCAGTGGACAAGTATAGGCTGAGATGATGATGATGATACTAAGGCGCTCGAAGCACAGTGCGACCGCGGTGTTCTTAGCGATCACCAAGGTTAAGCTGCGTTCGACTCGGCCGGCCTGAGATGGGTGACAATTTGTGCATTTTCATATTCTAACGTCTCCGTGCTTCGGAAGGTACGTTAAGTTATTAGTCGTTAAATCGAGTTAAAAGCCTTATTGGCGGCTTGATAAATTCCAACAGCAGGTGACCACAAACCTGCCTCCACCGCACCGCACTGGGTCCGCGTTGTGGAGTATGACCTAATCTCTCTCACCTCGATTTGTGAGAGAAGGCCTTTGCCCAGCAGTGGTATTAAACTATAATTTCTTGAAGATAACGTAACGTGATGCGTTATGTTTAATTGGGTATAAAGGCTTAGGGACTGCGGGGCCGAAGTAGACTGTGATAGGGTTAGATTTACCCGACGATATTGTATTTGTAGAACAAAAACCGTCACGTTTATATTCCCTAAGCAGGTGTGGTATAGTTGTACTTTGTACACCCATAAATCGGTGATGATGTAAGGTTCCGATATAATAGGAACGAGCAAGGAATTGGCCTATATATCAGGCACGATTTTAGTCTCTGAACTGTTGATCCAAAAAATCTATAGAAACAATAAATAGAACTATATGCCACAGAGCAATGATAGCCTAGGGGTTAGACCGAGGGACTGCAAAGTCAAAAGTCTTAGGTTCAAACGCACCTCTGTCTTTTCGAAAGCATATGCGGCGTATTATAAATTAACTTGCTTTAAGCAAGAAGTTCGCCAACCCGCACAGGGCCAGTGTGGTGGACTATGGCCTAAACCCTCTCAGTTTTAGAGGAGGGCCATTCCCAACGGTGGGACAGTTTCTTAACAGGGCTAATATCATTATTATATGCCACTAGACCAATAAGGCAGCAGGCTCACTCCCCCATTTTTTTAAGGACCTAACATCTTCAACGAAATGAGTGTACACCGGCGTGACAATATCTGTGTATTTTAAATAAGTACCTTTAACTCTTGTCATCACTTAAGAGAAAAAAGCGGCGTACAAAATACACCCAAATTTCGCCCATACATATTTTAATTTCAATATGACAGATATTAAATCAAACGCCATTTTCTTTACATCATATTTAACAATTCTAAATTTAAAATAATAACATCTCTAACTCAACCCTTCAGCTGCACGCAGTTAACATTTTAGTCAAAAATAAAATATTTTATTTAGCAATAAAATCAGCGCGTCTATTCATTTTGAAGTCGTTCGCAAGTCGTGTCGGTCCCGTCTCGTCGTAAACGCATCATCACACTGACAGCTCACGGGAGGCGAGACTGGACGAGATATTTAACTTTTACAATTTAAACAAACAACCTGAAGGTTTTTAACGATGACTGATGGTCCCGTGTTAAATATTTTGCAATGTATTGTAAGATGTTTTTTGGTGAAAGCGGCGATGGGTCTAGGTGTATTTAGGTATGGGTAATATGATGACTGTTCATGATGTATATTCTTGAATATTTAGGCGTGAACTGATTCTTTAAATTGGATTTCACACAGAAGCACTTTGAAAAAACATGAGTATTTTAAGATGAAACACTATTATATGTTCAACGTATTTTTCAAAACGTTGCCTCATTCTTGGTGTTATTCCTGTGTCATGGTTGCGTTTACAAATAAATATGAAAATCATGTACCTAAACAACTTTTGTAGGTGACATAAAGATTTGTCTCGTGCGGGAATCGAACCCTCTTTTACTTGATGTAGTGGAGGTTCCGTTCTGCCCATTAGACCAAGTTATTTTTAAACTTAGTAGATAGGGTTAATAAGGATTCAATAAATTTTGTGGAAATATTAAGAGGCTTTGACTCACAAATAAGACCATCAAGTAAGTTAAAGCTATGGTTGTTATTTGCAAGTATTTTGCATATTTTCTTGTGAAACGTGATAAGGGACATCGATGTCTTAAATTTTTATTCCAAATTGTGGTCAATAGTTAAATATTATAAACCCTTTTGTGACTACACATATTTTAATCTGTCTACGGTTTGAATTTGAATAGCGCAAATCATTACAGTTCAAAATATTTACCTACTTTATACTTCTAATGGGCCACTATTTCCTCATAAAATATAAAGCTAATAATCATCTCTGATCGATACACAAAACTGTCTTAACCGAAAACTAACTAATATTCAAATTTAAACCCTAAACTATGAATAATGAAGTTCAATTTTCGATACTTCTCTACACTCACTTGATCTGTTGCGTAACTACAAGTCCAGTAGCAGTCACATTACACTATTGTTTTATTAAAGCAATAAACAAAAGCCGTGCATTACGACAGAACAACATAATCTTAAAATATAAATAAAACAAATATCTCTATAAAGATCGGTCGCTTTCAGAACAAGCGGCCGTTGTAGGGTTACCTCGCTCTGTGTGTGTAACTTTATATAAAAGTACCTAAGTAGTTCAATCAATACTAATAGTATAAAAACATGTTCTATCTATCTATCTATATCATCACACAAGATCTAGCCCTGCGATGTAGGCAGAGAGTACAGAGTTTCAACAGGTTCTCTCCTTACATAATTCTCTGGCTTCGTCCACTCTCAAAGTTGTCTCATACACGCTCGCCGGTTACGGAGACTCTTGACTTGTCCTTCAGATAAGACTCGGTCTATTTGGCCATGGTAAGATAGTCTAGGTCTTACCGGTATCTACATCCTTCCACTTTCGCATTGTATATCTGTTTTGTCATTCTTTCTTTTGTCATTATTTTTTTATGCCCGAAACAACAGAGCATACCCTTTCTCATCTCAAAAAAATGTTGTTTGTTGATAATCGATAAACTCTGGGACTACTGAATTAATTTCAATAATTATTTCACCATTCGAAAACTATATTATCCAGAAGTACTCCTATAATATAGAGAGTTTTAGTGGAAAATGGAAGAGTGATGAAAACTTGTATTTCTTTTTTTAATATTAATGTGTAATTTTTGTGGAACATAAAATATTATGGTATTTGTGTACACGTATGCATCTGTATGAGTCTAGGTACTTAATTATAAGAAAGTGATGAATTGCGATTTCTCAATCTCAAAAATACCAATCGTATAATTACGATTGGTGTGTGTGTGTTTCTGTCGGCCGCGGGGCCTTTACAGATTCACCGAACAAGAGGGCGAGCGTGCAACCACTACGCTCGAGCCAGAAGGGCAAGGGGGCAACTAACTCAAGGGCGCCTCAAGGAGGAACGGCCTCGGCTTGGACAGTCGCTATTAGGGAGGGCGTATACGAGGTGTCTCGCCGTGGTGCTCTGCACCGGCCGGCGGGCAAGGGATTCTTCGGCTCGCCGGCGAGGTCGGTGACTGATCCTTGGTGTTTTTCAGTCTGTAAAGTATCCATCGCTTTATTGTCCAACGTGAAGAATTGCACTGATGTCATTATCATTCGTTTGAAAAATTAAGTATTTTAGTACTTGTTGTGCCTAATAAGTATTATATTCAGTATTCGTCTTTGGCAAAATGGCTCAATTTCGTATTGGGTATGGCAATATGTTTGCCCTGTTTGCAATGTATGATGGCAATTGGTTGCCATCTTCAAAAAATAGAAGAAAAGTACAATTTGAACGGACGATTTAACGCAGTGGTTAAGAACTTAAGCCGCTCCACCTATTGGGTCGAATAGTCGCGAGTTCGATTCCCGCACGGGAAAAATCTTTGTGTAACCCACAATTATTTGTTTCGGTCTGGGTATTTGTGTGTGTGAATTTTCATGTTTGTAAACGCACCCATGACACAGGAATATATCCTAGTACGGGGATACGTTTATTAAATAAATAAATAAACTTTAGCCTTGATGCCTTTGCCCAGTGGGATACTAACGGTTAAACATAATAATAATAAGAAAAGGTTTTTTTTGGATGGAAGTCGAAGAGTGCTGTCGACAATTTGTTTTAATTTTTAAAACCTGTGTTATTTCGAATAATAATGTGTAATGTTGTTGGAATATTAACCATTATGTATTCTTACACGTGGACGAGTGAAGGTAATTGTAGCAAAGTGATAAAACGTGCCTTTTCGATTTCCTTCAAAACGGCCGTCGCAATTGGTATGTAAAGTATCCATCGCGTCACTATCCAGGGTGGGATACTTCATCAATTTCATTATCATCGTTGTCATCAGGTTCATCGGGGAGTTGAATTAATATATACAAACACGATTATGCATCTCACTGGACACTGGCAAAATACACCTAAAAAGCCATAACTTAAAGAAGAAGAAGTGACTGCCTCGTTGGTCTGGTGGCAAAGCGCATCGCTTTGTGATCACGAGGTCCTGGGTTCAAATCCTAGGTCGGACAAATGTAGTTTTTCTAACGAAAAATTCCCAGTATGAGTCCGGAGTCTGGAATTGTGCCCGGTATATGGCAATAGGCTCGCGCCCTATTACATGGGACCTAACATCGTCGGCGAAACGTGGGTGTACTCAGTACACCTCTGCCACCCCCCCTGGAGAATATAGGCGTGACGGTGTAAGAAGAAGTAAAGGTTGGCAGCCCTGCCTCCAAAATGAGATATATAAAGTAATAAGAAACTTAATGATACCGAAATTCGTTCCGCGCGCCGCGATCCGACAGCTTCCGCTCACAGATTCAAATTTAGAACTACTTTTTTTTCTAAATCGAGCGACTTTTTGGGGGTCCGTTATTGTGATAGTAGAGAACCTTAATACTGTACTAGTGTAATGCAATATTTATTTAGAAAATAACAAAGACGCAACATCTTAGCTCCCTTGAGGCGTAGGTACAAGTTCGAACAGGTTCCTTCGTTACGAACTTCTCTGGCTTCTTCCATTATCATAGTTCGTCTTATGCATGCTCGCCGGTTACGTAGACTCTTGACTTGCCTTCCAGATAAGACATGGCGCCACAAAAAAAAAGTCTTATTTATTTCAAGTCACCGGCCAGGCCTTTTCTATATGTGTACGCGCTAATCTTGGAAACTGCAACACGTATTTTCATTCCATTTTCACCAAAAGATAGACTAATTTACGAGGAAGGTTTAATGCTACCCTATGCTAATACAGGACGGATTGCTAGTCTTTATTTATAAAATTCCGGTGTGCATGTGTTCGTAATTCTTCCCCTGCTAAACGGCTTGACTGATTTTGATGATGTTTTTTGTACTTATAGGGTCACCGAGATTTCGCTTAGCTATAGTTGGAGCCGGTAGGTAGCGATGCTGTCGACCGGCGTAGCTGCGGGAAACTGCTAGTTTTTGGGACTAAGTCCGCCACATATCCCCACCACTGTAACTCCTATAAGCAGTATCCACAACGGAAAACTGTAATACACGACACCACAACTTCACGCATTTCAACATTCACTTTTCACCGACGTGGTTAGGTCCCAGGTAATACGAGGCGAGCCTATTGCCATAAACCGGGTACAATTCCAGACTCCGAACTTATACTTGGATTTTTTTGTTAGAAAAACTACATTTGTCTGACCTAGGATTTGAGCCCAGGACCTCGTGATCACAAAGCGATACACTTTGTCACTAGACCAACGAAGTAGTCTATGAATACTTTTACTGCTATTTTCGGGACCTAGCCCGCCACAGGTTTTCACCACTGTAACTCGTATAACCCAGTATCCACAACGGGAAGCTGCAAGTGTAATATACGATTTAGAAACATATTCTGCGGAACCACACGTTTTCCCACCGACCACGTGCACGCTCTTTTATTTTCTTGTTCGCCGGTATCGATTCATTTTTACCTTTTTTCCCCTCGTTTCTCAACGGTAATGGTTTTTTAGACGTTTCCCCCCTTTTTTGTAACAAATAAATTATTATTGTTTTCGGATCTTATGATCTTTAATGATGATCACGGCGTAGTCCGGGTGCCTTAATGAATTTGCGAATCAATTTTGTTAGGTTAGAATTAGCGTTTTTTGTGTTGGTACTACTGGGAGACGTGTTTGATTGAAAATAATTTTTGATTGGTTGAATGTCTGTTTGAATTGTTTCTTAATTTGAATACTTGTGTTCTATTTTTCTTGCAGTTAATTGTTTTATAAAATCTATAACATAAAAGTAGATACCATCACGCCTATATTCCCCAAGCGAGGGTACCAGAGGGGTACTGTGTACACTCACTTTGCCGACGATGTTAGGTCTCATGTAATAGGGGGAGACCCTATTGATATTATACCGAGCAAAATGCTAGACTCCGGACAGATACGCGAAATTTTTCTATAGAGATATGACGTTTTTGTCCCACCAAGATTCGAACCTAGGACCTTGATACAGAAATTATTCGCTACTTGACCAACGAGGCGCTCGTAGCGCTGTGCGACCGCGGTGTTCTTACCGATCACCAAGGTTAAGCAGCGTTCGACTCGGTCGGCCTGAGATGGGTGACCGTTTGTGGCATTTTCATATTCGAGCGTCTCCGTGCTTCGGAAGGCACGTTAAGCCGTTGGTCCCGGTTACCACTTAATGTGGTAGTCGTTAAGCCGAGTTGGAACCCTTAAAGGCGGCTTGATAAGTTCCAACAGCAGGTGGCCACAAACCTGCCTCCACTAATCCGCACTGGGTCTGCGTGGTGGAGTATGACCTAATCTCTCTCACTTCGATTTGTGAGAGAAGGCCTTTGCCCAGCAGTGGGCAGTATAGGCTGATATTATTTTTTTATTATAGACCAACGAGACAGTCAAAATTAATTGTATTTTTAAATATTTTTATTGTGATTTGACAGTGGACATTGTAATAATCAGTATGATTATAAAAATATTTTATATCTTGCTGAGATTCAGGGGTTCTACCCGAACTATTGGAAGGCTTGCGAGGGGTCATGGGTCATGGGCCAACACGCAGAGTCTCTTTGCCAGATTTTGATGTTGTTAGGTCATCTACTGAAGTCAATTGCTGAAAATGACCCCAGGCTCAGCAGGAACCTATGATCCATCCATATCATACAAAGAAAATTGAATTAGATTATTGCCCCAAGTAGATTATTGCTTGACAAATTCAATACGAAAATCAAACTTACAATTTTTAGTAGTTTTCTACCATTTTTAAACTCTGATACCCAAATTAACTACGAAATTTAATAAATAATTAATCTTTGTGTGCATATTGAGGTATATGTATTAGAAATGCATTTAAAATAGCCGTATTGCTTTGAATAATGATTAAATTTTGTTTAATACAGACGACTGAATCAATCAATCAATCAGCCTATCGCAGTCCACTGCTGGACATAGGCCTCTCCTAACACGCGCCATTGCACACGGTCCTCCGCCTTCCGAATCCAGTCTGTCCCAGCGGCCTTTTTGAGGTCGTCGGTCCATCTAGCTGGGGGCCGTCCTACCTTACGCCTACCAAGTCGCGGTCTCCACTCTAGGACACGCTTGCTCCATCGGCCGTCGGTCCTTCTGCAGATGTGACCAGCCCATTGCCACTTTAGCTTACTGAGTTTGCGAGCTATGTCGGTAACTTTGGTTCTTTGTCGGATTACCTCGTTACGAGTTTTATCCTTCAAAGAGACGCCGAGGACTGAATGAGCACCAGCAATTTTTGCGAATAAAAAAAATGTAACATACTTTAAAAATAGGTGGAATCGATTCAGTTGCCGGTTTAGAACAAACTACTTTCAGGTCTTGCTTTAAATATGTAACAGCCTGTATAGGTTTCCCACCACTTTTTTACGAATTAATGGTCATTTCGAATCACACCTTTACTCTCCAAGCGGAGTTCGCAGTGTGCTGCGTATACCCACATATTGGCAGACGACATGAAGTCCCACTATTAGGCAGCCAATAGGTCAAGACAATAGGCTTCCCAAGGGCCTATTGCCATTATACCGGGAACAATTTCAGACTCCTGACAACTAATATTATTATCTACCTATACTGTACCACTGTTGGGAAAGGCCTTTCACAAATCGTAGTGAGAGAGGAACAATGGCTTACATTTGAATTTAAAGAAAACCAAGAATATGGTTTTTGAACGGGAAGAAACCAAAACGAATGCAAGGATTGTGGTTGGTAACGATGTGCTGGAGCAAGTTAATGAGTTTGTATATCTTGGATGCGCATTCCGAAAGGATGGGAAATATACCGCTGACATAGAGAGAAGAGTCAGTGCAGGGAACAGAGTGAATGATGCGATGGAAAAGCTACATGGGAGCCGGCACTTAAGCCAAAAGGCGCGGCTGGCCATACATAACAGAGTGCTTGTCCCAACGCTGTTATATGACATCGAGCTGGATATGTCAGAAGGAGAATGAAAGTAGGATAAATGCGGTGGAAATGCGAGCTCTGCGGAAGATGTGCGGAGTGAAGCTTGCGAGTAAAGATGAAAAAGGGTATGCTCCGTTGGTTCGGGCGTATAGAAAGAATGTCAGAAGAAAGTAAAAGAATGACAAAACAATGCGAAAGTGAAAGGACGTAGGTACCGGGGAAGACCTAGACTATCTTACCACGACCAAATAGACCGAATATTATCTGAAGGACAAGTCAAGAGTCTCCGTAACCGGAGAGCGTATATGAGACGAACTATGAGAGTGGAAGAAGCCAGAGAGGTATGCAAGGAAAGAACCTGTTGTAACTCTGTACTTTCTGTCTACCTCGCAAGGGATCTGGGGTGATGATATAAACAGAGAGTAGTGAGAGAAACTAGGTCATACTCTACCACGCGAACCCAGTGCGTGTTGGTAGAGGCAGATTTGTGGCCGCCAGCTGTTGGAACTTTTCAAGCCTAAAACTCAGCGGGCTTGTCTTATTTGTTCTTCCCTATTCCCTTTTCATCATATTTTGTACAGATACAATGGAATATACAGTGTACATAAAAACAACCTCATTTAAAATAGTTCATCTCCCAGTAAACCAATATAGTTAGCGACCGCAACTGCGACCGCCGCCCGAGAACCGCTCGTTATATAGAGCCACCTCGCAATCACTGCACCACTTGCGGTCAATAGAAAATAAATAGGTTGCGACTTTGGTGAAGCAGAGAGCGTCAAATGAAAACAAATATGCCATCACAACTGTAATCGTAAAAGGTGGTGATCCAGTCTCTCTCAACATTAGGGTCGTGATAATCGATAGGCCCACATTTTACCAAAATAATCACCATCAGCTCAGGAAAAAGAAAAAGAGGCTCGGTTCTCCTAAGGTATTGGTACACCATGCTTCAGAAGGCAGCATTGATCTCGGTTCCACTTCCAAACTTGATTCCTAAATAAGGCCCTGCCTGCCTCCTCTGATCGGTAATGAGCCCGCAAAATGAAGGTGGCCTTGCACAACAGTGACACAGAATAAACTGTTTATAATAAAAACATAACACCGTCACGCTTACATTCCCCAAGCAGCAGGACATGGGTCCAACACATAGATACTCGACTTTTAAATCTGACTTTTAATAGTCTAGTCATCATCATCATCATTTCAGCCTATACTTGTCCACTGCTGAACATAGGCCTCCCCAATCGCTTTCCAGCGTAACCGGTCCGATGCCACCTGCATCCAACGATTTCCTGCGATTTTCACAAGATCGTCGGTCCATCTGGCAGGCGGTCGTCCTACGCTGCGCTTGCCAATACGTGGTCTCCACTCTAGAATCTTTCTGCCCCAACGCCCGTCCAATCTTCGCGCTATGTGGCCAGCCCATTGCCACTTCAGCATGCTAATCCTGAGGGCTATGTCGGTGACCTTGGTTCTTCTACGAATCTCCTCATTCCTGATTCGATCACGTAGAGAAACGCCGAGCATAGCTCTTTCCATAGCTCGCTGAGCAACTTTGAGCTTTTTTATGAGACCTATTGTAAGAGACCACGTCTCTGATCCATATGTCATCACTGGTAACACACATTGACTAAAAACTTTAGTCTTTAGGCACTGAGGTATTTTGGATGAGAAGATGTTGCGCAGTTTCCCGAACGCTGCCCAGCCGAGTTGGATTCGTCGATTGACCTCTCTCTCAAAGTTGGACCTACCTAACCGGACTGCCTGTCCCAGGTAAATGTATTCGTCGACAACTTCAAGAGTAGAGTTCCCAACGGTGAGTGCGGTGGGTACGACATGGACATTAAACATTATTAGTCTAGTGCACGTATAAAAAGCGAACGTAGCGTGTTCCTTTACTAGATGGACTGATTTATCGGTGGAACGTCTCAGGTATGGCCTGGATGCATACAGCACAAAGCAGAAAGGTTTTCAAATGGCGAACACATACCAGAAGACATGGAGTTAGCGGGCCGCCCACAAGATAGACTGACGACTAACGTTGAAAGAAAGCTGAAAGAAACCAATTGTTTCTAGCGCAAAAAAAAACCGGAAAGTCATCTATTTAAGTTTTTGTATTTTAGTTAAAAATTGAAACCACGTGACTTGTTGAAAAAACAAGACTTTTATGAAAAGAACGGGTTTTATTAAAAAAAAACGGTTTAAAACCATGTTTTATATATTCACTATGACGTTTGTCGTCGGTGAAATGTGGGTGTACTAAGTACATCTATGCAATTGTCGCTTGGGAAAACATATTTTAGGACCGAATGTCGTCAGCGAAATCTGCGAAAGGCGTACGAAGTACACGTATCGTGGGTGTACATAGTAGACTTCTGCCACCACCGCGCGAGGAAATATATTTTAAAGCACCAAGCATCGTCGGCGTAATACACTTAGTCAATAAGTACACCTATTGTCGGAGAAAAATGAGTGTACAGAATACAACCACAATTCTCAACAACTCTCAGTTTTTTTCAATATTATTAGAAAAAAAAAACATTACTTTTTCGAATGTAACATAAAAAAACGATGGATTTAGAAAGAAACGGCAGGTTTAAATTTTTTTTAACGTTACTGATGACCTGGTGAAGGACGCTAATAAAAAACATAACGCAGAATCCGTGACAATCTGGGAGGCCTATAACCAACAGTCAACATCTTTGGTCGATGATAATGATACTGGGCTAGATCAGAAAATAAATCCGCTGTAGCTACGCTTCAATGTAACCGCGGGCTTAATGTCAAGTGTACCGTGCGTTTTGGCTACCGGATCGATTCAACAATAATGGCCAGTTAAAAAAGATTCTGTATCAAAATTGATTTTGTACTTTGAAGTAATATTGACGTTGATAATGTAATGACGAGCCGGAAGCGGGATGAATGAGGAAGAAAGGTTTTAAAAATCCATGTATTGATCAAAATCAAAAGCTTTTTTATTTATGTAGACCAAAAGGCACTTATGAATAGTCAAAAGGGAAAAAAAATGATTACTTAAGACTCTACCACCCGTTCGGAAAGTCATTCCTGTGGAGAAGAAGGGCAAGAAACTCCACGGTTACTCTTTTTAAAAATGAAAGTTTTACAATCCTTTTTGTATACATTGCATTCATGGGGTATGGAAGAACAGTGCAGAATGAGGTAAATAGATGTGCTTAAGTATAGATTAAACATAAGTTTACTTAGATTCATGGTATCAGTCAGTGCCTACATAGTCCTCTCATTTACAAAATAGGGACTTTTTAAAGGTATATAATAAAATGTATAATAATAATAGTAAGAGAAAGGGTTCTATAAAATATGTAAAGAGTGTGCACAAAGTAATTGGTTATACCGTCACGCCTATATTCCCCAAGCGGGGGTGGCAGAGGTGTACTGAGTACACCCACTTTTCGCCGACGATTATAGGTCCCATGTAATAGGGGGCGAGCCTATTGCCATATACCGGGCACAATTGCAGACTCCGGACACATACTGGGAATTTTTCGTTAGAAAAACTTACATTTGTCCGACCTAGGATTTGAACCCAGGACCTCATGATCACAAATCGTTGCGCTTTGCCACTAGACCAACGAGGCAGTCGACATCGTTTGGGTTCAAAATACTATTTTGAATCCATAAGACGTGAAATGATGGAGGAATTAGCGCAGTGGTTAAGAGCTTAAGCCGCTCCACCCACTATGTCTTGTAATCGCGGGTTCGATTCCCGCACGGGACAAATCTTTGTGTGATCCACAATTATTTGTTTCGGTCTGGGTATTTGTATATGCGCAGTTTCATGTCTGTAAACGCACCCACGAAACTGGAATAAATGCAAGTGTGGGGGCTACGGTTTTATAAAAAACACTTTTTAATTCTTAACTCATTTTGCATAACACCATCCTCGATTGAAAGCACTTACATCCTGTAATTTGGACCTTAAACTAATGGGACTATCAAAATCAATTTCAATACCTCAATCTTGAGCGGAACACTTATAATCCGCTGTACTTACCGATGGGTAACGATCGACCGCTTTCAGCAGCGTTGGGTGCGGTCAATTTGTGAATAGGTGACCTTTGGTTTTTGTTAGGGCTGTATTTTTTTAATTATCTCTATGACCGAGTCTTATCTGAAGGACAAGTCAAGAGTCTCCGTAACCGGCGAGCGTGTATGAGACGAATAATGAGAGTGGAGAAAGCCAGAGAGGTGTGTAAGGAAATAACCTGTTGGAAATCTGTACTCTCTGCCTACCCCGCAAGGGATCTGGCGTGATGATATAGATAGCTAGATAGATCTCTATGATCTAAGTCAGATTTGTTAATAAGGTATTTAAGCATCGTTGCTTATTACAAGAACTTCTTGATTTGCGCCTGTTTTAAGGCACGTAGCTTTATGCATTGTCTTAGCGGTAATAATTGAAAATGTTAAGCAATTATGGTCGAGGTTCATTCTTCGATGGGTGACTGTTAGTCATATAGATTCGACTTCCTCCTTTAGCAGAGGTAACTAAGTTAGATACACATTACATTATATATACGCATTGTCGATTCTATACGAGTATAAGAGTAAAATGACGGACTATTTAGCGCAATGGTTAAGAGCTTAAGCCGCTCCGTCCACTGTGCCCAATAGTCGCGGATTCGATTCCTGCACGGGACAAATCTTTGTGTGATCCACAATTGTTTCTTCCGGTCTGGGTATTTGTGTATGTGAATTTTCATGTTTGTAAACGCACCCACGGTACAGGAAAAAGTCCTAGTGTGGGGCTACGTTTAAAAAAAGTTACATACTTCTATAGGAGTACGGGAGTTACAGACTTCTATCATCATCAGCCGAACGAGGTCCACTGCATGACAAAGGCCTCCCCCTAAAATCGCGACCCTCACCAGGTCATAGATCCACAGACTTCTATACTCCTATAGAATTCACAATAGTATCATCAATTTTTAACTCTCGACAAGTTCCTGTAATCAGTTCAGTATTTTCATAAATCATTAGAATTTAGTATTCATACATATAATATTTAAAAGTAGTACCTAACGTTGCGTAAACTGCGCTATAAATATAAAATATATTACATATATCATATATACAGGAATATTCTCTGCCATAAAGAAGTTCTCTAATGCATTATCCGAAACTATAAGTTATAGCGAGAGAGATACCCGGTACCGGCCGCAGAGAAAACGCGAAATCAATTTTAATTTCTAAACTTTAAAAAAGCACCTCTGTATTTTTATTACGTGCATGTGCGTATTAAAAATTAACTATCACTTGCTTTAACGGTGAAGGAAAACATCGTGAGGAAATCTGCAGGCTCAGGGGTGTAGAGAGGTGTGCTGCGCTTTCTCTGAAGTTATTTGCCGCGTTATGCCCTTTAACACTTCCACCCCTGGAGTACATCGACGTAGGACCGCATTATCTTCCTACGTCGATATAGCTCTCACGGCTCCTCTCTGGACGGCCAAATAAGGCTAGCCAGAGCCGAGAGTCCTGCGGACACCCTTCGGTTTCCACTCGACCGACGGAGACACACCGGGTTCACACGCAATCGGGTCCGTGGTGTCGTTACTCACCAACAGCTCGCCACAAGCTGCTCTTATTACAAATTTTAAAATAGTTTTTCATCGTCACTCTCTTTTCTGGTTCGAAGACGCCATAAGTAAAAACTATAGCCTCTTTCACTCTTCCAGTTATGACGAGTCTAACGACACCTCATAATTGAGTTATAATCGGTCAAGCCGTTTAGGCTACAGAGTGTCTCTAAGACGTTTTAATTTATCATGTTGTTATATGGTCTGCAAACACATCATTGCTTAACATTCAATTCCTTAAAATAATAAGGTTTTTAAGTAATATAGGCAAAACCGTATCCCTACATTACATAACTTTTTTAAGTGGAAAAAATCCTGTATAAGACTAGGCCTCGGGTAAAGCTGGTGGGTCGCGGGACTTCTATTTCAACTAAAAATCTGACGGTGGCAGATATTAGGGGCGGGGCTCTGGGATCTCTGACCGTAATGCACCAGTTCCCCTTTGTGTCCGAAGAGCCCACCATCGTGGGCTATATATACTAAAGTAGATTCATAGATCAGCTGTTGTGGTGACGTTTTATTGAAGAGTGTTTTAGTGAATAGATAGTAGAGTAGCGCCACTTCTACTTAATGATCTAAGATGCGACTAAATAAATAAATGAGTCATGTAGAGTCTGGTTTTGCACCAGCAACATCCATATCGATCGATATGAATGTTGCTGGTTCTGCTTCGAAAGGGGAAATTGCTTTTCCAGTTTATAGGCAGCCTATCTATCTATATCATCACGCCAGATCCCTTGCGGGGTAGGCAGAGAGTTCAGAGTTCCAACAGGTTCTTTCCTTACATGCCTCTCTGGCTTCCTCCACTCTCATAGTTCGTCTCACGCTCGCCGGTTACGGAGACTCTATAGGCATGTTCATTATCACAAGATTTTTAGAGCCGCTCGTCTTTTATAGGAACAGCATTCTGCCTATATTACTTAATCGGGGCCGGCAGAGGTGTAAGATAACCAGCAACATCCATATCGATCGATATGGATGTTGCTGGTTTTGCTTCTACATAACTAAAATAGTTAACAAATATTGGACAGATTTGTGTGGGTAATAGGCTATTTCCATATTTCCTGGGTACAATTTACATTAAAAAAACTTACAACAAAAGAAAACTACGAATTATGCTTGTGCGTGAAACATATCGTATCAAAGATTTGTGGGTTACACTAAATCCTGTCCTGAATGAGGAACTTGCGTCTAATTGATTCAATCAGCGAAGCGGCCTATGCTCTAACCACTAGACCTTGTTATGAGATCATGAAATATGTATGAAAGTTGGCAACATAAAAAATTTTTCAATGTATCTTATAACCACTCACCTCATTACACACTTTCTGAAATAATTGTATATGTCTTGCCGAACTCCTTAATTTAAGAACCACCCACTATTTTAGGAAACCCGTCTACTCAAAAAAAACTTATGACAAATCTAAATAATTCATTATCAAAATACTTCCTCATTTCAATACTTTATGAAACTCAGGAAACCGTAAATTCAGAACAACCGTATTTATATAATGAAGTCGTTGTGTAAAGGATCCACTTGAAGCAAGCTTTCAAAAGGAAAAAAAATCAAATGCAAAAAATAAGGATTATTCAGTTTTGCAATTTCACTGAAAACCTTCTAAAATAAATTCATAGAATATTTTATGTGTTTTCTGACCGTACGAGAGTTTTCATATACACTGGCGAACAATTTTGTTGGGTCACTACTGTATTTCTTATGTAATATTAAAAAAAAAAACTAAAAAAAACACTATCACACCATTCCCCGTGCGCGGGTGGCAGAGGTATAAGATGTACACCTTATTTTCGCCGACGATGTTAGGTCCTATGTTATAGGCCTATTGTTATATGATGAGCATAATTCCAGACTCCGGAGTGATACTGGAAATTTTTCTATAGTAAAATTACATTTTGTCCAACCTAGGATTCGAACCCAGGACCTCGAGTGCACTACGCGCATTATTTGCCACTAGACTAACGAAGTAGTAGCAGAAGTCTATAAAATAAGCAAATTGGTAAGAATAGTTGTAACGAATACCTATATTACTATATTTCCCAAGCGGGGGTGACAGATTTTATTGATGATATCAGGGTCCTAATTTCATGAATGACAGCCCTATTGCCATTAAACCGGATACGGCCAGCGACTGATTTTTTTTTCAATAGAAAAGCCACAGCATTTCCATTTACGGTCAAACTCAGGACCATGTAACCACCGTGTGCCACCCGTACCATCATCATCATCAGCCTATAGCAGTCCACAGCTGGACATAGGCCTCTCCAAGTGCACGCCACTGGGTACGACCCTCGGCTACTCGCATCCAGTTTCTGTCAGCCGCCCTACGAAGGTCATCGCTCCACCTAGCCTGAGGGCGTCCTGCATTACGTGTGCCAGTCCGTGATCTCCACTCAAGAACTCGTACCACACACCATTAAATTAACGATGGCAGATTTGATTTAGTAATATACCCGCGTCGATCGTCTAGTCAAGAATTCGATTCCCACGTAGAACAAATCTTTGTGTGGCCCACAAATATTTGTTCCGGTCTGGGTGTTTGTGCATTTGAATTTCATGTTTATATACGCTTCCACCATACAGGAATAATTCCTAGTGCGGGGCTACGTTTGTTTAAGAATCAAAAATTGGCATCTTTTTAATGAACTGGATGTAAGAATTTCAAAAACTATTTAGCACTGATCATAATATTAAAGGTGTAAATTGCCTTTTCTTTTAAGTATTAGCACGTTTATAGTACCAACATAATCACAAAACATAAACTTTTTCTTACGATTCAACGATAATTACACCTCTTCGTGTGACGAACGTTTAAAATGCCTTATCAGTTATTATCATCACCAACACAGTGTTAATTTTATTTCTGTTTTATGAAATTCAATATCCATTTTTGTCACGAACATAGACAGTTTTGGTGTGATATCGCATTCCGTACGTATCTTGAGTTAATCCATTTTTTAATATGAATGATATTACTGATTTGGGGTAAAGAAATATTGGTTGGAAAGTAAAAGTAATTGTTGATTTAATTACTAGCTTTACCTCTAAAAAAGCTAGTAAGAAATATAGTTTTATTGCTAGCGTAAATCTTGAATACCTAAATGAATATGAAAGGTAAAATAAAAATCATCACACCAATTTCGGTAATCCGAAGCGGAAATCGTAGAGGCGTACAACGTGCACCCACATTTCGCAGCCGATGCTAGGTCATATTTTAAAAGGGAACGAGCCAACTTCACACACAACTTAACACTATTCCAGACCCCTTATTGCTTGTAGGAATTTGAAAAAATAAAAAAATAAACACGGTCAAAATTTACACTAAAAATCTTCCCCATATCTATGTGAGTAGTGATATAAATTAGGGCATATTCTACCTTACTCGTATCACTTAAAGTTGTATTTGCAAAAAATCGGAAGCCTGTTAATTTTTCAGTACCGTCCACTTTTGCCTGCCTTTTCGTGGTGCCATTTTTCGTACGGTGAACGTGTATTTACTCATATTTGGTGTTTGCAGTCACGCCCATTTCCTAAACGGGGTAGTAGAGGGTATTATGTACACTTACTTTTCGCCGACGATGTTAGGTCTCATGTAATAGGGGGCGAGACACAAACATTTTTTTCTATCAAAAAAAATACTTTTTGTCCGACCTAGGATTTGAACACAGGACTACGTCATCGCTTCGCGCATTATTCTTTACAGACCAACGTAGCAGTCAGACCATCTAGGCAGTCTTAACTATTAGTCAGTCAAAAATGATTATTATTTGTGTATAGTATTTATTGCAAGCAACTGTATTCTCAAGGCTTCGCAGTATAAGGGCGTAAGTACGATATGAGTTCGGTTCTCTGTGCCATATACGCTAGCTGCGTGTGTGGGGGTACACAGAGATGTTGCTGTAATACTTTATGGTTTTCACTGGATGAGACATCTGCCACCGCAATTCAAAAGTATAATAAAATCCGGTATCCGATTCTGAAATATGCCCAGTTTGATGACAAAAAGCTCATAAGCTATTAGGTACATTGGGACCTAATAGCGTCGACGAAAAGTGGGTGTACTTAGTACAGTCTCTTCTCAGTATTTCGAACTATTAATACTCTTTATTATAAAAACTTTGGTGGACATTGTTAAAATTGTAAAAATTATACGTTGTACGTTGCTAACGTACTAAAATATATGTAATCAACAAACATAATGTATTTGATGCAAAACAAAAGCGTACACGCGGTTTGAAAATCTGAGAATCTAATTTAACTAGAAATCTGCCACCGGATCGGAACGCGGCCTCGACTGAAAAGATCCGGCGAAAAAACTCTGCGGGCTTGTCTTTTTTTGGTTCTCTTTGTTCCTTTCTATTTTTTTATCATATTGTGTGGAGACAATGTTTAAGTTACAATTAAATAGTTTTCCATCTCACCCATCACAGTCCCTCAGCCGGTCTGAGATGGTCACCCATCTCATACAGACCGACTAGAACATTAATATCTAGGATCACCAAACTCGAGTACATATACAATCGTCTAAAATAAATATCATAAATATAAATATAAATAGGAATTATTAAAGATGTCGTTTCCAGTTTTAGTACTCTCTTCTAACATCTATGATAGTGCTGCTTTATACGTAAAGGTGCATACACACATGGACAACCACCTATTTGGTCTAGGAATAACTCCTAGAGAAAGATATAGAGACGCCATTTTGTTATTCATATGAAAAATATATTTTATTTCCGTGTTGCAAGTGAGAAATAACTTTTAAATGTGTTAACCCTGTAGAGGTGGACAAAGGTGTACTTTGGACGCTTATGTATTAATCAAATTTTTTTTTTCACATATAATAAAAAAATACCGACATTACTATATTACCTTCATCACTCTTCGATATGCCGCGTGGTTCCCGGCTTAGAATAGGACCAACCCATCTCATCCCATCGGGTGTCGTACAAGGCGACTAAGGGAAAACTAGGGAATGGGCAGCAGCGTTCCTTTAACACTTCGACGACCCATAACTGCGCTCGCCAACCCGCCTGCCAAGCGTGGCGAGTATGGCAAACACCCCCAATTATGGAAGAAAGTAGAAAAACCAGGCCCCTAGTCCCCGGCGGTCCTGTTCGTCCTGGCCACGGTAGCAGCCATGGTAACGACAGGACAAGGGGTGCTAAGAATCTCCGGCAGAGATTCGGCTACCACCAAAACCGAAAATTGGCCCTGGTGACATACAACGCACGCACATTGAGGACAGATGAGAAGCTAGTTGAGCTGGAAGAAGAGTTAAACAAGTTGCAGTGGAGTATTGTTGGTTTATCGGAGGTCCGAAGAGAGGGCGAGGACACGATAACCTTAAAATCCGGCAACTTGTTTTACTACCGGGAGGGCGAACAGCAGTCCCAAGGTGGTGTCGGATTTATCGTCCACAAGTCACTCATAAACAACGTTGTGTCCATCACTAGTGTGTCGAGCAGGGTAGCGTACCTGATACTCAGAATATCCAAAAGATATTCGCTGAAGGTCATACAGGTCTACGCACCGACCTCGGCATACTCAGATGATGACGTCGAAGTTATGTATGAGGACATTAGTAGAGCCATACATACTTCCAAAACACACTTTACAGTGGTTATGGGTGACTTCAATGCGCGGCTGGGCAAACGGGGCGATGATGAGTTGAGAGTGGGGCAATTTGGATATGGGCAGCGCAACCCCAGGGGTCAGAGGCTGGCCGAATTTCTGGAGAAAGAGGGACTCTTTATGATGAACTCTTTCTTCCAGAAGCCGCCTCATAGGAAATGGACCTGGATGAGCCCTGATGGTTCCACAAAAAATGAGATAGACTTCATCATGAGCACCAAGCGACAAATATTTAATGATGTCTCCGTGATTCATAGGGTAAAAACCGGCAGTGATCACCGAATGGTCAGAGGCACATTAAATATTAATGTCAAAATGGAAAGATCGCGTCTGATGAAGTCTACGCTCCGACCTACTCATGCATATATCCAAAACCCCGAGAACTTTCAACTCGAATTGTCAAACCGCTTCGAATTGCTAGACAGCAGCGCATCAGTGGACGAAATCAACAACAGGCTGGTAGAGACTGTTCATACGGTCGGGTCCAAGTATTTTAAGACCCACCGTAAAAATAGGCCTCAAAAACTATCTGACTACACCCGAAACCTCATGGCTGAGCGACGTTCCATGACGCTCCAAACCTCCGATGATGCTAAGTCCTATAGGCAGCTTAATGGACAGATATTGAAGTCCTTGCGACACGACTTACGGTCCTTCAATGCAAGGCGTATTGAGGAGACCATAGAGCAGAACAAGGGCTCTAAAGTGTTCGCAAGAGACGCGTCTATTGGGCAGAGCCAGTTGACGAAGCTGAAGACGGAGGACGGAAACGTAACGTCAAATAGGTCAGAGGTGCTCAGGGAGATAGAGAGGTTCTATGGACAGTTATATACCTCAGTAGCTAAACCTGTTGTTGACTTGGTAAAAGACCCAAGAGCCAAGCTAACCCGACACTGCACTGAAGATATCCCGGACATCAGCCTGTGCGAGATTAGGATGGCTCTCAAACAACTAAAAAACAACAAAGCGCCGGGTGAAGACGGAATTACTGCAGAACTTCTGAAGGCGGGCGGATCGCCGGTACTTAAAGTCCTTCAGAGGCTATTTAAGTCCGTCTTGCTTGAAGGGAAAACGCCGGAAGCATGGAACAGGGGTGTGGTGGTGCTGTTTTTCAAGAAAGGTGATAACACCTTATTGAAGAACTATAGGCCCATCACACTGCTGAGCCATGTTTATAAGTTGTTTTCGAGAGTCATTACGAATCGTCTCGAACGAAGGCTTGATGACTTCCAGCCTCCCGAACAAGCCGGTTTCCGGAAAGGTTTTAGTACCATAGACCACATACATACGCTGCGGCAGGTTATACAGAAGACTGAGGAGTATAATCGGCCACTATGCTTGGCGTTTGTGGACTATGAGAAAGCCTTTGATTCGATCGAGACTTGGGCGGTTCTTAGATCTCTCCAGCGATGCCGCATTGACTATAGGTACATCGAAGTGTTGAAGTGCTTGTATAATAACGCCACCATGTCAGTCCGAGTACAGGGGCAGTGCACGAAGGTGATCCCCATAAAAAGAGGAGTAAGACAGGGAGACGTCATTTCTCCGAAACTGTTTACGGCCACCTTAGAGGACGCCTTCAAGCTCTTGGAATGGCAAGGACTTGGCATCAACATCAATGGCGAATACATCACTCACCTTCGATTTGCCGACGACATTGTGGTCATGGCGGAGTCGCTGGAAGATCTAGGACGAATGCTCGGTGACCTCAATAGAGTATCCCAACAAGTGGGTCTTAAAATGAATATGGACAAAACAAAAATAATGTCTAACGTCCATGTCGTACCCACCGCACTCACCGTTGGGAACTCTACTCTTGAAGTTGTCGACGAATACATTTACCTGGGACAGGCAGTCCGGTTAGGTAGGTCCAACTTTGAGAGAGAGGTCAATCGACGAATCCAACTCGGCTGGGCAGCGTTCGGGAAACTGCGCAACATCTTCTCATCCAAAATACCTCAGTGCCTAAAGACTAAAGTGTTTAGTCAATGTGTGTTACCAGTGATGACATATGGATCAGAGACGTGGTCTCTTACAATAGGTCTCATAAAAAAGCTCAAGGTTGCTCAGCGAGCTATGGAAAGAGCTATGCTCGGCGTTTCTCTACGTGATCGAATCAGGAATGAGGAGATTCGTAGAAGAACCAAGGTCACCGACATAGCCCTCAGGATTAGCATGCTGAAGTGGCAATGGGCTGGCCACATAGCGCGAAGATCGGACGGGCGTTGGGGCAGAAAGATTCTAGCGTGGAGACCACGTATTGGCAAGCGCAGCGTAGGACGACCGCCTGCCAGATGGACCGACGATCTTGTGAAAATCGCAGGAAATCGTTGGATGCAGGTGGCATCGGACCGGTTACGCTGGAAAGCGATTGGGGAGGCCTATGTTCAGCAGTGGACAAGTATAGGCTGAAATGATGATGATCACTCTTCGATTCCCCGCCAAAACTCTCATCACCACCTGTGTGGCCTACATAGTTGCGTAGACCCTGCGCAAAATGTTAGTCGCTTTTCGTCATTAAAACGGTTGTTATCGAAATTCGATATTGACGTAATCATGACGCTTTCAAGTTGATGTACCATCCTTTTCACACAACAAATAAACTGAATACCGATGAGCGTGACAGCACGCTTTCTCGATAGCGTCACATTAACGTCAATGTTTTCATGGTAAGCTCTCAGATACATTATAAGTCGTCTTGGCGATCGTTGGAAATACCTGTATTTCACAGAGGACGTCTTTAGACTGAAGAATAGGCGGTCTTAGCATTGCAGGACTGCGATTTTTTATTATTTACTAAGGTTAAGCAGCGTTTGACTCGATCAATTTGAGATGGGTGACCATTTGTAGCATTTCCTTTTAGGCGTCTCCGTGGTTCGGAAGGAATATGGAAACGTTGGCCTTGATTAGTGCTAAATGCGGTAGACGTGAAGTTAGAAGTCTTATGAGCTTGATGCTTCACAACAGCAGATGGCCACAAACCTCAACCAATCCGTATTGGGTCCACTTGATAACCATAGGAACCTGTTAACTACACAACATAACCCCCTGGTTTTTAGTCATGTTAGATTGGTGTTGACAAGTACTATGCAACCAAATGGTGTTCAGGGTCTGATCATGAAGTCGAATGATGGCGAATGGAACCACCCAACTACTTAACATAACCTCGCTGTCTTTGGGAATATTGTAGAACTAGAAGGTGTCCAAGGTCTCAACAACATAGGTCATAGAAACATCTCAATTAAGCAAGATCTATTTCCGTTATGTTTTGGCTATAAAAGCTTGTTTTTAAAAAGAGAACTCATTTTAAATTAAAATTATTTTTAGCTAAGATCTACTGCATTCATTTCTCTGTCATCAAACACATACATCCAAAAAAAAGAACGTGACGCACACACACACAAGGCCCACCTGTGTGCCGACTAGTCTTGAGAATAACATATTTTTGTTGCTTTTATGTATTTTTTAGTGGTTGTATTTTATATTTTTCCTATATACCTGTATTATATGTACACATACATACGTACGTATAATATGTCTCCTTTGTATTGCTTTTTTATGCCTTCAGATGGGAATTGACTGGTTTGATGTAGAACTTGCATCTTCGTGGTTTCTATATTACCTAGGTTAACTGCCTTGTTGGTCTAGTGATGCATTCTGCGGGTGGGAACCATGAGGTCCTGGATTCGACTCTTACGTTTGACAGAGATTATTTTGTAGAAAAAGAGATTGTTTTGTTTAAAAATCTCTGTATAGAATAACATTGTCTGTCCTAGGATTTGAACCCAGGACCTGGTTAAAAAGAACGCCCTCAAATTTCATTTTAGGGCGTTCACGAATTAGTAATGGCATTGTTTTCCCATTTAATACATTGAGTAGTCTGAAACCAATAGCCTATTTTAAAATCATTAAGGAGAGCCTCAGTGGCGCAGTAGGCAGCGCGTAAGTCTCATAATCTTAAGGTCGTGAGTTCGATCCTCACCTGGGGCATTTGTTTTTGGAAACAACCCTTATTTTAACCCTCGAGATAATTGGAATACTGATTTAGAGCTTAAGTAATAGACGAATTACTCTAGAAGAGATAAATTTATGGTTTGCTATCTATGGTGTTTTTGTATGTGTGAGTGAGCTACGCTGTTGGCTGCGGGGCGTTTACAGCTTCACCAAACAAAAGTTATCTATGGTTCTTAGCTATGGTTTATAAAGATTTTTATCTCTTTGCTCTTAATAACAATTATAACATAAATAATAAAAATAAAATTTAAATATTAGATATCATATTAACATAAACCTAGACTATCTTACCAGGGTCAAATAGACCGTGTCTTATCTGAAAGGCAAGTCAAGAGTCTCCGTAACCGGCGAGCGTGTATGAGACGAACTATGAGAGTGGCGGAAGCCAGAGAGGTATGTAAGGAAAGAACCTGTTGGAACTCTGTACTCTCTGCCTACCCCGCAAGGGATCTAGCGTGATGATATAGATAGATAGACTACCCATATAAATTTTGTCTACATGGAATAGTGACAAGAACGCTGGCTGCATTCCCTCGCTGAATGGCCAAACTTATCTGTTGGAAGGAACGAACCAGCCCTCTTGTCACCTGTGGAGGCGACCAGTCCAGGAATTAAATTTTTCAAAAAATCTTTGTGCTGGACCTCCATGGGCCCAGCGTCTCGACGGCATGCGGCACAAAAACGTAACTTTTACTAATTGAAGAATATTTGCGCCAAATCCCAAATTTTATGACGATGCATGTTTCAAGACGATTTATCTATAGAGTTATCTGCATATTTTATATGTAAGTATTATCTAAGTTCAGTCTTTTTAAAAAAGAAAATCACCATCACGGTTTAATTCGTCAAGAGGTGGCAGAGGTGTGCTATACACACCCACATTTCCTCGAAGATTATATTTATATCTTAACGCGTAACTCGAGCTCCAATTATGTTCCTTTAATTTCCTTTTGTTTTATCTATATCAGATCCCTTGCGAGGTAGGTTTTGTGTTCTATATTAATATATCTATATCACAAGCAAATAGTC
This sequence comes from Phalera bucephala, assembly GCA_905147815.2. Classification (NCBI taxonomy): domain Eukaryota; kingdom Metazoa; phylum Arthropoda; class Insecta; order Lepidoptera; family Notodontidae; genus Phalera; species Phalera bucephala. The sequence continues at coordinate 4,773,368 of LR990633.1, read as the reverse complement.
CGAGTCTTATCTGAAAGTCAAGAGTCTCCGGAACCGGCGAGCGTGTATGAGACGAACGATGAGAGCGGAAGAAGCCAGAGAGGTCTGTAAGGAAAGAACCTGTTGGAACTCTGTGCTCTCTGCCTACCCCGCGAGGGTTCTGGCGTGATGATATAGATATAGATAGAATATATAATATGTATAAAGCTCGTTTACTAGTCAAGTTACGCTCAATCTATAAATATAAATATAAAGCAATGCTGTAATATGTTAATGCGTAACTGGCTCCAATTATGTTTCTTTAATTTCTTTTATGGTCTTTCTTAATTGATTCATAATATGTTTAAAGATTGTTTATTAGTCAAGCTACGCTCATTGTATTAGAATATTTGTTTTAAGTTCAGTGCATAGCTGTATAATACTAACGAGAAACTCTGGCTCCCAAGATACAGGCAATCCTAGTTCGGGAACCACCAGAATTTATAATTTGTTAATTTTGTTTATGCACAAATAAATTTGATTTGATTTACATCCCAACGTAATAGGGGGCGGGGCTATTGCCATTATACCGGATTCAAATCCAGACTCCGGGCCAAAAAAGAATGATTTCGGAATACGTACTACTACTGAAAGTTTTTCAATTAAATGATGCCCGACTTAGGATTCAAATCCAGGACCTCTAGATCGCCAGCCGAGTCACTCGCTTCTAGAACAAGGCATTCTTCACTTTACTAAGTGACCAACTGAATTTATCATTTTAACACCATAATTATTTTAAGGTTTTAAAAAGTCTACTTAATCTTGTCCCTTTTTTCTATTGGCTATCCTTCTCCATAAGACTATAACTTATAAGATCAATCTTATCATGGAATATTAAATAATACTAGCAGTTTCCCGCGACTTCATACCCGGTCGACAACAGCGCCACCTACCGGGTCTTCTGGATAAAGTAGCTTTCTAATGGTGAAAGAATCATTAAGATCGGATCAGTAGTACCGGAGATTACCCGAAACATCGAAACTCACGAACTTTACCTCTTTATAATACCTATCTATCTATATCATCACGCCAGATTCCTTACGGGGTAGGCAGAGAGTACAGAGTTTAACAGGTTCTTTATAATGTTATATATATTAATAATAATAATGTTAGCCCTGTTAAGAAACTGTCCCACCATTGCGCACGGGCCTCCTCTCAAACTGAGAGGGTTTAGGCCATAGTCCACCACGCTGGCCCAGTGCGGGTTGGCGAACTTCACACACCTTCGCAAAACTCTTAGGCATGCAGGTTTCCTCACAATGTTTTCCTTCACCGTTGAAGCAAGTGATAATTAATGTTTAATTCCATATTATTTCGAAAAGACAGAAGTGCGTGCCTGGGTTTGAAACGAGACCTAATACCATAACCAGCATATTATATTATAGAATATTTATTTAGATAAATACTAAGTCAACATTACGCATTCACCAAGCGGGTATGACAGAGGTATACTATCAATATCATCATCGGCCCAAATCAGTACACTGCTGGACATAGGCCTCTTCCAATGTGCGCCACAGAGCCCGATCCTCGGTTTTATGCATCCAGTTCCTGCTGGCTATCCGATGTATGTCGTCACTCCATCTCGCTGGCGTCCCACACTGCGTTTGCCAGTTCGTGGTCTCCACTCCAAAATCCGTCTGCTCCAACGGTTGTCCGTTCTACGGCAAATGTGACCAGCCTGTTGCCACTTTAGCTTGCTGATTTTCAGAGCTATGGTGATTTTGGTTCTATGGATAGTCTCATTTCTGATTCTATCATAGAATCATATCATATTCTAGCATAGAAACTCCAAGCATAGCTCTCTCCATAACTCGTTGAGCGACTCTTAGCTTACGGACCAGCCCCATCGTGAGAGTCCACGTCTCACCTCCGTAGGTCATGACCGGCAAGACGCACTGGTCAAAGACTTTCGTCTTTAGATTTTGCGGGATGGGTGACGATAAGACAAGTACTGTGCACACCTACAATTCGGTAACGTAGGCAGTGAAGGGGGCGAGCCTATTGTTTCTATACTGGATGTAATTTCTGACTCTAGACTGCAAGTAAAATCTTTTGATAGGTAAAATTTAATAGAAAAAATGGTTTCTAATGGTGTAGTTAATCCCTAAGGCGATGAGCAGTGTTACAAAATGTCACTAAAACAAACCTCTTTGTTAGTTCGTTATTCTGTTGCTTGTATCGATCTCTGCATAAGTCGCATAATTTATATAAAATATCTATCCACATTACACATATAATTTACATATGACATCACCTACTAGATGCGTTGATCACGTGTCGTGAAAAACATAGCATAATGCACGAAACGCTAAAGTGCCGCATTTTTGTGATGTACTTACTGAAACTGTTGAACAAAACTATGCCCACCCTGCAAAGGATCTGGCGTGATGATATAGATAGATACTTACCTAGGTAAAAGTTAGTAAATCTCTCAGTTTGGCCAGTAATCATAAGTTGCAATTTGCTGGATATTGCTACGATTTTTTTAACCGTAACATCTTTTAAATTTACTGTACAGACATTGCCAATATAAATAAGATACCTAAGTTAGGTAACATGAAAAATTTACCGTCGACTCGTCGCTCCAATAAAAAAATACATTAAAAAAATAAAGAAAAACCATAAAAGCAGCCGTCTTGCGATGCGTTATCATTTTTATATGTTCCACCCCCCTCAACCCTTTAGTACCTCCCCACCCCCCTAGATGCAAGCACACACACATACACAACTTATAAAATGGGTTAAAGAAAAATGTGTCTACCTGAAAACGTACGATGCATTCCTTTTTTATTCCCCTTACATTTTCTTTGCTATCCCCGATTCTCATATCGCCGATATAAAACTGAAAAATACATTTCTTATATACACACAATCCTCACCTTTAGAACGAACAATATAGAGCCCAGAATCCGAAAAATGGCTCCGAAAAAACAGATCACACACACATGGTAACACACGATACATACATAGGGAACCGCGCCGTTTAGAAAAAAAATAAAATGCACACATATAAATTGCATGCAGCTCGAAAGGGATGCACTCAGAGTCATAAAATACCCACACAAATGTAGTCTCTCACTCACACTCGCAAGCGCCGTCTCAAGTTAACACACACACGTAGACAAACAAATACGTACACGTTCACACACGGTAAAAACTGAAGAAAACCTTCTATGTGTTGGGAAAATGCTTTTCCTTGCATCAACCTCACGGGAAGAGTTCCATAGCGAATACCTCGCGGTAAAGACTGCTCGTTCTTATAAGAAATATTTTAAAAATACAAGGAAAAACTACACTATAAAAATTGAAAACAATAAATTTAAACACTTCAAAACTACCATAATCGATCGGCCATGCTGGTCGTTCGGTGTTCAAAAGAATTCCTCACCCGTTTCGCGGCGTCCAAAAAAAAATTAAATAGCGTTTAAAAGTGACAAAAAGAAGCGCGCGAAAAGAAAAAAAAATAATTAAGGAGTCCGCGCTAAAAAATGGTGACCGCTGTAATATAAACGGATCAATTAACAATTAAAAGTATGATCACAGTTGTTTAGTTAATGAGACACGTGCTAGCGCATTAGTGATGTAAATGTGTACGTTAATGAGTGTCTGTGTGCGTAAACTGTCTGTGTGTAAAGATGGCGCGATAATATCGGGTTGGCGTGTACGAAAAAAAATTCGCGGCATTTTGTGCGATTAAAAATTCGTATTCGAGTTAAATGTATCGGTTATCATGACACTCGCAATTTAATGATAAATAGCCGATTATGATATTAAAACGATTATGACGTAATTTTATGCCATAATTTAAGAGAGAACAAAGGCTTGGTGTTGTGTATTACTACTTTTTTATTGTCGTCGTGTAAAAGTATCATTTATTGCGTGCATAAAACCTGCGTTGCACCAAGTTTCTTAGTTAAATTTAAGATTCTTATTTGTCATTTTATTGAGAACCGAATATTCTGATAACATTGAAATGGATTTGTGTTTGTTATAGATGCATATCTACACGAGCATACACGAAAATATTTCGATTTGCAAATAAGTCAAGGCTGAGTTTGTAAAAGATCCTTGTCATCCATTTTTTTTTCTTTGTTAACGAAATTTTAAAATGAATTTTTATTAACAAGACCGAAAAAACCAAAACCTAAATACAATTTGAAATGGTTAAAAATTAATAAAAAAATATATCTAAACAAATTTTGAACAGTTTAAATACAGATATTTGATTTATGATTGGTTTTTTTTTACTAATTTTTTCACTGTCATTATAAAATAAGTTTCTTTTTGTTAGAGTTCAATATAAAATTGACCACTAAGAAATCTATTTAGTCTACATTTTAGAACGCTTTGTCATAATTTTAGATTTGTATTTTATCATATAAGTATTTTTCTGACCTTTACAAGAATTACAGAGATAAAGAAGGAAACTCTTGAACAGACGAGTGTAAGTTTTAGTTATCGAAATGTTCGTGATGTTTCTGTATCTCGAAGCTTTAATTCTATATAAATCCATCATCATGTATGTTGTTCAAAGAAGCCCAAATAACTACATATTTACTTATTCTAAACACAAATTTATTAGATTAAAAAAGTATATTAAAAAAGATGTGGCGTTTAAAAGCCCTTAAATGCAGCCCCCAGTACCCTACGACTTAAAACTAGGTTTTTAGGTTGCCAGTACTTGATAGGGTTGTGAAAATTTTTCTTTGCGTTTATATAGAAGTTATGAGTCACCCTTTTACATTTCAAATAAACCTGTTGTTGTCCATTCTTTCTCGAAGTGGGAAGAATCGTGGGCGTACAAATAACACGATTCGTCAAGGTATTTTTAGACAGGTATTATCGATCGTCTATCAGCTTTATTCGAGTATAATATTTCATTTATTACCTCGTTGGTCTATTGGGTAGGTCCGACAAATGTAATTTTTTCTGTCGAAAAATCCCAGAATTAGTCCGGAGTCTGGAGTTGTGCCCGGTATATGGCAATAGGCGCGGCTTCTATTACATTGGAGGTCATCGTCGGAAGAAAGTGGGTGGTGACAGTACACCTCTGCTACCCCCGCTTGGGGAATATACGCCTATATTGACGGGATTTATTTATTTTTATCTTACTAGCGATCCGCCCCGACTTAGCATGAGTGAATTATACACATAAACTTTCCTCTTGAATCACTTTGTTCATTGGTGAAAACTGTATGAAAATCTGTTCGGGAGTCGAGTTTATTGCGTTCAGATAGACAGACTAGACTTTGTTTTATAATATGTAGTGATTTCGCATAATAGACCGTCGAATGAAATATCCATACAAATTAAAAAGCTCCTCAAGGAGGAACGGCCTCGGCTTGTGCTGTCGGTATGGAGGAGGCCATATACTAGGTGTCTCGCCGTGGTGCGCTCGTTTGGTGATCCCGAAGCCTTCTTTCTGCCATGTTGAGTTAGTTAAGTTTTTTCTTTTGAAATAAAACGTTACGCCCCACACTAGGATTTATTCCTGTGTCATGGGTGCGTTCACAAACATGAAAATTCATATACACAAATACCCAGACCAGAACAACTAATTGTGGATCACACAAAGATTTGTCCCGTGCAGGAATCGAACCCGTGACTATTAGACACAGTGGGCGGAGCGGCTTAAGCTCTTAACCACTGCGCTAAATCGTCCATCATCGTCGTTTTGCCGAATATTTTTTTTTTTGTCTGTTTTAATATCTACATACCTCAGTCTTCTTCATAGTTCGATCGAATTTTATTCCTTTATTGGTATTTTAGAACTTAACTAAACATATATTTCGTATAAACCCTGTGGGAGTACTTACAAAATGTCAGGTTTACATTTCTTATTAGAAAAATGTAAACCAGAAGCCGCGTCCAGACGTAATTGCCGCTATGTAGAAATCTGTCGCTCCTCCCATGGGAAGTAGTATTTGTAGCTTATATTTTATGCGCGCTCGCGGCTTCTAGATTAGTTTTGTACAAACATTTATTTTTACTTTCCTATCTATTCCTAGCCAACGGTGTTAGGCTTACAGTCACATACCGGGAACAATCTCAGACTCCGGACTGATACTGGATTTTTTTTACTATATTTGTCCGACCTAGGATTTGAACCCAGGACCTCGTGATCGCAAAGCACATTATTTGCCATTAGCCCAAAGAGGCAGTAGGAGATACATGTCAATTATCAAAACAAAACGCATTGCGACGAATTCTTAGAGAAAATTATGAAAAAATTATAATAAATATGATTTATTGGAACGAAGTTCTTTTACGCGGTTTACAGTAGAGTAAACGGGCAGAAATCGTCACGTAAGGAAAAAGCGTTATGCCCCCTCCAGGCGACCTTTCTCTCTATCTCTTTCTGTTGTTGTATGTGTGTATGCGTGCGAGTATCGAGATGCAAGCAGCAAGCATTGTGCGCGGTTAGCAGTATTAGTTCGATTCTAAACATGTGTAAATATTATTTAAACTTATTTTTTTGTTATTGTTTTAATTCACACGGGATTTATATTGTGTTTGTATATTATTGCAATTGTATAATGGAAAGTCGAGAAACAGAAACTGCAGCAAGCGTAAATAATGCAAAATTCGAAAACTATGTTAATAAATCATATATTTATTATATAGATTTTTATATGTAATTTATTATTCACTATTTTATACTTAATTATTCTAATATATTAAATGAAATGATTTAAATAATTTTACTTAACATTTTTGCTTTGAAAAAATGCAAATAAAATATACAAATTAGAGAGAGATAGAGAGAGTAGAATAAGTGGGCTGGGCTTTTTGGCGTGACGAAAATATACTATTATAATCAATAAAAATCGACATCACGTTTAGAGATTTGTATATATATATATATTTTTAAACCGTCTTAAAGAAGCAAAAAAATAAATATTTGAAGTCCGTACCTGTTAGTGCAATCGGTTACTTGGCACCGACTTCAAATATTTATATTTGCTTTTTGAAGTCGGTTTTATATTTTTTTTATAAAGATTTTAATAATACAATTTTATGTGACAAGTGAATTATTTAATAATATTTATATACCTATATTATATTATTTTGCTGAGTTTTACAGCAAGGTACCTACAGGATTGATATAATAACCACAATAACGGAATCTATACATTCGTGCTGTTCGCCGTTAAGGAGTCCCCCGGTGTATCTTCAAAGTCCAAAGTTCAATACCGATTTCATTAAAATGGAACCACCTCGAAACTATACTTAACCCAACGCATAAAGAATCATCTAAATCAGTTTATATATTAAGACGTTATAAAAAAACAGACGAATTGTCAACCCTCTCCTTTTTTGAAGTCGGTTAATACTCTAATTAGTTCATTGGAAGGTACCTATAGTATTGATATAATACCCATAATATCTTAATCTACGCATTCGTATTGTTTGTCGTTAAGGAGTTCCTTGGTGTATCTTCCAAGTCCAAGGTCCAATACCGATGAAATTAAAATGGGACCACCTTGGAGCTATACTGAACCCAATGCAAAAAAAATCATCAAAATCGATTCATAATTGGCGGAATGATCGCGTAACATACATACAAAAAAAAAAACATACAGTTAAATTGAGAACCTCCTCCTTTTTAGAAGTCGGTTAAAAATAACGTCCGCACTTCGTTCCTGACCGCACATTTCTTTTTTATTTTTTTTTGTGTGAAAAATGGTTTGTTTTATTTTTTATCATCAAGGTCTCTAACGGCCGGTTCCTATATTCGACTCATGGATAGATTTGCCTACTAAGGATAGAATTTTAACATTTTTTGTACGGAAAATCTGTCAAAATTTTACTGACAGTAAGCAAATCTATCTTTGAGTTGAATATAGGAACCAGCCGTAAATCAACCTCTGAATCTATCTGTCTAAGAAAAATCCTATCAATTTGGTAATTTCTATATTTCAGTCTGACTAACCAACCCTACCCGCCCTCGAATATGAGACTTCAAATATATTTTTACTTCTGTGACCTAGATCCGGAAATACACAGTCTAGGTCTATTGATTTTAATACCAGCCTTTATTTTATTACGCTATGTTCATAGCGCTTACTAAAGTAAAGCAACGCAACGCTCGGTCAGTCGAAGATGGGTGACCGTTTCTAATATTTTCATTTTAGAGTGTCTCCATGCTGACAATTAGGTCGTTGGTATCGGTTACTACTTAGTGTGGAAGTTGTTTAGAATAGTTGCAAAGTATTTTAGGGGGTAAATAGGGGGGGGGGGGTTGATAAGTTCCAACAGCAGATGGCCGCTAACTTGCCCCCACCAATCCACACGGAGTCACAGTAGAGTATGCCTAATAATTTCTCACTTTCTTTTGTAGGGGAAGGCCTTTGCTTAGCAGTGGGACAAATAAGGCTGATATATATAATGATGTATATTTGAAATCTTTGTTCTGTTTCGTTGAGTCGTGGTTCGAGAACATAAAGTTTTTTTAAATGAAATAGATGAATGTATAATACTAATTAATATTTCATACAACGAATATGAAAGAGTGAATGTCTTGCTGATACTGTTATGTTTGAACTCAGTGAGAAAGAGTGAGACGATAAAATAGATACTAGATCCTTTAAATCTCATTGGATTAGAACTGGAACTAGTTTTGAAAGTAATTATTATTAAACTCTTATTAGAAAAAGAGGAATTGAACTAAGTGTAAATGAAATTCTTTAACTTTATCTAATGTAAAAAGAACATTGAAATTGATGAAAATTAAAATTAAAATGAATTAAAATCAATTTAATACTGCGGTCTCTAATAAAACTAACAAATTATTAACGAAACACAAATAAAAATCCATAATTGTGTAGGGCCTTAAAAATATCTCAAGACTTGATTTAAATCAAACCAAATTAGCTATAAAAACGGGTGAGGAATAAATACTAAAATTAATGAATTTCAAACAACTAATTTAAATCCAGTTTCGGTCCAGGCACCTCCTACCCAACGATAGTTCCTATAAATACCTACATAATTACGAAGATATATAAATTTTTATTTCTAAAAATATATTTAAAAAAACACTAGTGTGATATAGTGATACCTAATTATAAGTAAATAGTGCCAATAATGTCAGTGACCATGTCGAATTCAACCATATTCACCAATCCAATGAACCTACAAATGAAACGTGAATTTGAAGACTTTAACACTGACGATAACAAAATAGATCATGTTGATAGCAATAATTCTAGCGACGGCAATTCTGAGGCTAGTGATCTTGAAAACAATGGTCCAAATGATCAAACTGCATCTGCATTGGATTATACAGAAAATACACTATCATTGCATCCAGTAGCTGATTTTATTAAGAAAGAGTTTCTACCAGAGTTTGATTTTAGTAATCCATTTCGAAACCAGAATTTGAGCTTCAAAAACGGACTTCAGAATACCCCTTTCTTGCTCCCAACACAGTTGTATAAGAATTTCTTGGCGAATCTTGGCAAGAGAAGGAGGAATGTTGCTGATTGTTATTCTCTGTATCCAAGGAATATGCTGTTTTCAAATAGTTTTGGTCTTGAAGCGTCTGATGATGACAATAATGGTGATAGAGTTACGGAGTCACCTGATGAGGTAATTATGATGTAGATTGTTCTTTTATGAGTCGTGGAGAAAGAAAATTGTATATTAAACTTTTCTAACTGGAATCAGTGTTGATCGGAGTCAACTTGGACTATATTGATAACATTTGCCCAATTGGAATGTGTATACCAAAGTATTAAATCTAGTTGGACATCGAATCTATCTATTGGCAGTTGAAACATAAGATGAAAACCAATCTTATTTGTTCTACGTTCAAATATTTACGCATTTTCTTTATTAATATTGCTTTTCTCAAGTATGAACTTCCAGGTTATGAGGGGTTAAGATTTTACTTGATTTCGGAAACATGTTACTATTGATACATCAGAGGTTGCTTTGTTATGTTTCTGTTGTTAGGACTACAATTCTACTAACCCAACTCCAAATTAAGATTTCGCTTAAACAGATTTAAGCGAAATCTTACCTGCCGCTAATAAAACTTTTTGCATTTCCAGTAGGGGGTATTCGAAAGCAGTTGCTAAACGCTATTTGTAAGCGGCTTCTGAAATTTGGTTTTAGCGTAGTTTTTGGTAGCTACGGCAAACCTATAAGTATTATTTTAATCTTTCTTTGATGTGAGAAAGAGACAAAACTATATACTGCATATATGTATGCCTCTTTCAAACTCCAACGCAAGGTCTAGAGGTCTGCGGGAGAAAAATTGAGTCTTCAAGTATAGGTCCTGAAAAGATGGATTGTTACCTTGCTAAGCCATGTTTGGTGTTGTTTCAGAAGGCGGGTGCATCATCAGCGTTTGTTTGGAGTGGAGGGGGGGTCTCGGGGGGTGGGGGGCAGGAGCAGGCAGCCGCGCAGCCCGCCGCCGTGCCTACTGGTAAGTACGACACTTTGGATATGTACATTGACTTTGGCCATTTCAAAGTCAAATTATTAACTTGACCTCTGCGTTTAACTGCGAGATCTCAAACCAGTGCAAATGCTTTATTGGTACCTATAGTAGACGAAAAATATATAGCCATAGACATATTTAACCCCTGCTTTAACTGCTAGACCTCAAGCCACTGCGCACGCTCTTTCAGTACCTTTATTGTAGCAAAAAATATTTAAAAATGATTCCCCTATTGTTAGAAAAACCCCTGCCTTTAGCTGCTACCCCTGAATATATCGGCCTCTGTGCTGCACATAGATAGAGGCATATATTCGGGAGTAGACTAATTTGGGCCAAATAGCAATGGGCGTCATACAATTTAGTTTCTCCCGGGACTATAGGCGCAGTAGCACTAGCACCGGGGAATTGAGGATTATCTCTATCTAACTATATCATCACACCAAATCCCTTGCATGGTATTCAGAGAGTACATAGTTCCAATAGGTTCTTTCCTGACATACTTCTTTGGCTTCCTCCACTTTCATAGTTCGCCTCATGCTCGCTCGCAGGTTACGGAGACTTAAATTGCCCTTTGGATAAGACACGGTCTATTTGGCCATGGTAAGATAGTCTAAGTCTTTTCCACTCTACTTAAATCCTTCCACTTTAGCATTGTATATTTGTTTCGTCTAATTAAACACAACACAATCCAAAATTATGTTTGGCTAGACATTTTTTTATTTGGTGTACAGTCATTAGCAAATATAATATGTATCTAAGCACTTAAGTCACGGAGTGAGTTAAGTACTTTGATAATGAAAGAACTTTGATTGAAAACTCAATCCCTAGTAGTAATAATAATAGCTTTCTATCGTGTGGATTACCAGAGGGCCTAGACAAGTTGCAAGCGTTTTGTTTCTATTCTCTTTATGCAATCGATAGCGCATTGTTTTGACCACATGACTTTTCGTTGCAAAATGTCATTCCCATACATTTTTTCCCATACGCTTTCTATTAGCGTTAACGACTGCAGATTGTCATCTATTATATTATATATTGGCTATAGGCGCAGAGCCTTTTACGCATTATTATTGTAATCTTACTTTGCTCTGAAAAAGAGAGCGCTACAAGTTGAGTTTCCATGTTTTTTTTTGAGGCGAAGTAATATTACCATTACTGCTAAAAAAGCTGTACTAAGTCCACTATTCTTCTGTCTCCAATATCCTCAAGATGTGGTACTCCGCAGGCGCGTCCGGCGGCGGCGGGGCCCAGGGTCTGGTGCACTGGATGTCCGTGATGGCGGAGCACATGGGAGGGGGACACCACGACCCCTCCCACTACGCACTCCCCCCTTGGAACAACGGTGGTGTTGATGTGAGTACCCTGTTACACTTTTATTTACCAATTTGTTTTGTTATTTTTGTTTTTGAATACCAAAATACACAGAATGCACAATTTGCCCATATTCGTACGAGCGTGTTTTCGACGCGAGCATTAAGCGATGTAAGGGCTATTTAAAAATATGAATCGTTAGCCATTTGTTTTATTCTAGCGCATAAAAGCGCTCGTGGAAAAGATGGGTTACGTAGTGAACGGGCCGATTGTAAGAATGAGTAAGAATTAATTCAAAATGGCCGTCTCTTCTTGCACACGGCTAAATTTTCATACCATACTTTTCTATGCAATAATTGGACAGTGACGTTTTCTGATTAAAAAATCTGAGTCGCCAACACAAACCCAGTCGTAACTTCAAACCTTGGGAGGTTAGGCGTTAAGGAAATCTTTTGTCATAATAATATGTAAGTATCGTGGAATACCATTACGTATTCGTATGTTATTTGCACAAGTAAAGGTAATAGTAAAAATTGATAAAGCGTGACTTTTTAATCTTCGAAAAACGCCCGTCATAATTGTTCTGTAAATTGTCCACACCTATGCTATCCAGAGTCCCCACTCTTTTTTTATCACGAATTTGATATAATATTATGCTACTGGCAGAAATGGACCAGTTTTGTAGCCAGTCCCCATAATCGATAAAGTATAACTTCTAACCAAACATCAGAAACATTATGTAAATGCAGTTGCATTATAATCGCAGCAATTAGTCGCAGTGAACCGTTAATTGACACAACAGTTGCTCACTTGAACATCGTTAAAGGAACTAGCTTGAATCGTTAAGTACCTAATTGTATAACTTTAACATTTGTTTACAGAAATATATCTTACACATTGTTGACCAAAAACTCACATTTTATGTCCATGCAAGCATCAGGAATTGCTAAGGACGCCTACAGAATTTTGTAGGTCCGGAACCAAGGTGTCTTTAAGATATTTTTTAATAACTTGGCCCGCAGTCAATTAGAATCCAGTGCATGCATCTGGAACCCATACGAAAGCATATATGTATGTGCTGTTACTTGTAAAAGTACAAAAATGATTTCTTAGGTACCTTTTCAAACGTTCTTACGGATAATATCCTTTCTTGTATCCCACCAAGTTTTTTTTAGACCGATTCAGCTACAACTCTCTAGAATTTTGAAGAAAAGCCGATCATATCAGTACAATGTGTGAAGTATTTTGGCATGATATTCTCTCCTGAATTGCACTTCCTTTTCAGCACTTCTGAAAACTTCATTTCAAATGATTACAACCGCAACAGAAAGCACATACTGTTCCTTCTTCGCGCTCCATGTCTCATGCCAACTTACCTATACCTCGCTCGCTGGCTGCACTAAATGCTGTCTTCGACGCACTCCAAATAGTGATTTGTTTGCTAATTAATGGAAGAAAATATTGTCGGTATGTCTGGAATACTGTAAGAAGACCGTATGATTGATGTGTCCTTAATTTTTGTACGTGGCCATTTTAATTATTAATATCAATAAGGCTCTATGGTCTAGAGGCAAATAGAGCGCGTATATGGCAAAAGGTTCGTCCCCTATTTCGTGAGACCTAACATTGTCACAGAAATTGTACGTGTATATAGTAAACAACTCTGCCACCCTCCCTTGAGCTATATTCTCCGTGATGGTGCCTTTTTATTTAATTTGCTTCATGTCTATATCTGTGTCAGTTTTTCTATCTATCTGTCAATATCACCACGCCAGATCCCTTGTGGGTTTGGCAGAGGGTATAGAGTTCCAACAGCTTCTTTACTTACAGATCTCTCTGGCTTCTTCCACTCTCATATACGTTCAGTTTTTGAATGTGAAATTTTGCATATTTTTGTAACTTTGCCATGATAATGTCGTATTATCGTTTCACGGAGCTGGTTTGCTGATGGAACTGGAAGGAGACAATAGAACTAAATCTGTTTCTACATGTTAAATTTGTCTTGAAAAGTGCTACGGTCTATTTGGTCATGGTAAGATAGTCTAAGTCTTCCTTGGTACCTACATCCTTCTACTTTCACATTGTATATCTGTTTTGCCATTCTTTCTTCTGACATTCCTTCTATATGGCTGAACCATAGGAGCATACGCTGTGAGCACAGAGTGGAGGAAGCCACAGAGGATTGTAAGGAAAGAACCTGTTGGAACTCTGTACTCTCTGCCTACCCCGTAAGGGATCTGGGGTGATCATGTAGGTAAAAAAGTGCTATAGTTTTAGGTGGTGCTTAGAATTAGCTCATGGAACTAATAAATAAATACTAAAAAAAAATTATAAAAATAACCATTTGCAGTCAGGTAACAGTTAACAATTTAAAACGGTCAATCTAAATTAAATGTATATACAAAATTTCATGACTATGCTGTTGGCCGTTGAGGAGTTCCTTCGTATGGAGCTAATCGTGGATAAAGGACCAGGTCATGTTTATCATAAAAATGCATTGTCATCGGAACTGAACCAAATTTCAAATTTTTATTCCGTAGGATAGGAGAAAGTGGTTCTAATTCATCTTGTAAAATTTGACCTCAACAAACTAACAAACATTGAACGTTAAAAAAATTATAATAATTTTAAAAACAAGCTTTCATAGTAAAAACACAACGAAGATATCTTGCTCAGTTGAGGAGTTCCTAAGGCCTTCTTCCGACTGCATCATTAGACCTTGGACACCATCCGAGTCTAACGTACTCGTCAAGACAAATCCAACGAGCCCAAACACGGTAGGGTTATATTGAGTAGTTGGGTGGTTCCAGTCCACCTTCCGGCTTCATCATCAGACCTTAAACACTATTTGGTTGTATAGTACTTGTCAATACCAATCTAACAAGCCTAAACACGAGGGGTTTATGTTGCATAGTTCACATGTTCCTATGGCCACCTTCCGACTCCTTCATCAGACCAGCGCCATGGTTATATAATGGTATGGTCCATGGTACTATATTATTGCATTGTAACTAAACTTAATAGGATACACGCAAGTGGTTGAAAAATGGATCACAAGATTTGAACCGAAAAGACGGACAGACATACGAACATTACACAACAAGTCAAATAAAAGCTTGTAAAAAGACAAGTAAACGAGATGGCTCCTTCGTCTTATTTCGAAATGTTTTTTTTATGTTTATAATAATAGGTAGAAAGAAGCAAAAACACGTCAAGCGTATTCAACGTGACATTCGAAATAAAACTTTAATATGTATGTGTAAATTTCAAATTACAATTGCATATTTTAATGTTTGACTCATTATTGCTTAACTCTGTCCTATGAGTTATGGAACTTACACATTTTAGTGCAGGCGACTGAGTCGACTGTGTTATCGATCTTTTTAATGTACATTAAAAATATTCGTAAACACCTTTTCTATCTTAATAAGTCAAAAATTAACTTTACCGTTTTTTTAACACCTATGGTATTCCATTCTGTTACACTATCTTAAAGGTTAATGATTAACTAATTGGCTTTAATTAACTTAAGACTTTAATGAGGTGCGTAGGAACGTGTAAAAATATTGGAATGCTCGCACCATTGGCCAAAAAAGCGTGAGTTTTAAGTTTAATTAGTTATTTTCTGTGTAAATTAATTCTTGTTTCTTATTTCTTTTAAGCAAATTAAAGTTTTATCTAGCCGTGAACGTTAATGACCGGTTTCAATATCCAACTCGACGATACATTTACCTACTAATAGTAGAATTTTATGCAGCAGTGATAGCCTAGTGGTTAGACCGTTGGACTGCAAAGTAAGAGGTCTCGGGTTCAAACCCAGGCACGCACCTCTGTCTTTTCGAAAGCATGTGCGTATTAAAAATTAATTATCACTTGCTTTAACGGTGAAGGAAACCATCGTGAGGAAACCTGCATGCCTAAGAGTTTCTCGAAGGTGTGTAAAGTTCGCCAACCCGCACTGGGCCAGCGTGGTGGACTATGGCTTAAGCCCTCTCAGTTTAAGAGGAGGCCCGTGCCCAACGGTGAGACAGTTTCTTTACAGGGCTTATATTATTATTATAGTAGAATTTTGACATATTATATATGGATAATCTGTCAAAATGCTACCGACAGTAAGCAAATATATCGGTGAGTTAAATATTGAGCCCGGCCATTAGTCACCTTTTATGTGTTGTGTGATAGTCTAAACGTAAAATGTATTGTAATTAAAACATTATCACGTTTACCAAACGGGGGTGGCAGACTTTGTTATTTATATTATATGGATCTTTCACTTTAAACACAAATTCCTAGGTTCCGAATACTAAGAATTCTGAATTCCGCTCCGTTCACTGGATTGGAGAGTGGCGAGTTCGATCCCCGCTCGGGACAAATCAGTATGTGCCCAAAAATATTTTTATATAAATTGTAAATTTCATGCTTGTAAACGCACCCACAACAGAGGCATAATTTCTAGCGTGGAGTTTCGTTTAAACTCAATCGGATTCCACCAAGTGCCTGTAAAATTAACTAAAAATTTTGTACCTAAAAGACAGACATACGAACTAAGGTTGTTGTAAGCTTGTAAAAAAATGAGAACTATCTATCTACAACATAAATAACGCAAGACCTCAGACCCCCCAATCAGATTATTGCTTTACGAATTCAATACGAAAATCAAACTTCCAATTTTAAGGAGCTTTCTACCATTTTTTTAAGATCGTTGGTACGCAAATTAACCGTAAACTTTAATAATTGATTGACTTTCGTATGCAAATTAAGATGTGTGTAATAGAAATACATTTAAAGTATGAATAATTATTACATTTTCTTTAATACAGCGAACAGAACGAGTTACAGCATATTATTTTGTAAATTAGAAAGAAATCAACTAATTTTAAAAATAGTTGGTATCGATTTAGTTTCCGATTTAGAAAAAAACTAATTTAAGATCTCGCGGTCATTATGTTACACCTTGTATATTTGTGTCATTACACAAGATCCCTTACGGGGTAAGCAGAGAGTACAATGTTCCAATTAGTTATTTCCTTTAAGACCACTCTAAGAACTTCTTAAGCCTAAAAAAATCGTTCCCAACACTTTTTCTCACGAATCCAATAATTTGCATACGTGTCCCCGCACTATACTGCATCATTTATTATTAGACAAATAAAAAAGAAAGAAATCGCGCATCGTATACTAAATAGACAAAACCTGTTTAGCAATTCTGAACGCATCATTACCGAAATATGAAAAACAAACTTATTTTCATTTAATATATTTTTATTAAACCTTAACACGTTAGAATAAAGTTGATATTTTAATAAAATAACTGCATTATATTTTTCATGTATATTTTTCTATTCTCAGAGTACTTGATCGAATCGACGCCCGCGGTGTCGCGAAATGCAAATTTTTTGGACAACCCTACTTATTGCATAATTTTGTGCACAACCCTAAGTGCGTTTTGAATTACGAATTACTTTTTTCAATACTGAACATTGAAATTACAATTTTATTGTTAGGGTATAAAATTCATTTTTAGTTTTCGGGATAGCTAAGTGCAATAATATTTTTCTACGTTATTGGTTTTCTGATTTTAAATTTTAATACCGAGTATTAAAGTACAATTTTGTAGTTTTGAAATAATCAGGGCTGATCATTATGTAAAGTATGACGGATTAGGTAAATATCGGGATATTTAAAGATATTAGCGGACATTATTTGATTAATTATTTCCTATATTTCTTGAGGTCGGTAAAAGACGGTTTAGTTTTGTTCACACAAGGGTTATTTTTGCATAATTATTATGGGAAAGTTTTATGAATTCAGTATGTGTTATATTAATATTACTGACATAATTATATTTATTTATTATTTGCCATTAGTCCGACGAGGCAGTCAAATAATTCGCGTAGCGATCACGAGGTCCTGGGTTCAAATCTAAGGTCGAAAAAAAGTAATTTTTCGATATAAAAATCTCCAGTATCAATCCAGAGTCCACTAATAAATTGCTGTGAGAGAATAGGTCATACTCCACTACGCGGACTCAGTGCGGTGCGGTGGAGGCAGGTTTGTGGCCACCTGCTGTTATATACACCGTCACGCCTATATTCCCCAAGCGGGGGTGGCAGAAGTGTACTGAGTACACACTTTTCGCCGACGATGTTAGGTCCCACGTAATAGGGGCGAGCCTATTGCCATATAAACCGGGCACAAATCCAGACACCGGACTGACACTGGGAATTTTTCGTTAGAAAAGCTAAATTTTTTGACCTAGGATTTGAACCCAGGACCTCGTGATCGCAAAGCACATTAATTGCCACTAGACTAACAAGACAATAAAGTCCAACGAGCAATGAGCTGGGATACAATAGGCTAATATGATTAATGGGGTCACCTGGATAGTTCTAAGCTATAATTTGACCCGGTAGGTGACGCTGTGGTTGACCAGGTACAAAACCACCAGAAACTAGAAGTCAACCATCTATCTATATATCATCACGTCAGATTCCTTGCAGGGTAGGGAGAGTTAAGAGTTCCAACAGGTTATTTCCTTACATACCTCTCTGGCTTATCTGTCTTATCTGAAGGACAAGTCAAGAGACCCCGTAACCGGCGAGCGTCTATGAGACGAACTATGAGAGTAGTCAACCATAAAGACCAGAATTTCTCTCTTAAAAAGTAAAACCCGTCAGTTATTCAGCCTGTTCCAGCCCGCCCACTCCATATCATACGTCACTCGTATCACTTTTATCTGATCGCAGTCACGATTATACACGATTTTTTCAATATAGCCGTCGAAACATGCGAATTTTCGCGTCGTTACGCGCGGGCGCATTCACCGTCGCAGAAAGTGCGAGGCTAATTGGTCACGTTAAATTGATAATGAGATTGGTGTAATAATTGGTATTGAGTTAGTTTTGGTATTGCTTTATTACTAAGACTAAAAAAGTTTGATAATATTAGCCCTGTTAAGAAACTGTCCCGCCTTTGGGCACGGGCCTCCTCCCAAACTGAGAGGGTTTAGGCCCTAGTCCACCACGCTGGCTCAGTGCGGGTTGGCGAACTTCACACACCTTCGAGAAACTCTTAGGCATGCAGGTTTCCTCACGATGTTTTCCTTCACCGTTACAGCAAGTGATAGTTAATTTTTAATACGCACATGCTTTCGAAAAGACAGAGGAGACCTCTGACTTTGCAGTCCAACGGTCGAACCACTAGGTTATCACTGCTTACTGCTTAATAAAAGTGAACCCCAAAAATACGATTCACAGAAGATTGTTGAAGAAGACCTATTGTTGTATGAAAAGAAAGAATCTTTTTTTTATTATTAAATTTTGTGGACATAATGCCTGTGACTTCGTCCATATTGACATGTGGTAATCGAGGTAATAAACTATCTGTGTGCCAAATTTTATCTAAATTCGTTCAGCCGTTTTTGCTTGATTAGGTAACAAACATCCAAACATACAAACTTTTACATTTTTAATATTAGTTAAACACAAATTTAAAAGAAAAAAAAATCTAACAAGCCTTTACCCGACTACGGTAAAGCCAAAAGGAAAACGTATATTTTAGCTATTTATATATGTATCTGTGTTTGTATTTACGTGTGTTCCACGTAGCGCATAAACTATTCATTCGGATATGCTTGTCCGGTAAAGGCCCCGCGGCCAACAGCGCAGATCAATAATCCACGCTGTTCACCGCGGGCCATTACAGCTTCACCGGACAAGAGGGCGAGCGTGCAACCACTACGCTCGAGCCAGAAGAAGCTCGGCAAGGGGGCAACTAGCTCAACGGCGCCTCAAGGAGGAACGGCCTCGGCTTGGGCAGTCGCTATGGGGGAGGGCGAATGCTAGGTGTCTCGCCGTGGTGCTCTGCACCGGCCGGCGGGCAAGGGATTCTTCGACTTCGCCGGCGAGGTCGGTGTCTGATCCTGTGTGCGGTATCTGTATCCGAAAGAAGGGATGTAAGGGCATCGGGAAGGTTGGTGAGAACATGCCGCGGACGGCGGTAGCGGCTTATAGGAGGGGAGTTCACACACACACACACAGTCATTCGAGTGTGATAAATGAGGTGTTAATCAATTTGTTATTATGGCCCAGGTGACATCCATACTCAATACTTATATTATAAATATACTAAAATTCGAAAGTAACTCTGTCTGTCTGTCTCTCGATGTGTAGGTCTGTCGATCTGTTTGTTCGTTACCTTTACACGGCCAAACCGCCCAACAGATTTGATCAAATTCGGCAAGCACATAGATTTTATTCAGGGGAAGGAAATAAGCAAATTGTCTTAAAACAAAATTAAGAGAGTGAAATAAACGCCTGAAAATAACACGAACGAAGTTGCCGGTGCTAGCTAGCTATTTTAAAAGAACAAATCAATATGATGTTACATCGAAAAAAGTAGGTATCTTTGATTTGCTATCTAGTGGGATGTCGAATGGAAGAGGAGATTTTTTTAAGAAAGGTCTCCCCCTCTTTCCTCCAACGATCTCTATCCCCTGTCAATATCGGCCATTCTGTTTGATACGCGTCGAGGTCATTGCGCCACCGTTTTCTAGGCCTGCGGACGAGGCTCTGGCGACCCACCAACCCGCACAGGACAATCGTGGTGGGTAAAAATCCAAACCCCTCCTTTTATTGAAGAGGAGAAAATATTAAATTATTATTTCTAAATATTTTGAAAAAACAATTTAGCTAAGGTCCTTCGGGCACACTTTTCACTCTTGTCAAGGTCTGCAGGAAAGGTAAATTTTCAATCAAAAATTTACGTTAGTAAACCTCTTAAACACGGGTATTATTATATCTTTCTATAGTGTTCCTATGTATAAGTAGTTATTACAGATAGCAATACCCACCAATGTCATTCCAAAAACTATATATAACTAAAAAATACTTTAAAATTCCCACTTGTCAAACGAGATAAAAAATATCCTTAAAAAACACAATCTTAAAGTACTTTTAATTGTCTTTTTACTTAACAATAGAGCACACTGCTTAGCACTAAAAAAAACATAGATCAAAAAAAAATAATAAAAGTAAATTCACAATACCGCATTGTAGCATCATAATAAAATAAAAATGGCGTCGGACAAAGTCAATTTTTGAATTACGACAAAAAAATTGCCAATATATACAATGTACGGGACCCTGCTAACGATATTTTGATGACTGCTGTGAGCTTATAATAATGAAATAATAAAAAGACAAGAGAAAAAAAAGAGAGAAAAAGGTTTGAGACTACTGTGCGATCCCAGTGGGACAACCGAGGTTTGCGCCAACAAAAAAATATAGATTGTGTTCATAATACGGCGCTAAGGTTAAAAACTTGAGAATTAACTGGCGTTATTTATATTTATTTAGATATAACAATAAGCAAGGCAAAGATTTCCGCTGAGAATACTTCGTTGTAATTGCGAATTGTTGTGGTTAATAGAATAACTAATTAAAATATGTACGAAATGATATAAAAAAAGCCGTGAAAGTAATAAAAAAATATCGTTAGTGATCATGCGCGCGCAATTTTAAAAGCTAGAGAATTAACTGGTGTTATTTTTACCTGTTGAGAGAATGACAATACTTGTGAAATGATAAGACAAAAACCATTTAGACACCGCCACGCTTATATTCCCAAACGGGGGTGACAGAGGATACTAGATACTCAATCTCCAATGCACTAAGGGGTGGGCCTATTACCATTATGCCGGAAACAATGATTTTTCTATCGAAAAATTACACTTTGACCGACCTAGGATTTGAACCCGTCCTGGGTTCGTGATAGTTACATTCATTATTTACCACTAGATTAATGAGATAGTCACGCTACAAGGCAGTTATGATGCTCCCCTCCAATATGGTCGAGGGGAGTGATGGCTGTTCCAGCAGTCATACTCGTGAACGAGTGCTGCTTGTGGGGACTGGTCCATCTGGAATCCTTAAGACACTCGTTACGGATAACATCATTAAATTCATATCTCGATCGTAAGGTATCACCCTGGAGCTAGATCGTAAACTATTTAATTGTAACCTAAGCATTGTATCCACACAAAGAAAAAAGAGAAAGAGAAGTAAGTAAAAAAGACAAGCAAGCTGAGTTTCTTTGCCGGATCAGTGGAGGCAGCGTACCGCTCCGGCGGTAAATTAGAAGTTAAATAAGATTTAAAAAATATAAATTGACTATTTGTAAGCGCCCTCGCAAGGCTTATACAAAATAAATTGTTTGACATACTGAGTTCTTAGATTTACGCGAATATTACACATGAAATAAAACTATTTTTTCGGATTTTATCGCGGTTTATTTTTTGATTTTTAAGTTCTCGACGTTTCGAGTGCTTTGCAGCACCCATGGTCACGGGAAGGACTGAGGTGGTAGACGTCCAAAAGGTATAGTTGTTCCGGGGTACCCTCAAACTTCTTAATTATTTTTGTTGGTCCGATCTACGCAGTATGAGCTCACGGTGTCTTGAGGTCTTGCAGTGTTATGCTTGGTTTTGGATTTGATTTTATTAATTACTGGATCCCAAGTCGATGGAAGCACCCAGCCATCTTCTCTATTGAAATTAGGATGTTTTTTTTAATTTCAATAGCCTCGCGAACCATCCTTGGTAGGAATCGGTGTTCTTTCACGAGGATTTGTCGTCTATCAAATCTGATGTTATGGCGGGTGCGGTCAAGGACATGTTCACAGACTGCAGACTTCTTTGAGCGACGTCGGGAACGTCGGGAACTTAAAAATCAATAAATAAACCGCGATAAAATCCGAAAAAATAGTTTTATTTCATAAATTGTTTGAGTTTGAGTTTATGATATGATGTGCCCGAAGAATGGTGATAGCCCTACATACATTAGGATAGAATATATCGACAATATCACCACGTACCCTTGTAGGACCTCGGCGAAATGATGAGATTTACAATTGGAACAGAAAGTTACTTGAGCGGCGACCACATATCGGAAAACATGGAGAAAGCAATTCTAAAACAAGATGGGCCAATGTTCTGATAAAGATCGTGGGTGTAAGCGAATGCGTACAGCACGAAGCTGCTCGTTGTGGCGATTTAGTATTTACAGTTTATTAACATTTACTTTAAAAAAATATCCCTGAACTAGGATTTATTCCTGTGTCGTGGGTACATACACAAATACCTAGACCGAAACAAATGAATGTAGGTCACACAAAGATTTGTCCTATTCGGCCCAGTGGGCGGCGCGGCTTAAGCTCTTAACGACTGCGCCAAATCGTTCGTCGTTATATATCATATCAATGTTATACTTAATATATCATATCACTATTCCCGGTATATCATATCACTATTTAGGTATCGGGGAAGACCTAGACTAGCTTACCATGACCAAATAGACCGGGTCTTATCTGAAGGCAAGTCAGGAGTCTTCGTAACCGGCGAGCGTGTATGAGACGAACTATGAGAGTAGAGAAAGCCAGAGAGGTATGTCAGGAAATAGCCTGTTGGAACTCTGTACTCTCTGCCTACCCTGTAAGGCGTGATGATATAGATCACTATTCCCACATCCTTACTCAATCTTCGTCCATCAAAAATTAGATTAATTTATATACAGGAAAAAAAACAATTATAAATTTCTCACAGGAACAGATAAATTACTTAATCAGTCAAGCGTCAAAAATGGATTAACATTTAACAAAGAACATAAACCGACTGTCAAATAAAAGTGATGTCTTAATTGTGAAATGTCAAAATCGATTATTCACAAAATAATAACGATTTGAATAAGATGTATTCGATAATCGTTTGTCAGAATCGCTTTGGGGCATACCCGAGACAATTGCTGACAATTTTAGGGCTCACCCCAGTTTTTGTTTCGGCTATTGTAAAAGATTAATTGTGAATCATTTCGTTTAAGAATTAAATTTTAGGGTTCAATAAAAAAACAGTGGTGATTTTGATTCCGTTTTGAAAACTTTTTTAGGCCAGTGTGGTGGTAGATTCATTAAGATAATTACAATTTTATTCTTTTATCTCCTATCGCGTTTTCTTTTTAATTAGAATATCTATTCAATATTACTAGCAAATAAGACATGCATTATTTACCATAGCAATTATTATTGTGTCTTAGATGAGTTTACAAACATGAAATACACATCCGCAAAGTTTATCTTGCCAAATGAATCTTATCTGAAAGGCAAGTCTAGAGTTTTCGTAAGTAAGAGAGGTTTGTAAGAACCTGTTGAAATATGTACTATATAGTAGGTAGACTTACACCGCAAGGGATCTAAATAGAATGGAATTCACAAAGATTTGTCGCCCTATGCTCTTAACTAAAGCAGCAAGCCGTCGTAAAATAAATAAAAAGATAAAGGCTGTCACGCCTTTATTCGCCAAGCGGGGGTGGCAGAGGTGTACTGAGTATACCCACTTTTCGATGATATTAGGTCCCATGTAATAGCGGGCGAGCCTACTGCTATATACCGGCCACAATTCCGGACTATATTTGTCCGACCTAGGATTTGAGCCCAGGACCCCGTGATCTCAAAGCGATTCGCTTTGCGGCTAGACTAACGAGGCAGTTAATAAGTATTAATTAAGATTACAAACAATTGAAATATACGGAACCTATGCATTATTCTCATCACTCAATTGATTTCATAACATAAAATTACTCAGTAAATGTTCAGCTAGTTCATCCCTTACAAGGGGTGCATTTCGATTCTTAACCCTTTGATTTTATGCTTGATTTTGCACGAATTTACAACTTTTATTGTTAATATATTAATTATATTTTTAAAACCAGGTGTTCTTTTGAATATTCACGCCTATATGCGTAAGTGGTAGGCAGAAGCGGTTCACAACCTTATCGTAGAAAGGGCTGTGAAGGTCATCATTAATTCGTAAACTACCTAAACCAGATTTTTCGAAGACGACGTTTTTTAATGTTTTGAATTTTTAAATTCCTTTTTTGCACTATTTTTGGATGTGAACAGACTTTCAAGAAATCACAACAAGGAATTAATGTTTTGTATTTGCTATTTATAATAATATATATCTATATAGATAGCACTATTTCATTATTGTAACGGGAATCGGTCTGACCCGAGGGGTTTATGAATCGATTCAGTGTTTCATGTCGATATAGAAAACAATATTTTAATTATATCGATTCAGGCGGCTTGGTCCACTGGTCAAGCTTAAGCCGCTCGATCTACGTGATTGAGTAGTTGCAGATTCGATTCCTGCATGGGGCAAATCTTTGTTTGACCCACAAAAAATACCAATAACACAATGACGCCCCCACGATATACGCTCCACGATATAGGAATTATTTCTAGTTTGGGGCTAAGTTTTTATTATAAATGAATACATAATAATTTCATTTAAAAAAATGTAATTATTTGATTCATATATTAAATTTACATACCTAAGTAAGTGGAAGGATCTAGGTACCGGGGAAGACCTAGGCAATTTTACCATGACCAAATATACCGAGCCTATCTGCAGGACAAGTCAAGAGTTCCCATAACCGGCGAGCTGTATGAGACGAACTATGAGAGTGGATGAAGCCAGAGAGGTAAGGAAAGAACCTATTGGAACTCTGTACTCTGCCTACCCCGCAAGGGATCTGGCGATGATATATATAGATAGATATCTAAGTAATCGTAGTCTCCCATAAAAAGAAAAAAAACGGAGTCTTCTTTTCTCATAGGCGTATAGTGACTCAATAGTTTTTGGGGAAAATCATTAGAGATTTAAAGATTACTTAAGCAACCCTATTGATAGTCCAGTTAACGCCAATTTAACGAGCGTAAATCAGAAAATGGTCGAACAAAGCATAATTTATTACCGCGATCACTCGTTATAGTAATTATACGGTTTGCGACTTACGCACGAAATTATCACTGGATGTGTTAATACTACTAATTACTCATAAGAACTACATTATTCATAAGATAAATGAAGTCAAGTTAAGAGCTTAGAACAAATATAAACAAGCGTGCATAAGATGAACAATGAAAGTGTAGGAAGCCAGAGAGGTCTGTGAGAAAAAACCCTGTTGGAACTCTGTATTCACTGCCCACCCCACAAGGGATCTAGCGTGATCTATCTATATCACCACGCCAGATCCCTTGCAGGGTAGGCAGAGAGTACAGAGTTCCAACAGGTTCTTTCCTTACATACCTCTCTGGCTTCCTGCACTCTCATAGTTCTTCTCATACACGCTCGCCGGTTACGGAGACTCTTGACTTGTCCTTCAGATAAGACTCGGTCTATTTGGTCATGGTAAGATAGTCTAGGTCTTCCCCGGCCCCTACATCCTTCCACTTTCGCATTGTATATCTGTTTTGTCATTCTTTCTTCTGACATTTTTTCTATATGCGCGAACCAACCATACCCTTTCTCATCTTTACACCGATACTAGCTTTCATACGTACTTGCTTTCTTACTAGGCTGTTGCAAATACGGTCAGTCAGCTTAACTCCGCACATCTTCCGCAGAGCTCGCATTTCCACCGCATTTATCCTACTTTCATTCTCCTTCTCACATACCCAACTCTCACTGCCATATAACAGCGTTGGGACAAGCACTCCGTTATGTATGGCCAGCTGCGCTTTGGCTTAAGTGCCAGCTCCCAAGTAGCTTTCCCATCGCACCATTTACTCTGATACCTGCACTCACTCTTCTCTCTATGTCAGCGGTGTATTTCCCATCCTTACTGAATGCGCATCTAAGATATACAAACTCACATCGTTACCAACCACAATCCATGCGTGATGATATAGAAAACGTAGTTCCACACTAGAAATGATATCTTATATCGTGGGTGTGCTTAAAAACATGAAATTAACACACACCCGGACCGAAATAAATTTTGTGGGGTCTTACAAAAATGCTTATCGCGATGTGATCCTTACACTTTTTTATTTCATTCTATTCTTACGATTCTTATTCTTAAGATTATTCCAAATTATTCTAATTCCCAAAATCGCAAAAAAAACTTTTTGCTTCATTTACGAGTAAGTACGGGCAATGTAGACGCTTGACCGCAGTCAGTCCTTTATATAAATCAATCAAACTGTTGGGCAGAAACTATTACTTAACAAATCGAAGCGACATAGGACATCAGACGTTGCCTCCCGATAAAACACCACCAACAAAGGAAGAGCGAAGAAGAAATGGGAAAGGAATGACAACACGAGTGACGACTTTACATGAAAGCTGCCCTCGCATATTACGCAAGTTAGCAGAATATAAATTCAAAATCTTGGAGTTTCCAAAAATAGCTATCAAATCGTCGGTACAAACTTACGCCCTTTACTTCTCCGCCGCTGTCATGGCGATTGGACACGATTTCGCGTGTACTTTTTATTGAAGCCTGGTCAGCTATGGATCCTTATTTCACCTGATGAAAAGTGATGATGGGGCCAAAAATGTAGCTTTTGTCTGTCTGTTATAGTCTGTTATAGTACACTTGTAACGGTTACGACCTCTTCACTATAAAATATAGTGACTTTCTTATCACGACCAAATAGACCGGGTCTTATCTAAAGGACAAGTCAAGAGTCTCCGTAACCGGCGAGCGTGTATGAGACGAACTATGACATTGGAGGAAGTCAGAGAGGTCTGTAAGGAAATAACCTGTTGGAACTCTGTACTCTTTGCCTACCCTGCAAGGGAACTTGCGTAATAAAATAGATAGATAGATGAATTAGGCTGAGGAGACGGGAGTTCGACCGAGTTCCGAATCAGCACGATCGGGTTAGATTTACCTCCTCGTAAGGCAATACGACTGAGTCGCTTGGCCGTATCACTTTGCTTGGAGGACGGTAACTAGTCACAGCCGTAGCCTTCCATCGGTGAAGGTACTGCTCGTTTAGCATCAGGGAATATGTGTAGGGACTTGAGAGTAAATCTTACCGACGCGAACAGCTTCGGCCACCAAAACATCCACGAACCAAGGGGTTTCAACCACCCACGGGAGCTAGTTAAAAGCTAATTCTAACCCATTAGAATGAAACAAAGGAGACACCGGCCACAAATAATCGCGAATTCGTGAACAATAACCGAACGCGTATCTCCAGAACGGTGGCCACAATTTTGACAGCGCGGAGACCGGTCCGGAAGATTAATGGACGGGCTACTCATCGTCGTAATGACGCGGCCGCCGCTTGCTCTAATGACATACAGTGTAGGGTGACTATGGGGACGGTGTGGTAACAGTTTTTAGATGTAGTTTTCCTGTTTGATTTGTATTTGGGAATCGTTTCGTCTGGGTTTAAAAGTCATTTGGTATTAATCGAGTATTTGCGCATTCGAAAAAGAATTTGTGTGATATACAAGTATTTCTTCGGAAGTATTGCCTCGGTGAAATCTCTGTTTGAGCTATTTAGCATGTTTTTGTATCAGTACAAGTATTTATTTGAATTTGGATGTTTGTGCTTTAATTTCCTTGTAAACATCCTAATATTCCTACTGTAGGGCAATGTTTAAATAGTTTGGACAAGTAAAGCTTATTAAGCTAAGTATTTTAGACTATTGTTTGCTTTTTATTTGCTTTTTATTTTAAAAGTTTAAATTGACGAATAGGTAAGAGTTAAATCTACGGGATAAAGAGTTAAATCTCATACGTTTATTTCTGAATCGTTGATCGATAAATAATTGAAAGCTCGAAATTGAGACTGAGTTGATAAAATAAATGATTTTACTATAGTGGTTCAAAACAGAATGTAACCAAAACACTGTATTGGTGCAGTCGCAAAGAAACGTGTGTTTTTTAGCCCTAAGATGGATGGTATGATCAGATTTTTTTTTGTATAAGTAATGGGATAAATTAAAAATTTGTATTTTTTTATTTAAAAATGATGTACTGGCGTTTCACTAAAACTGTCGTAGATATCTAAATGAAAAATTGAAAATTTATTTCATTATATCATGCGATATTAAATTTAAAACGAGTAGCTATTACCCAAATCTTACTTACCCAATCGTACTCTTTGCTATAGTGGCTTTTGAAGTTAAAACTATTTTCCATTACAAATTAATAAGACACACCGTCACGCCTATATTCCCCAAGCGGGGGTGGCAGAGGTGTACTGAGTACACCCACATTTCACCGACGATGTTAGGTTAGGTTAGTAATAGGGGGCGAGCCTATTGCCATATACCGGACACAATTCCAGACTCCGGACTCATACTGGGAAGTACTATTATCATACATACCTTAATAAGACATTTTTGTAAAACTTTTTTAATTCGGGTATAATACAAGTATAGTAGGTACCTCATCAAAACAAACGAACATCTAATGAGTTCTTAGATTTACGCGAATATTACACATGAAATAAACATGGAACTTAAAAATCAAAAATAAACCGCGATAAAATCCGAAATAATAATTTTATTTCAAACGATAATTTTTTTATTTCTTATACGACCTTGCCTCATATTAAGAACTATCTCTGTAACGTAGATGCATTTACGAACTTGAAGTTCTCTCGAGAAGACTCCGACCTCCTTCGTGCGAGAATCGAACCCGCAGTTACAGAGTTAGTAAAAAACTTAAAACTGATTGCCATTACGAATAAAAATTATAAGCAATATACGAAGATATTTTTTTCTTAGACTTACTTAAATATTACACTTAAATAAAAGCATCTTTCATTTTTTTCTTGCAGTTTATTTTTTTTAATTTAAACAAACTTTGCAAAGTTGAAACTACATAAAAACTTACACACATTTCTCCAAACAGGACTATCCTACACCTACCTAAATTTATATACACCACCAAAACATCCTTGCTTAATGTCTTTGCCGTACCGAAAAAAAATTCTGGCATGTTTATCTTGCGAGGACCGAGTCGTTGCGAATCGCCCCACGCTCCCCCGAATGTCTTTCCCTAATCGATTTTAGTTCGGACAGAGGCTAATTATTTGGATTAATTGTGGACACCCTTGTGTACGGCTAATTTCCTTGTTTATTGTAAACGATATCATTGCATTGTGTTTGTTGGTTAATAGATATGTTGTTACTTTTGACTTTATCCGTGTAGTTTGAGATTAGAACTTATCATATCATATTTTAATCTATCTATCTATATCATTACGCCGGATCCCTTACAGAGAGTACAGAGTTCCAACAAGTTCTTTCCTTACATACCTCTTTGGCTTCCTGCATTCTCATAGTTCGTCTCATACACGCTCGCCGGTTACGGTACTCTTGACTTGTCCTTCAGATAAGACTTGGTCTATTTGGTCATGGTAAGATAGTCTAGTTGTTCCCCGGTACCTACGTCCATCCACTTTCGCATATTTTTTTTGTCACTTTTTACTGACATTCTTTCTATATGCCCGAACCAACTCAGCATACCCTTCGTCATCTTCACACCGATACTATTTTTCATACCTACTCGCTTTTTTACTACGCTGTTGCGAATACGGTCGGTCAGCTTCACTCCGCACATCTTCCGCAGAACTCGCATTCCGATCGCATTTATCCTACTTTTATTCTCCTCCTTACATACCCAGCGTTGGGACAAGCACTTTGTTATGTACAACCAGCTGCACCTTTTGCTTAAGTGCCGGCTCCCAAGTAGCTTTTTCCATCGCACCATTTACTCTATTGCCTGCACTTACTCTTCTCTCTATGTCAGCGGTGTATTCATATTTTAACACACCTATATACAATCGCGAAGTTGTTTGAAAC
Source organism: Phalera bucephala (assembly GCA_905147815.2). Taxonomy (NCBI): domain Eukaryota; kingdom Metazoa; phylum Arthropoda; class Insecta; order Lepidoptera; family Notodontidae; genus Phalera; species Phalera bucephala. Next base: position 4,742,925 of record LR990633.1, on the reverse strand, counting down.
ATGATTTTCATTCTAAACACTATCCAAAATGCTGATGATTTTCAACTGGATGTCATCATACATCTTGTAAGTTAGTGGTGGTTACCCACATAAAGTGGTTGTAGAGTGTTTGTTATTTAGTTAGTGATTTATAAATACTGTAACGGTTTACATTTTTATATAAACAACTAGCTCGTTGTTCTGTTGACAAAGTCCTCTGTTTCAATCCTGAGCCGGACAAAATGTAGTTTATTTTTCTTTACTTATATTGATAGATTGATCGATTGAGCAGTGATAGCCTAGTGTTTAGACCGTTGGACTGCAAAATCAGAGGTCTCGGGTTCAAACCCAGGTACGCACCTCTGTCTTTTCGAAAACATGTGCGACTTAAAAATTAACTATCACTTGCTTTAACGGTGAAGGAGAACATTGTGAGAAAACCGGCATGCTTAAGAGTTTCTCGAAGGTGTGTGAAGTTCGCCAACCCGCACTGGGCCAGCGTGGTGGACTATGGCCTAAACCCTCAGTTTAAAAGAAGGCCCGGGCCCAACGGTGGGACAGTTCTTCTTAACAGGGCTAATAAAAGAAGAAATAACTTACATTGTCTCATTGCTGGGCAAAGATCTCCCCCATATACTTCCAAACCGATCTGTTATCAACCATCTCTGGCCAATATAGAATAATTTTCCGTAAGAGTCTCGAGACTGGAATTGGGACCGGTGTAATCTTAATAGAATTACCTGTTGAATCTAACATCGTCGACCATACTTATGTAGGTTTCTACAGTACACCTTAACGAGGATTTTTCCACGTAATAAAGAAATAATAATTATCCTTCCTTCTCTCACAAATTGAGGGGAGAGAGATTATGTCATACTCCGCCACGCAGAGCCAGTGCAGATTGGTGGGGGCAGGTTTGTGGCCACCTGCTGTTGGAACTTGTCAAGCCGCCTAAAAGGCCTCTAACTCGGCTTATCGACTACCACATTAAGTGATAAACAGGACCAACGGCTTAACGTACCTTCCAAAGTACCTTTCGGAAGACACGTTAAAGCCATTTTCCACGTACATACCTATAAACAAAAATTTTCCATTATTTTATTTTGGGTTACATAAATGTGACGAACTATGAGTGCGGAAGTCAGAGAGGTCTGTAAGGAAAGAACTTTTTGGAACTCTGTACTATCTGCTTACCCCTAGGTATCTGACGTGATGATGTAGATAGATTGATAAATGACAATGAAATTGGATAAACATATAGGACAAGTACAATATCACCCTCAGGTATCAAGTTTAACCTCCTATTTTACACCCCAAGGAGATATTCAGTCAAGAAACTCTGTGACGACGTACCTAGTATTTTTTTGGGACTAAACCCGCTACTCAGTCCCACCATTGTTACTCCTTTAAGCCAGGATCCAATGTTTTCCTTTGATGACACCAAGGTTTGACCTTAGGGTGTCCCGGGAAGCCCTTTAATTGTCTTGGAACCCGCAACAGATTTAATTAGAAAGAAAAACAGGAGAGTAGAAAAAAAGAAATTCCACTTCCCTCCTTTGCAAAACGGGAGACACAAAAAATTGGCACATCAGCCGTAGAGAAGGAGACTACAACTAGGATGAGCCCAGTTGCAAAGCACCACGGATATGAAAAAAATATAAACAGAGTATATTTGTGAGCCTCATGTTTGATTCCAGTAATAGGTATGGAAATGAGTGAATGGTGCGATGGGAAAGCTACTCGGGAGCCGGCACTTAAGCCATAAGGCGCAGCTGGCCATACATAACGGAGTTCTTGTCCCAACGCTGTTATATGGTAGCGAGAGCTGGGTATGTAAGAAGGAGAATGAAAGTAGGATAAATGCGGTAGAAATGCGAGCTCTGCGGAAGATGTGCGGAGTGAAGCTGACCGACCGCATTAGCAACAGCATAGTAAGACAGCGAGTAGGTATGAAAGATAGTATCGGTGTAAAGATGAGAAGGGGCATGCTCCGTTGGTTCGGGCATATAGAAAGAATGCCAGAGGAAAGAATGACAAAACAGATATACAATGTGAAAGTCGAAGGATGCAAGTACCGGGGAAGACCTAGACTATCTTACCACGACCAAATAAACCGAGTCTTATCTGATGGAAAAGTCAAGAGTCTCCGTAACCGGCGAGCGTGTATGAGACGAACTATGAGAGTCGAGGAAGCCAGAGAGGTATGTAAGGAAAGAACCTGTTGAAACTCTGTACTCTCTGCCTACCCCGCAAGGGATCTGGCGTGAGGTTATAGATAGATAGATAGGTATGGCAAAAACGCTTAAACGCACGTAAATTATCCCGAGTTCCTACAAGATCCGTGTACTAGATTACCCCAGACGTACCTAGTATCCGAAGCGATATCGTTCCCAACGGGGATGGCAGAGGTATATTGAGTACACCCACTTTTTACCGACGACGTCCCTTGTAATAGTAGGTGAGCCTATTATCACTGTACTGTTGGAAACTTGTCTGTCGAAAAGACACTTTTTTGCCCGACCTAGGATTTGAACACAGGATCGCTACCCGCGCCATTCGCCACTAGACCAATGAGGCTCTTCTGTATCGGGGTCTTTTGTATTGTTAGTTGTAGTACTAGGCACTAGACAAATAAACGTGTGTCCGTCCATTAAGAGACTTTTAATTTCCTTGACCCTGGTACCCTGCCAATATACCTCAATCGGTAAAACGAAACCTTTATAGAATCACTTTGTTGTCCGTCTATCCAACGGTTACTTACTTTCATCAATGTATACTGGACAAAGATATAGGACAAAAGCAATATCACCCTCAGGTATCAACTTTCACCCCCTATTTAACACCCCAAGGTGTTATTCAGTCACGAAACTCCGTGATGACGTACTATCCGAATCGATATCGTCCGCAGTGGATCATAAACGGACGGACAAACTTTTTTATTAGTATACTTTTAGGAACTCAAGTTTTGGATGTTCGAACGCAACTAGATTGTAAAGCACGGGCGAGGCCGCGGGTTTAACTAGTTCTCATGTAACTTTTGGAAGTTTTATGTGATAATAGGTAGATTTTTCTTTTGTTAATTTAAGCTTTGCAAAGGTGGAAGCAGTAGGTTTGACCGTTGGAGTGCAAAGTCAGAGGTCTCGGGTTCAAACCCAGGCACGAGCCTCTGTTTTTTCGAAAGCATGTACGTATGAAAAATTAATTATCACTTACTTTAACGGTATCGTATCGTGAGGAAACCTGCAAGCCAAAGAGTTTCTCAAAGGTGTGTGAAGTTCGCCAACCCGCACTGGGCCAGCGTGGTGGACTATGGCCTAAATCTTCTCAGTTTGAGAGGAGGCCCGTGCCCAACGGTGGGACAGTTTTTTAACCTTCATACCCCTTCAAGAAACTCTTAGGCATGCCAGTTTTTCTACGATGTTTTCCTTCACCGTTAAAGCAAGTGATAGTTAATTTTTAATACGCACATGCTTTCGTAAAGACCGAGGTGCGTGCCTGAAATTGAACCCGAGACCTCTGACATTTCCAACGGTCTAACCACTAGGCTTTCACTGCTTTTACTAGGGCTAGGTTTTTTTTAAAAAAAAACCTAATATTCATGTTAATAACGGTCATACATTTAAAAAAATCTGATTCCAAATATCCAAATGGGAACATGGACACAGATAGTTTTTATGTAACTTTTGGAAGTTTTATGTGATAGTAGGTTCATTTTTCTTTTGTTAATTCAAGCTTTGTAAAAGTGGGAAATATCTAGTTGTGGTTTACTTACACCGGACTTTGCTGGCAGGGTGGTCATCAGCGTTAAACTTTCCACTTCTCGGCTCACTTCCGACGAGTGCAATATTTTTTATTTATTTTTTTCGAAATATTATATCAATAAGTATGATATCTTTCAAAGGTGTCTTTTTTGTCTGTTTTCTTTCAACACCGTAGTATAGATACCGATAAATAACTTATCAATACAATATTATGATGTCTGTTACAATGCATTAGTTCATAACGCGCGTATTATTGGGAACATAAATTGTGGGGACGCCATTTTTAAGAATTATTTGTAAAGGGGTGAGTGTACTGTCTTATATGGTTAGGTGTCTGTTGAACATTGGAATGGTTTTGATACTTGAACATATTTTATTATAAATAAGCATAAATTTATTAATAAAAAAATCGTCTACGTTCTTTCTGAAGGGCGACTTAGATGTGCTGTGTAAGCCTATTTATATTATACTTGACAGAACTGGAGACTTTGCGACTGAGATTATTTCGAAAAAAACCTCAATTACGCTTTGCCCGTTCCAATTAGGACCCAGGACCTTGTGATACTATGTTAGTCGTAGACTATGTTAAGTCCCATTATAATTAAAGGCTAACCTATTAACATTATATCGGACACCGTTGAAGATTTTAAATAGCGACTGAGATATTTTCGGTAAAATACCCAACAATACTTTGGCCCACCCTCTATATGATCTATGGGCCCACCTTAAGTACGAACCAAAGATCTCGTAATACGTACATTTCACTATGTTTACTCTCATTCTCATAAAAGTCATTAGTTAATGATTCTGAATTGTGACTAGATTTTTTCGGTAGAAAAACCTGTTGATCACCATCTTACATAGTGGGCCACTAGATTAATGAGGCAATCTTAAGTATATAATGTATGTATCATAGCTGTACCCCGTGTCTTCGCCCGCATGGAATTAAAAAAAAATAGCCTATGTTATTCCTAAAGCAGTTATAGCCTAGTGGTTTGACCGTTGGACTGCAAAGTTAGTGGTCTCGGGTTCAAATCCAGGCACGGACCTCTGTCTTTTCGAAAACATACGCGTATTATAAATTGACTATCACTTGCTTTAACAGTGACGTAAAACATCGTGAGAAAACCTGCATGCCTGAGAGTTTCTGGACGGTGTATAAAGTTCGCCAACCGGCACTGGGCCAGCGTGGTGGACTATGGCTTAAACCCTCTTAGTGAGCGAGGAGACCCGTGCCCAACGGTGGGACAGTTTCTTAACAGGGCTTATATTATTATTATTATAAGTTATTTCTGATAACATCAACTATCTGCCAGTGAAAGTCGCGTCATAGTCGGTTCAGCCGTTTCGGAGATTAGCCCAAATATACAGGCAGGCAGACAGACAAATATTTTGAAAATTATGTATTTGTTATAAGTACCGTATATACTTTCATACGCATTTAGTAAAAACCTGCTATTTTGACATTACAAACAGATACTTCAATTTTATTAATTTATTTAACTATTGCGTTTCAACAAGTAATTTCATCTTAAATTACTTTTCTCTTGATGCTAGATGGAAATTACAAATTACATTTTTTTATTACTAGCCACTGTCCGTGTATGAATATTATTATTTTCGCGTAGAATAATAAATCTTTAAATACTCATAAATTCACAGTTCAGTGGAAATTTATCATTAACATGATGTATAGATAATTAAAACCGTGGTACTTAAAGTTGAAAATTCATATTACGACAGCCGTATCTTATAGGAGCTAAAGCCGTATCCCCACACTAGGATTTATTCCTGTGTCGTGAGTGCGTTTACATGCATGGATATTCACATACACAAATACCGAGACCGAAACAAATAATTGTGGGGCACACAAAGATTTGTCCCGTGCGGGAGTCGAACCCGCGACTAGTCGACCCAGTAGGCAGAGCGGCTTAAGCTCTTAACTAATGGGCCAAATCGTCCGTCAATCCGTCATCACGCCTATATATCTAGCGAGGTTGGTAGAAGTACACTTTGTACATCCGCATACTACCGATTTCGTTCAGTCCTAATGTAATAGGGGCGAATTATACCACGCATAATTTCAAATTATACACTGTTACAGATTTTTTTTCGATGAAACGCGAAAATTAATCGATTTATTCGAACTTAAGATATCGTGATTGTGTCCAGACGCACTAAAAAGTCTACGTAAAATTGTATGATATAGTACACCTGAGTGTTGGTGGAGTAAAGCAACTTTTTTGACCTCATATAAAATGTGGCATGAAAATGAAAGCTCAGATACTGTGCTCTCTAACTACCACGCGATCTGACGTGATAATACAAAAAGATAGACATAAAACGTTTTATGTCAATACTATAAAAACATTACAAGTATCAAAATTGTTTCATTGCGGTATACAAACTCATAAATTACCTGTACTGTCATTCGTTTCTCATACGCGAAGATTCTCTACCATGAAAAAAATAGCAAAGGGTAGTAACCGCTACACATTTTTTTTTCAACTTTTTTTCTTGATGCTACTGTATTTGTCATCGTTCTAAATTGTCTTGAATTTTTTTTAAGATTATAAAGATTTTGCAGTTATTTCTTTGTTGATAGTTTTTTTTTGATAATGATTTTAAACAGTCTAGAGTTTGGGGATTCTTTTTTACGAAAATTGAAGGTTAAAAGAGGATTAAGCACGTTTGAGTGTGGATTATGTAGGTAGTTTATTTAATTGCTACTTGAGTTAAGCTTATTATGAAATTTCCACGAAAACTGCATCTCAAATTGTACGAAACTGACCCATTACTATAATGATGAAAACGAATTACATCAACATTTTTGAAGCGAGGGTGGCATGGATGGTCTGGATAAACCTACATTTCGACTATTTAAGAGGGGGTAAGCCTATTGCCATATTGAGCACAATTCTAGATTCGAGCTAAAATTTCATAGGTATCTATGTTCTTATTTTTTTGAAATCAACCTTACCTATTTATCTACCATCTGATTGGAACGTGGCCTCCACTGATAAGATCTGTCGAGCTTGCCTTTTATCGCATTTAATTCTCCATTTTTCATTTTAACTTTGTGCAGTTATAGTTATAATATTTAGATTACACTTTGAAGGTTTGCGATCTAGCTTCAGTGTGCCTTAAGGGCTTACTGCGATCGACCATTCATCAACAACGGATATTTGGAGCACAAGCTCGGAAATAACCGACGTATGCGCCAGACACAAATTTTATCATTTTCTTAAAAAACTACACAATGAAATATAAAAAACTGCTTTACAAGAACTTTGGTGCATATATTTGCTTTGTTTTAAAGTAAACTCTATTGATTAGTTCTTCAGCATTTCGCGTTAGAATCAGAAAATGATTATGAATAGAAATTATGTTTAGTTAGTGTATTCCTTCTAAGTATTTCTTTTGAGGCGCTCGTAGCGCTGTGCGACCGCGGTGTTCTTACCGATCACCAAGGTTAAGCAGCGTTCGACTCGGTCGGCATGAGATGGGTGACCGTTGGTGGCATTTTCATATTCGAGCGTCTCCGTACTTCGGAAGGCACGTTAAATCATTGGTCCCGGTTACCACTCAATGTTGTAGTCGTTAAACCGAGTTGGAAGCTTTAAAGGCGGCTTGATAAGTCCCAACAGCAGGTGGCCACAAATCTGCCTCCACCGCACCGCACTGGGTCCGCGTGGTGGAGTATGACCTAATCTCTCTCAACTCGATTTGTGACAGGAGGCCTTTGCCCAGCAGTGGGTAGCATAGGCTGATATTATTATCATTATTTATTCCTTTTACCAAATTCAGAAACATACAGTCAGAAATCATATTTTGAAATATAAAGTCTCTACTCCATACACTTCTTGAAGTGCATGCAGTACAAAAACAGGTTTCTTTGCGGTAGCCTCTTGAGGCCGAAATATGAGAATGAAGATAATATTTTTTTCGGAAAAAACCCTAACGGCTCTAGGTGGACGACTTTTAACCTCTATAACACTTTTTCCAAACAACGATTCAACCATTTACTAAGTCCCATAAAACTAATGGTTTTATTACAACACTCAAGGAACCCTAGGAAATACAAACGTAGAGGATAATTAGCTCATCTGCACCGATGTGAGATGAAACAATGAGTAATCAATTGCTCAGAAAATGTTAGCCGATAATTATACCGGGGAGTGGCCATTACGACGAACTCGGTACATAGATAATCATAAAGTATTTATTTTCTCTTGACAAATGTTGAAATAGGAAAAAATATAAGTCAACAAAATCTAATACAAGCATTTGTGAGAGACTGGTGCCTGATGTAGGTATAAAATACCTGTGTTACAGGTCACCAGGGTCCCACACCCTATGTTCAGTTTTAGTTAGGTTTACACAAATATTAGATTAGATTACAGTGTTTAAAATATTAGCCGTAAAGGTACTAAATAGCGATACCAAAGTTAGTAAAAAATAAAAAATGTAATAATAAAAATGAAGGTAAATAAAATGAAACGATGATGTAAAAGTGTACCTAAATAAATGTGTGTGTGTTTGTGCGTGGGTGTGTGTTGTATGTATGTGTGTGTTGTGTGTGTGTGCGTGCGTATGTGAGTGCTTGTTTGAGTATGAGTGCGCACACGTGAATGTGAGTGAGGGGATAAAAGTAGTTGTGTATACAGTTTAGAAATGATTTCATATACGTAGGTCCTCTAACCTAACCTAATAACATGACACAAACACGACACTGAACACAACCTCGATCGGTAGTATGATGATCAAAGAGGACACCAGATCGTGCCTGCTAGACTATCTAACAAAAATAACAGAAGACACAATAATATGCAACAAAACACGGTACAGCAAAAGTCACCAGTACAAAATAGCAAATAACAAATAAAAATTCATAAAATAAAATAATATAAAAGCCAAACAAAAATAAACCAAAAGACATCTCCGAAGAACATCGGGGGGCCTTATCCGGAACTATAATTTAAAAAAAAAACTAATAACAAGAGGAGGAGAACCCTGGGCCATCCCACAGCTGGGCAATGTTCTTTTTCCATTATACCGAGCCTAATTCCAAAAGCTGGACTAATAAATTGATTGAAAAATCTAAATAACGTTTTCTGACGTTTATTATATTTTACAAGAGAAAAATCTTCACAAGACAAGGATGAAAAAGTGGAAGTATGTAGGTACCGGGGAAGACCTAGACTATCATACTATGACCAAATATACCGTGTCTTATCTGACTATTATCTAATGAACTATGAGAGTGGACGAAGCCAGAGAGGTCTGTAAGGAAAGAACCTGTTGGAGTACGCTCGGGCTACCCCGCAAAGGATCTGGCGTTATGATATAGATAGACTTTTAGTCCTTTATAGGGAAGAATGATGTATGTGAGAATATTATCACTTAAAAAAAGGTTTAGAACCCAAGACCAAGGTAATCTCTTGCCGCACGATGTACCACAAGGAACTACATTCATTTTATTGCAGCATGCTATAATGCAGCTAGGTAATAGTGCATTTTAAAACGACCAATTAAATCTTCGTGCCTATGCTGTTGGCCGTTGAAGAGTTTCTTCGTCTTCGCGGGGTAGGCAGAGAATACAGAGTTCCAACAGGTTCTTTCCTTACAGACCTCTCTGTCTTCCTCCACTCTCATAGTTCGTCTCATACACGCTCGCCGGTAACGGAGACTCTTGACTTGCCCTTCAGATAAGACACGATTTATTGGTCATGGTAAGATGGTCTAGGTCTTCCCCGGTACCTACATCCTTCCACCTTCGCATTGTATATCTGCATTGTTATCGGAACTAAACCTACATGTCTTTTTAACTCCATAGCATAACAAGAAATAATTCTAATTCCGCTTGTAACATTTGACTTAATAATATCAGCCTATACTGCCCACTGCTGGGCAAAGGCCTTCTCTCACAAATCGAGGTGAGCGAGGTTAGGTCTTAATCCACCACGCGGACCCAGTGCGGATTGAAGGAGGCAGGTTTGTGGCCACCTGCTGTTGGAACTTATCAAGCCGCCTTTAAGACTTCCAACTCGGCTTAACGACTACCACATTAAGTGGTAACCGGGACCAACGGCTTAACGTGCCTTCCGAAGCACGGAGACGCTCAAATATGTAAATGCCACAAACGGTCACCCATCTCAGGCCGACCGAGTCGAACACTGCTTAACCTTGGTGGTCGGTAAGAACACCGCGGTCGCACAGCGCTACGAGCGCCTCTTGACATTTGACGCCGGCTACATTTGACTTGTTTGACATAAAATCTTGTGAAAATATTTTTTTTCTTTCATTAGTCATTACGCCCACTACACTAAAAGAGACAGGTAGAGAAGAAGAACACTATTCCATTTTTTTTGTCCTAAAATTCGTCGTAACAAGACGGTACGTAATCACCCTCCGCCATCCATCTTAGACTGCCGACAGACTGAGTCGCCGGTTCTCATCACGTTAATTTGCGGCAGTGTGCACCCCGCCTTAACTTCCGCTAAGATATTTCTATTTCCTTGTTTGGTTATTAGGTAATTAGTTGGTTCTTTATGTCTACACCGTCACGCCTAGATTGCCCAAGCGGGGGTTGCAGAGGTACTGAGTACACTCACGTTTCGCTGACGATGTTAGGTCCCATGAAATAGGGGACGAGCCTATTGCCTTATACCAGACTCCGGACTCGTACTGGGAAGTTTTCGTTAGAAAAACTACATTTGTCCGACTTAGGTTTTGAACCCAGGACCTCGTGATCATAAAGCAATGCGCTTTGCCACTAGACCAACGAGGCAGTTGTTTATGTCTACATCTAAATTAATGTAGACAGAGAGATAATTTCAGAGCAGCTGTGTTTGAAATTGTAAATGTAAGTTAAAATTTTCCGAATGAAGTCGAATAAAGCGTCGATTGATTATCGAAGGTTCGATTTCCCCACGGGACGAATTTTCCTATGATCCTCAAATGTTTATTTCGGTCTGAGTGTTTGGAAAGTTAGTTTAAAGTCGGGACCCAGCAAATAGGCATAAAATTAAAATCTAAGCCCAGTTAAACAAAAGTCCCAATGACAGGCGACAGGAGACAATGTGATAATTTGACTAATTTCCCAATAATAAGCCATACAAACAGCTTAGTCATATATCAATCTATCTATCTATATCATCATACCAGATATCATCCAGGGTAGGCAGAGAGTACAGAGTTCCAACGGGTTCTTTCCTTACAGACCTCTCTGGCTTCCTCCACTTTCTTAGTTCGTCTCATACACGCTCGCCGGTTACAGAGACTCTTGACTTGCCCTTCAGATAACACACAGTCTATTTGGTCAAGATAAGATAGTCTAGATCTTCCCCGGTACCTTCCTACCTCCCACTTTTGCATTGTGTATCTGTTTTGTCGTTCTTTCTTCCGACATTCTTTCGATAAGCCTGAACCAACGGAGCACCCTTTCTCATCTTAACACCGATACTGTCTTTCTTATCGTGGTTATTGTAAAATAAAAACATGATCACGATAAATTAAAAATCCTCGTCAAATAAAATAAAATACAAATCTCGATATATTTATAAGGCATGCGTCACAATTCGCGTCCAACCGCGCGATTGCGATCGACCGTGGACGACTGCGGACGACGTTGACGGATATACGCCGCGCAGAGATTATGCCCGGCTTTTGTGACGGATGCCGGATTATCCGGACACTTCACGCTTTGAGAAGGGAGGACTTTTTTATATCTTTGTGTTTTTAATTGGTGTAGTTTTGTCAGTGTGGAGATCGTTAGATATTTTCGAGATAGTACGTTTAAAAATGTTTGATATGTTCGAGGTTTTACCCTTAACTAATAATTAAGGACTATCAAAATAATGAGTATATCGAATACGCAACATTTAAACAATATTCAAATTACTAAACTAAACTTTCCAAACAAGGGTTAAAAATTCTTTGAGTTTTGTCCTCCATTCCACAAGCAGTGTTGGCAGAGGTGTTTATGGTCACTTTTTACAACAATGTAAGGTCCAATATGGGACATTTCTATTATTATTAAACTAACCACCGTCCGTGCACCGGACTGCTGGTCAACATTTTTCGATAGAAACCAGGATACACGCCACTAGACCGGTGAGAAATATAGAATTAAAACCACTCAACCAATCCGCTCTGGGTGAGGACCCATTCTGTCTCGCCTCGATTTATTAGAGAAGGTTTGTCCCAATCTTATGCAGACGCCTTGACCTAAACGACTTTCTCAATGTTTCAAGTAAATTCTATTGACTTTCCTAGCAAATCGTAACCTTGTTTTGACCAATTTTACAGGAGGAAGAAAAAAAATGATTTTTATTTTTTCTGATTGAATAAGCTTAAGCTTTGGAATAAGAATGGATTCGGGCACAAGTGCTAGTATAACCAATAAGATATACAATCGGCAGCTTCGAAAAAAATTCAGGGGACTTTTTATGCCAAGACATATTTTATAATAACATTCGGGCCTCGTGTAGTTTTTGTTTCTTTTTTAAATCCATACAGATATGCGAGTATTTCCATTAAATGCTCCACAATATTAACCACTTGATGGCGAAAACGTATTTTCCAGCCGTTGATATACTTAAAGCTAATGTCCAAAATAAGGGACAATAATAACAAACGTATCTTTGTCCTAAATAACGTCGACAACGTATCTAATTCCCCTCTCGCCGCTAACTGGAGGCGTCGTCCTGCGCGTGACAAAGACGGATGCGCCGGGTCGATGTGGCTCTGTGATATTGATAGATAAGGGGACGGACGCCTATTTGCATAAGTTATACTTAGAAACATTCGCTACAAGATTTGCAGAAAATTTAACATGTCAACTATATCACTAATTAAATGATATATACCCAGAAATATTATTATATGTAAGAAAAATTATTTCACATGTAAGAACGCATATGTATTTAATGTAATTTGTGGTAAACGATGCTGGTGTCAAATTTATTTGTACGTGTGATAAAATGATGTACTTAACATTTAAATTTGCTTTCCCAAATAAATTAAAAAAAAAATGTAGTGAGTTCTTAGATTTACTTGAATATTACACTTAGCAAAACACTGCAAGACCTCAAGACACCGTGAGCTCATTCTGCGTAGATCGGACCAACAACAACAAAAATAATTAAGAAGTTTGAGGGTACCCCGGAACAACTATGCCTTTTGGACGTCTAACACCTCAGTCCTTCCCGTGACCATAGGTGCTGCAAAGCACTCGAAACGTCGGGAACTTAGAAATCAAAATAAACTGCGATAAAATCCGAAAAAATAGTTTTATTTCAAAAAATGTTAGGTTTGATTCCCGATTCGCTCGTCACGAGTAACTCAACAGAATGGTGTTTTAATCAAAAATAATCCAGCTTCTACCTGCGACCTTTACCAGGTCATCGCTCCACTGCTCATTTATACAAGATGTATCATAAATAACGCGTCTTGCGTTATTTATGATACATCTCACTCAGACATACATCATACTCAGACACCCCAATCAGATTATTGCTTTACGAATTCAATACGAAAATCAAACTTCCAATTTTAAGGAGCTTTCTACCAGTTTTTTAATCTCTTTTTAATAATTAACTTTTATATACGTATTGAGGTGTGTGTAATAGAAATACATTAAAAATACCCGTAATGCTTTGAATAAGTATTAAACTTTGTTTAATACAGCGAACAGAACGAGTTTCAGCATGTTTGAAAATTAAAAAAACTTTAAAAATTGTTGGAATCGATTCATTTACCGATTTAGAACAAACTACTTTCAGGTCTTGCGTTGATTATGTTACATCTTGTATATTATTGAGATTTTTGCGATAGAAAAATGGCATATGCTATGGTCGCTCGTGGGCTCAAATCATGCTCCGGACTGCTGTTGACAATTTTCCGATGGAAAAAGCACACTAGGATCCGAAACCAGGAGGACCTCGCGATCACATTATACTTCACTAGACCAACGAAGCAGTACAGACGCGTGATTTTGGAAGATTTATTTGATTTTAGGGTTTCGTACCTAAAACGAAACTCTCATAGGATCACTTCGTTGTCCGTCTGTCCGACGGTTATCACCTTTTTTAGGGTTTATTTTCTCAGGAACGGCTAAAGGTATTATGTTGAAATTTTTACCAAATACGAAGGTCTACAGTCCCCTACTAGTGTAAAAAAAGGTTCTAAGTAAACCCAAACAAAATATATGGCCATTTAAAGTCACTCATTAGAAATTATATAGCACTTCCCGTTGACCTAGAATCGTGGAATTTGGCAAGAAGCAAGGTTTTAAAGTACAAGTGAAGGAAGAAGTCCGATATTTGTCAATTTATAACTATAACATATAAACAAATTATTATTTTCGCTTAAGTCTGATGAAATATTAAAATAGCGCTGTCTAGTGACTACTTCACATACTAACAATATATACTAATTTAATTGTCTATGTGCTATCAGTGACATTTTGTGGAACTATTTTGATTTGTGGTGAATAAATATTTATTCACACACAAACAGATCTCTCAGATCTGTGGCGCCATTTCAAGTAATAGCAATAGCCTCGCCCCTATTACATTGGCACCTTACATTCTCAGCAATAAGTTGGTGTTGGTTAGCCACTCCCGCTTGGGGCGTCCCGGTGTGTGTTAATTTTTTATACGGAAATAATTGAATATCAACTTTGTTCATTTAAATTGTAAAATATATAAAAATAAACATCGTCACACCTGTATTCACTAAGGTGGGATGTTAGGTCTCATACAATAGGGGGCAAGCCTAATGCCATTATATCGGGCACAATGTCAGTTGACACTGGAAATATTTCTATCGAAAAATTATACTTGTTCTGACCTGGGATTCGAACTCAGGACCTCGTGATCGCTACGCGCATTATTCGCCAATAGACTAACGAGGTATAGGTCACTTTTTAGAAGCTTTTGTGTTCGTATGTCTATCTGTCTTTCTGGTTCAAATCTTGTAATCCATTTTCAAGCACTTCGGGTATTTTATTTAATAGTTTTATTTTATTTTATTAAGATATCCAATAGCGTTTGACGATAGAAAACATGTATCCGACTGAGCTGAAATTTAGTATACGTATGTAAGTTCAGTGACAATGCAATAATATAGTACATACCATGGACCCAGCTCCAGAACAGTCTTTTGATGGGGTCGAAAGGTGACCTTGTGAACATGTCAACTACACAACATAACCACCTCGTGTTTAGATTGGTATTGACAAGTACTATACAACCAGATGATGTTTAGGGTCTGATGATGAAGTGGCAAGGTGACCATCGGAACTACCCAAATACTAAACATACCCCCGCCGGGTTTGAGCTCGTTGGATTTGTCTTCACGAGTTCTGTAGACCCTGATAGTGTCCAGGATCTGATGATAGAACCGGAGAGTGGCCAAAGGAACTACCCAACTTCTCAACATAACCCCGCCATGTTTGGGCTCATTGGATTTGTCTTGACGAGTTCTCTAGACCCGACGAAACTACAATTTGGCGCTGAAACTGGCCAACGAACTGGCCGGTACGAAACCCTCAGAGCGCGAGTCGTACTTGCACTTCTCCAGTTATTTAAACGTGGCCTCACACTAAGAATTGTTCCTGTGTCATAAGTGTGTTTACAAACATAAAATTCACATAGGCATACACTCAGATCGAAACAAATATTTTTGTGAATATCACTGATTTGTACCGAACGGGGATCGAAGCGACTACTCGTTCCAGTGGGAGGAACCAAGCCGTCTGTCAAATTGTGTGAATAATACTTATATATATTTATTTTTATATTGTAATAAAAGGAGAAGAATTCTGAGCAAACGGACTCCCATTAGCAATACAGTATTTGCCACCCGACACTGTATGAGACAATCAGTTTTACTTTATAATAGAATTAATAATAAAAATTATGGGATAGATAATATCTCTGCCTACCCCGCAAGGGATCTGGCGTGAGGTTATAGATAGATAGATAGAATTAATAATAAAAATCTTAAAAAAAAAGGTAAACCGACTTCAAAAACCAAAAAAATAAATATTTGAAGTCGGTGTTGGTTGGTGCAGTCGGTTACTTGGCAGCGACTTCAAATATTTATTTTTTTGGTTTTTGAAGTCGGTTTACCTTTTTTTTTAAAAGATTTTTATTTTACAATTTTAAGTGACGAGTGAATTATTTAGTAATATTTATATATCGATATTATATTATTTTGCTAGGTTGCAAAGTAAGGTACCTACAGGATTAATATAATGACTATAATAACGGAATCTATACATTCGTGCTGTTCGCCGTTAAGGTGCTCCCTCTTGTATCTTGAAAGTCCAAGGTCCAATACCAATAACAATAAAATACGACCACCTCAAAACTATACTGAACCAAATGCAAAAAGAATCATCAAAATCGGTTCATAAGCAAAGGAGTTATAAAAAAAGGATGAATTATGAACCTCCTTTTTTGAAGTTGGCTAATATACTGCTTAGTTCTATAGTAGGGTACCTATAGGATAGACGTAATACCCATAATATCTCAATTTACACATGCCTATTGTTTGTCGTTAAGGAGTTACCTGGTGTATCTTCTAAGTCCAAGGTCTAATACCAATGAAATTAAAATGGGGCCACCGCGGAGCTATACTGAACCCAATGCAAAAAAAAATTATCAAAATCGGTCCACAATTGACGGAAATATCGCTGAACATACATAAAAAAAAAGCATACATACAACCGAACATAGAACCTCCTCCTTTTTGAAGTCGGTTAAAAAACTGAATATAGTATGTGAAATGAATACCCATGACTGTAAGAAAACCCTCATGAAATGGTTATTCAATCTGAATTGTGATGAAATAGAACTAAAAACACATGCATATGTATGTGACACCTTTCCACCTTACCACCTTTGGTTTATTAAGACCTAGGAATTTTCTGTGTTTACTACTAGGATGTGAAAGTGGAAGGATGCAGGTACCGGGGAAGACCTAGACTATCTTACCACGACCAAATAAACCGAGTCTTATCTGAGGGAAAAGTCAAGAGTCTCCGTAACCGGCGAGCGGGTATGAGACGAACTATGAGAGTCGAGGAAGCCAGAGAGGTATGTAAGGAAAGAACCTGTTGGAGCTCTGTACTCTCTGCCTACCCCGCAAGGGATCTGGCGTGAGGTTATAGACAGATAGATACTACTAGGATTAATTCAGTGCAGAAATAGGAATAATTCTTATTAGTAGTACTAAAGATGCGCGACTGCGAATAATCTGTCTATTCGAGTCATCTACAACTACTAATTTTCTGATTCGACTTGAACATTAGTCATATACTAATTTTTATATTCGAATGACGACTACTAATTAGTAACTACTAATGGTGATTCGGTTAGATTACCTGCGACTCTCCGACCGATTATGAATGAATTATTCAAATGATTCGCCGCTTCTCGCGCCATTTCCACGCCAAAACAAATTACGTGTGCGAATGAGTAGTAACAACTAAACTAAATAATAACGCTTTTGCAGGTTTGTTTTTAAAAGTGCGTTTTAATAAAGTTTCTAGTATAGAATTTAAATATAATACGCGCGCGGTAATCATGTGCTGGAATGAAACAAACGGCTAATAGTACTTTTTTTTAAAAGCGCTTACAGTGCTTCAGCACAAAAAGCGCCCCTAGCGGACGTTGGGGTAAGCTGCAGGCCGAATGATGCTAAGTTACTTTCCTTTGTACTCTGTGGTGCGACCGATAGGTAAATTCATTATTCGTTCGCCGAACTTTATTTATAACTTCGTTCATTCGGTCCAGCAAGTCGAACGGGAGGCAGTTAGTAACTAATTTTCGTGAATCATTCGAATAATTCGAATGATTTATAAAGTCGAATGATTCGAATGGAATCATTCGCAGTCGCGCATCGCTAAGTAGTACACTCTCAGACTTTTATCTATGTATATTACTAGGATACACAATGTTCTGAAATTGGAATAATTTTTAGAAGATAAGTAGTTTAAGTTTGATTAGTGGTCAAGAGCTTAAGCCGCTCCACCCACTGGGTTAAATAGTCGCGGGTTCGATTACCGCACGGGAGAAATCATTGTGTGACCCTAATCATTTGTTTCGGTATGGATATTTGTATTTGTGTATGTAAATTTTTATGTTTGGAAACGCACCCACGAGGCCCATGCACAGGAATAAATCCTAGTGGGGCTACTTGTTTTTTAAAGAAAAGTTAGTATTACAAAATCCCAGTAAATCAGTGTTTGAAGGCTATTCGGCTAGCTGCATTATACAGGGTGTAACGATGACACACTCGGCCGCGGGGCGATTGCCTCGATCAATCACATACACCCACTAGCGCTCGTACCTAGTACGCTACTAGATTTTGTGTAGAGGATACTTTTCTTTGAATAAATTCTCATCGTTTGCTGGTTATGTTTGACATTCAGTAAGACTATAGACAAATAATATTAAAGACAAACATCAATTTGACGTGTATTGTGCCAAATACATGGTAGTGTGTGTAATGTTTTTTTCATTGATTTAATGTATGTTTTATGCATAATTTAAATAAATATTAGCATTTTGCACTCCTTCTCTATTTAAACTATAAGTGTGGGAAATTTCATACTCTTCCGTCCGCGCAATTTTCGTAATGTAAATGTGTACAAAGTTTTTGCTTCACGTAATAATATATAGAAGATTTCAGATCTTTCAATGTAATTATATCATCACGCCAGATCCCTGGCGGGGTAGACAGAGAGTACAGAGTTCCAACAGGTTCTTTCCTTACAGACTTTTCTGGCTTTCAGCACTCTCATAGTTCGTCTCATCATTACCAATATCATCATCATCAGCCTATAGCAGTCCACTGCTGGACAAAGGCCTCTCCAAGTGCACGCCACTGGGTACGATCCTCGGCTACTCGCATCCAGTTTCTGTCAGCCGCCCTACGAAGGTCATCGCTCCACCTAGCCTGAGGGCGTCCTGCATTACGTTTGCCAGTCCGCGGTCTCCACTCAAGAACTCGTTTGTCCCAGCGGTAGTTTACCAATATGTAGGTGCTTATATACACTGCAAGTAAATGAACGAGTTGCAAGTGCGAGCTACTGACTCGGGTAACTTGCTCGAGAAATATTACGATACGAATTTTTTGGAACGAAGTTCCTTAACGTGGCTTGCGGTAGGTTGACAGGTAGAAATCGTAACATAATGAAATAACTTAACTAGATGTTGACATGCCCATTGCCACTCTAGCTTACTTATCCCATGGTCTATGTCGGTGACCTTAATTCTTCTATGAATCTTCTCATTTCTGATTCAATCATGTAGAGAAACGCCGAGCATAGCTCTTTCCATATCTCGTTGAGCAACGCTGAGTTTTTTTTTATAAGACCTATTGTAAGAGACCACATCTATCTTACTATATCTATACTGTATTATTAAATGTAGGTGCTTGTACATAATATGAGTAAATGAGCAAGTGACACGTGCAAGTTATTGGCGTGGGAAACTCATCATCATCATCATTATCTCAGCCTATACTTGTCCACTGCTGAACATAAGCCTCCCCAATCGCTAAACCGGTCCGATGCCACCTGCATCCAATGGCTTCCTGCGATTTCCCCAAGATCGTCGGTCCATCTGGCAGGTGGTCGTCCCACGCTGCGCTTGCCGATACGTGGTCTTCACTCTAGAATCTTTCTGCCCCAACGCCCGTCCGATCTTCGCGCTATGTGGCCCGCCCATTGCCACTTCTGCTTGCTAATCTTAAGGGCTATGTCGGTGACCTTGTTTCTTCTACGAATCTCCTCATTCCTGATTCGATCACGTAGAGAAACGCCGAGCATAGCTCTCTCCATAAATCGCTGAGCAATTCTGAGCTTTTTTATGAGACTTATAGTAAGAGACCACGTCTCTGATCCATATATCATCACTGGTAACACACATTGACTAAAAACTTTAGTCTTTAGGCACTGAGGTATTTTGGATGAGAAGGCGTTGCGCAGTTTCCCGAACGCTGCCCAACCGAGTTGGATTCGTCGATTGACCTCTCTCTCAAAGTTGGACCTACCTATCCGGACTACCTGTTCCAGGTAGATGTATTCGTCGACAACTTCAAGAGTAGTTCCCAACGGTGAGTGCGGTGGGTACGACATGGACTTTAAACATTATTTTCGTGGGCAATTCGCGCGAGCAATATAGTAGCACGAGCGTAAGTACTTATTTATGCAGTTATTTACGCGATTAGCTCAACCCGCGTACGTTATCTTTAAAGAGGTTTACAAAGATATCCGAAAAACTAATATTTTTAAATATTTCTAGACTAATATACTTATAGTTGTTGTTACTTCTTTACCTCTAGTCCGGTGAAGCTATAAAGGACCCGCGGCCAACAGCGTAGGTCATTCACACACCACATCACAACGTTACTTCTACTCTTTTACGGCCGGTTCCCATATTGAACTCAGATTTGCCAACTACGGATAGAATTTTGATACATATTGTATAGAAGATCTGTCAAAATTCTGCTGACAGAGAAAGCAAATCTATCCTTGAATTAAATATTGGAACCTGCCACCAAGCCGGACGCTGCATATCCTTGGTGATCGCTAATAGCCTCACCGTTTACAACGCTATTAAAAGAAAAAAGGTTTTCGGTTCTAATCCTAGGTCAGACAAAACCGTTATTGAGATTTTTACTATTAAAAAATTCCGATAAGAAAGATATGATATCAAAGGGCACGCCGCCTATTTCACGGGGCCCTTGCTTGAAAAAATAAATATTGTTGAGTCAGTGATTATTGTTTTTATTTTTAAGAAAAACGTCTGGGGTTTGGTTTAGTCACAACACAGAATTAAATCCTAGTGTGGGGCTACGTATTTCTTTAAAAAATAAATAATAATTATTATTCAGCTATACGCGGGTGCCTACACAGTACACCGATATAACTCGTACTTTGGAAATACAAACATGATTATTAAAAAAATATTTCCCGAGGTATCCAACACCGTACGCACATACAGATAATCTGACGCTTCCGTCCCTGTTCCCGAGACGCGAGTGACAAATGGACGCACACCGCAAATTGAGTTTGGATGCCTTCAGACGTTTAAACGTTTAATCATTCCTCTATTCAGACGACAGAGTTTTCTTTATTTTTACACATATAGGATTCTGTATATGCCCTTTTTGGGTTACTTGCTGAATTAAAAAATCCTTTGTCATAAAGTAAAACATATTTAATTTTGTGTTTTTTTTTTTGTATTGTGATCGGCGGTAAGAAATAACACAAATCTTAGAGTATTTTTCCGTGGCATTTTCTCACCAACTCTAGCGATGCCCTTACATCCCTTCTTTCGGATACAGATACCGCACACAGGATCAGACACTGACCTCGCCAGCGAGGTAGAAGAATCCCTTGCCCACCGGCCGGTGCAGAGCACTACGGCGAGACACCTAGTAGACGCCCTCCCCCATAGCGACTGCCCAAGCCGAGCCCGTTCCTCCTTGACGCGCCCTTGAGCTAGTTGCCCCCTTGCCCTTCTGGCTCGAGCGTAGTGACTGGCACGCTCGCTCTCTTGTCCAGTGAAGCTGTAAAGATCCCGCGGCCAACAGCGTTGATCATTCACACCCACACACAATAATTTGTTGGTTAAGGTCAAATCTTGCAATCTGGATCAAAAGCACTTCCTCTTAATCCTACGTTGAAATTTGACATGTTGGTTCATTTCTGATGACAATGTATTTTTATGGTAAGCATGATCTCATGGGTCTATAATGCTCCTGGGTGTACACCCCATGGGCTCCAGACGAAGGAATTCCTCAACGGTCGACAGCATGGACATGAAATTTTGCATATACAAATGCATAATATTGAATGGTCGTTTTAAATTACACAATTACGTGCTGCATAAAAGCTTGTGATTAAAATGTATTTTTAAGATACAATGCTTTATGAAATAAAAACTATTTTTCGGATATTATCGCGTTTTAATTTTTTTATTTTTAAGTTCCCGACGTTGAAAATCAAAAATAAACCGCGATAAAATCCGAAAAATAGTTTTATTTCATTTGTAATATTTGCGTAAATCTAAGAACTCGGTATAAAATGGTTTATTTTAGTCTAAGGCCAACCGACGATATCCGACAACACGCGGGTCTAAATTGGATGCAAGTTGCATGGGACAGAGTGACTTGGTAGATTTTGGAGGAGGCCTATGTCCGAAGACGGACCATTGAAAGACTGTGATGATGACGATGAAGGCCAACCAACAAGACAACTATTAATTATTTTCATCATCATCATCATCTGTTCACTGCTGGACGTAGGCGATCCTCGGCTATTCTCATGCAATTTAACTGTTTTATTTTAATCTAATCTGAAAGACAAGTCAAGAGTCTCCCTAACCGGCGACATGTATAAGACAAACTATGAGAGTGGAGGAAGCTAGAGAGGTATGCAAGGAAAGAACCTGTTGGAACTCTGTACTCTCTGCCTAACCCACAAGGGATCTGGCGAGATGATATAGAAAGAAAGATTATAATCTAAAGCCAACAATGTTGATATAACTGATCACCCCATCAAACGTACAGCCTTCTTAGTCAAATCTAGGGTACTATAACCCCCCAACTACCCCAAAAACCTTTTACCACCCTAAAATTCAGGACCTAACATAAAATTCCCCTCTTATTGATTATCTATACAATGTTATTTCAAGACCCGACAGAATAATATTTTACTAGCCAAGACGTGCGCACACATTCACATACTCCCACACATATGTGGATCTATACATGTGTGCATACGTCGCACACACGTGCGGGTTAAGAAAAATACTCGTGTCGCGGGCTTTTCTTGGGAACAGAGAAATATGTGGAGACGCTATCGATGTTATAGAAATATTTATTTTATATTTTTAAGAGTTTGAAAGTTGATTTTGCTAACATAATGCATATTGTTATATGTTAATCAAATGAAATATCATAATGTGTTGCTCAAGTGACGTATGGTGTAGCTGGTAATCATGAGTCCTTGGGTTTGAATAAATCGAATAAATTATTATAGTAGTGTTCTTACTTAAAGTTTTTGTTTGTCGTAGTCTGGAATCCGAGATTGTGCCCAATATAATGACAATAGGCTTTCTACCACAAACACTTGGGGAATATACGTGTGGTGGTCTTCATTGATTTTTTGTTTACAAACTCTATGCAGCAGTACTTTGATCGTCTATTAAATTTCTGTCTGATAAATTCATGTGAGAGTTAAAGGTTACTTGTCTGTTTTATGATTTTACAATTATTATTTACCTTCACACTTAATTACACCAATAATGTCTTGAAAGTTAATTAGACGTAATTATACAAGAATGGTTTAGTACAAAAGGTGCCATGGAAAAGTTGATTCTAACTTTGTTGACTTAGAATTCGTTGTTGCTATTTTAGTATATGCTTTTATTCCGTCAAAATTCAATTTCGACTGGTTTGATCCAGTGTTTAAGCCGCTCCTCCAAGTAGTTGCGAGTTCAATATATCCTAGAATGAACAAACGTATTTTTTTTAAATTGTTTACAAGTTATCTTGTTAAAGTACTATGTTAATTATAGAGTCACAAGGATCAAGGGAATTATATTTTGAAGCCATATGTGTCTATCTATATCATCATACCAGATCCATTGCGCGTAGGCATAAAGTACGGAGTTACAACAATATTTTTTCAAGAGTCCTTTGGTTCCTATGCTCTTATAGTTTATCCGGTTTATGATCACCGGCTACGGAGACTTGTCCAACAAAGGTTTACGTCACGTATAATTATTATTTTCTATCTATATCATTACGCCAGATCCCTTGTGGGGTAGGCAGAGAGTACAGATTCCCAACAGGTTCTTTCCTTGCATACCTCACAGGCTTCTTCCACTCTCATAATTCGTCTCATACCCGCTCGCCGCAAAATTATTATTTTAACACAAATAATTAACAATCATCATAATAGGGTAATGGTACAAATAGACACTTATTCCAGAAGCAATTTAGTTCATAACCAGAAACTTCCTTCATAATTCATAATACCAACATCGTCTCTATACCACTTCAAACTATTTTCCGACACGTACGTACATATAAGTCTCCACCGACGTCACACGTGCGTATCTTGGTCTCCCTCCCGCATTTGAGGTTAGAAAGAGACGCACGACCAGTTTAGGACTAACGTTTTATATGTTGGCTGGGTCAGGGATATAAAAATCGTTTTCCCCGCATATATATAACATATAAAGTGTTCGTATAGTTGTAAGTGCGACGAGAAAAGCATTAGGAATCTTCTATAACGTAGAAATATTGCCGTGGTGCGCTTATTTTTAGGGTTATGGCCTCTAACTGCATAATTTTATTGTCACGTCTATTTGAAGTTGCGTTAAGTTTGGAGAGGTCTTGCAAAGAATAGATTAGGTAACAGGAAAGTCCGGACATGACTAGTTTTAACATCTAATCAGACTATTCATGTAACCTTTCTTCCCACTAATATGGCTGAGAGAGTCTTACTCGTTAATGGGTAATGTTTATTATTAGGGACTTGTCTAGCTAGAAGCTTTTACCGCTAGTGGGCTTTTTCAATAGGGAAACCTCTATGATACTTTGTCTGGCCTAGGATTTGAAGCCAAGAGCTCATTTTGCAAGCTATACCATGCACTACTAGACGTATAAACCAGTCACTCTAGTGTCTAGACCCTTAGTTCCCAAAGTAGTTCAGGTGGACCCCAGGGGTCCACGGGAGACTCGACGGGGGTTTATGTTGGGGTTTGTAAAAAAATGGGGGTTCACAATTCGTAAGCAGGGGTCCCCGAAAATTTATTTGCTTTTGATAGTGAAGAACTATAATGTTGGCTTGACTTCACCTATCAATATAGGCAGATAATATTTTAAGAAGCTCAGCGACTGTTACTAGTAAAAACTTGCATATTCCATATTCAGTATAACGTGTCGAGACTTGCAAAGCGCCGCCGCCGTCTGCAACACTTGTTCAGACGTGCAAAGGGACGAAATACGACTTGTGGTGTGTGTGCGCTGCGCTTTGTCACTAAACCAACGAGGCAGGAATTGCATATTCCATATACCAGGCAAAATCATCAAAATTAAACAACAACATTACAGTAAATTAAACAAAAATCCAATGATTCAGTGACAATTTTGATGAACTAGTGACCTTTTTATGGATCCCTTGGGTTCTGTGGAACCCATTTCAGGAATCACTGAAAAAACAAATTGGTTCAAAAAGAATCGGCTTAATTTCAAGCACGTATTATAATCAAATTATTATTTGCTATACTGAAAGGTGTTTTTGTCTCCAGCACTGCCAACAGAAAGATGGCCTGGAATACGCCACGTGGTCCAGACCACGAGGGGCTATGGCTATTAAGCAGGGCTACGAGGTGAGATGTGTACTCGTCTTTAGTAGTACCTGTGTTTTATTTCGTGTACCATTTAGGTTTTATTTCTTATTCTTGTGTTTGATTTGAGTTCTTTTTGTGTATTGTTCCATCTTGATGTTGTTACTTTTGTATCGTATGATTGGTTGATTTGTTTTTTGATATTTTTGTGTACCATCTAGATATCATTACCCATCTTTAATACATACTTATTCTTGTTTAATTTGTGTATTCTTGCATTTTGATGTTGTTCTTTTGTGTCCTAGAATTGGGTGATATTTTTTATAGCGTTTATGTACCATTTAGGTCTTATTACCTGTGTACTATGCATATTAATTATTCTTATTGTTGTTTGATCTGTGTTCTGTTTTGAGTATTGTTGAATCTTGATGTCGATTTTATGTGTCCTACAATAATGTGTTTTATAGAGCTTGTTTTAGTGTTGATTTTTTTTAAACATATCCCCACACTTGGTATTATTCCTTTGTTGTAGGTGAATTTACAAACATGAAATTTACATGAAATCCAGGCCGAAACGAATATTTCTAGGTCACACTAAAATTTGTCCCGTGCGGGGAATCGAATCCGGGATTTCTCAATCCAGTTACTCAAGCTATTGACCAACCACTGCCGTCCGTCAGCTAGACGGAGCGTTAAAAATATGTTTCTTTTTTTTAAACTCAGGCATTTCTGAGTACTTAGCATACATATGATATAAAATACCTTCGGTATATAATAATATTATTAGCTCTTGAAATAAAACTTTTTTACGGATTTTATCGCGGTTTATTTTTTGATTTTTAGTTCCCGACGTTTACTACACTACCGTACTACCTTACATGAGAGGAGTCACGGACAAGATTAGCTACATCTTGAAGCGTGCTTCAATTAAAATATTATAAGCCGCCGAAGAAGATCAGTCAATTTTTATCATCTGTCAAGTGTCAGATCCCTCTACAAGATGCAGGAGTATACAAGCTTGATTGTGAATGTGGTCTCTCTTATATAGGACAAACAAAAAGACCGGTAAAAACTTGGGTTAAAGAACACGTAGCTGACCTAAAACACCGTCGCTCAAAGAAGTCTGCAGTCTGTGAACATGTCCTTGACCGCACCCGCCATAACATCAGATTTGATAGACCACAAATTCTCGTGAAAGAACACCGATACCTACCAAGCACTCGAAACGTCGGGAACTAAAAATCAAAAAATAAACCGCGATAAAATCCGTAAAATAGTTTTATTTCATGTGTAATATTCGCGTAAATCTAAGAACTCAGAATATTAGCTCTGTTAAGAAACTGTCCCACCGTTGGGCACGGGCCTCCTCTTAAACTGAGAGGGTTTAGGCCATAGTCCACGACCACGCTGGCCCAGTGCGTTGACGAACTTCACACACCTTCAAGAAACTCTTAGGCATGCAGGTTTCCTCACGATAATTTTTCCTTGACCGTTTTCAAAGTCAAAGTCAAAAATCATTTGTTTGTATAGACCAATACAATAGCTCTCACAAACGAAAAAAAATATTACCTTTTTATACATCTACCACTGGATCGGAACGCGGCCTCCACTGAGAAGATCCGGCGAGAAACTCAGCGGGCCAGTCTTTTAATTTGTTTTATTTTGCCTTTCTGATAACCTTTTTTTTCCTTTTTGTATTCTACATCATTGATTAATGTTGCTGATTGAGGAGCTGCTCAAACCCAATCTATTTTATCGTCAAGAAATCCGAAATGTTGCACTACCCTTTCTTACAGAGTCTAGTTTTGATTGCCTTTTTAAACTTATTGATAGGCATGTTTCGGATATCTATGAGTAATTTGTTGTAGAAGCTTATACATTGCCCCATGAAAGAATTACTGATTCTGTGGGGACGACTAGAATGTATAATAAGATCATCTTTATTCCGTGTATTTACATGATAAATGTTGCTATATTTTTCAAAGTTACTAATATTCTTTTTAACAAATCGAAGATTTTTATGTATAAGTTGTGATGCCACAGTTAGAATATTTATTTCTTTAAATTTTTCCTTAAGAGAAGCTCTCGGGGCAAAATTATAAATTGTTCGAACAGCTCTTTTCTGTAGAACAAAGATGGTACTCAGTTCTGCAGAGCATTATCAGGCATAATACTATGAAAATAAGCGAAAAAAAACAAGTCTAGCTTTTTTAATATCAAATTAAAGCAAGTGATAATTGATTTTGAATACGCATATGCTTTCGAAAAGACCGATGTGCGTGCCTGGGTTTGAACTCGAGACCTATGACTTTGCAGTCTAACAGTCTAACGACTAGGCTATCACTGCGCCTTAGGTATTGAATTGGTAAAATGGCATAATGTGCAAATACACAAGAGATCCTTATACAACTTAGATGATCAAAACATTTGACAATCCATCCCCTACAAACGTTAAATACAGGGTTAAATTACTAATAGGAAATCCCTTTAGGCATTCCCAAAAAAAACTTACTGCTTTATCACAAGTGTCACTGCTTACACTGCAAGTGGTCGTCGTTATGATGCGGCGACATACCCAACTATGACAAAGGGCGTTCATTTGCAACTGTCCGCTTCAGGGTACGCCCACGTTCGTATTTTGGTCTGGTTCTTTACTTTCGTGTAGAAAGATGTTATATTGTTGCGTTTTTGGATTTAAATGATTTTTAGCTCCCTTCTTGGTCTTTTGGGGAGGGGGTGAATCAGACGAGATTACTGTGAAATGTATGTATATGTATATAAAAGAAATGTCATGCCTATATTCCTCAAGCTGTCCCAATGTAAAACAAGCCAAAACACAACGAAAATATATTTCTTAGTTGAGGAGTTCCTATGGCTTCGTTCCGGCTCCAGCATCAGACCTTGGACACCATTCAGGACTAAAGTATACTCGTCAAGAAAAATCCAACGAGCCCAAATACGGCGGGGTTATATTAAGTAGTCGCGTGGTTCCAATGGCTACCTTTCGATTTCATCATCAGACCCTGAACACTATCTGGTCGTATAGTATGTTTCAACACCAATCTGACAAGTCTAAACACGAGGAGATTGCCTTGTATAGTTTACATGTTCCTATGGCCACCTTCAGACTCCATCATCAGACTAGCTCCATGGTGCCATATTATTGCATTGACATCGACTTTACATACTTATGCCAATTTTCAGCTCAATCGTATACCCATGTGCTTAAAAAATTTAAAATAAGATTTGAACCAGAAAGACAGACAGACAGACATACGAACATTGCAAGTTAAAAAAAAGCTTGTAAAAGGAGGCGCACCTATTCCCATTATACTGGGTACAATTACAGACTTCGGATATTTGTATTATTTTGTCTTGAAATGAATAAAGGAAAAAATAACCATAATAACACTGTGTACTTTGTCCGATCTAGGATTCGAACCCTCGAGCTCGTGATTGCCAGCCTAAAGACCATGAGTGAAAACAGATCCGTACCCAAATAATAGTGACAGCCTCTCGACTCAAGAGGCTAAATTGACTCGGCTAAACATTGGTGTACGTGCACCTCGCCGATTCCCCCCGAGACGTCTATCGAAATTTCTTAAAATCTGTCACAATTATTCGCGATTGTTCTTTCCCAATCACTCAAGACAAGTTCCTAACCAGGATTAGAACCATTAAAATTGCTTAATAAACTTAGATAACTTATTCCTTAACCCTTAAATGCAACTGGGTCGAGAACAACAACTTATTTGCTAACATCGAAGCACTTTATGTCAAAAGTCGCCATTAAACACCGATAGATGGCGCTGTACTAAAGAATTTTCAACGAAGTTGACGCCACTATATCGCGCTGTTTTTACGAGGACAAACATAAAAGTGCCACGGAATATCGTGACCTATTTAACTTTGTAGCATATAATATGATATATTTACAAGTTATTTATCTGAATGTGTTAGAGATGAATAATTTTATAACCCAACTTAGGTATAATTTTCTCATTGGTGGTGGTGGATGATATGGTTGGCGATCATGAAGCATATGTTCAAATCTTACGTCAAGTAAAGAGCTATTGAGGTTTTTCGATAAAAACATCAATATCCAGACTATAGACCCAGACAGACTGATCAAATCCAGACTGCGGGCTAGAACAGTGCCCAATATAATGGCAATAGGCTTGCCTCTTATACATTATGATCTTATAGTATTTTTCATGAACCATAGATATGGTGACGTTTGATCATATTCCATTTGATGCATATTATATTCAAAAATATTAAAAATGAATCAATAATCAATATTTAGATCATATACCTACTATTACTATAACTTGTACTGTAAAACTAATAAAACTCTGTTACTTTATTATGTAAAATAGAACGGTTCGCTTTTTAGGGACTGACATAATAAAATCGTTATAATGGATACATTGTTTATTTAAAATGTACAAGACCAGCAGACACCGATCACCGATTTCTTTACGAATATTTTAATCTATGTATCCGATTGAGAGACATTGTATATTAGGGTCAAGAAATTAATAACAAACGTAAATGCACAATTTTGACTATTTATTTATTAAGGATCTCCAACAAAAGATATACACAATGCCTACATACTTCAGCGATTACATGTTTACAGCGTGTGTACTCCCTTCATCATAGTAACTAAAATAGACAGATCCATACACTTTGAAACAATAGTTCACGTCAACGACGAATTAAGCGATTTGTCAGACAATTTTTTGACCAATCACTTGATTCGTAAACAAATAAAGAAGTGCTTTCTTTATATTCCTAAATTATTTTTATTAATATCGATTCATTCTTCGTTATAAATAATCTCCATACGATTTTCAATCAATCCTATTTGATTTAATTTTATCAGCACCACATTTCTAGAAACGTCAAATTCCAAACCGTACCAATGTCTCGTGAAAAAAACTATAATATCGCCATTATACCAAGTGTACAAAAACAAACTGCTACTTAGAATAGATTCTATCAATAGACAATCCTCAATAACACTTTCATTAAAACCAGGACTTCATTATCGCCAGTCGTCTCATGCACCACTCGGCAGAGGTACTAACTAATGTTTCATTTAAATAATCACATTCTGAGTCCACCCTCGATCTAATCCTGAGCTGCTGGTTTGATTATTACTAAAATTAAATTTTGATTCTTCTTCTTTTTCTTCTGGTGCCTCTCCAACTAGTCAAGGTTGGCTATCAATGTTCAATCAATTTAGATACAAAATACTTAATGGCACTTTTACCTCCATATACAAGCTGTAACATAATAAACGCAAGACCTCAGACACCCTGATTAGAGAATTGCTTCATCAATTCAAAACAATAATCACATTTCCAAAATTAAAGGTTTTGCCCTTTTTTAAGCACTTTTACTTGCACTTTTTTTTTATACCCCAATTTTCAATGAAACTTGCACGTTTATGTGTCCGGTTTGAGAAATACGTTTTAGGAATGCATTTGAAATCTTCTTATTGCTCTGAATCAAGTATAAGTTTATTTTTATATAGCGCACTGAAAAATAAATGCATTTTTTGCAAGTTTAAAAAAAATTTAATACACATTAAGAATTGTTGGAATCAATTCAGTTACCGATTTAGAATA
This sequence comes from Phalera bucephala, assembly GCA_905147815.2. Classification (NCBI taxonomy): domain Eukaryota; kingdom Metazoa; phylum Arthropoda; class Insecta; order Lepidoptera; family Notodontidae; genus Phalera; species Phalera bucephala. The sequence continues at coordinate 4,712,169 of LR990633.1, read as the reverse complement.
AACTACTTTCAGGTCTTGCGTTTATTAAGTTACACCTTGTATACATACGAATCTAAGACCGCGCACCAGCGCATTTTACACCAATGCACTTACAGGGCACTATACACAGTTATATAATTTAATTACATACATTGTGAGTCCACACTCGATCTAACCCTAAACTACTGGCGTGATTAATACTAAAATTAAATTTCTCGTCTCGCCACCAGGGGGCGTTATCTATAAGTAAATTAATTCACAACGAGTCGCCCGCCAACCGCGAAAGGTTAGTTAGTGATTTATAGTTGTTTTGGAACAATAGTTTTGGGTTTAGTATTGATATATCCGTTTTGTGTTTAATTAAAAATTCGTACGAGTAATTTTACGTGGATTAAAGACCTCGTTTTGAGACCTAAAAACTATTAGAAAACTATATTATTTATAATATTTATCATTACATCAAATTGTAGCAAAAACATTGGATGTTTCAAAATGATTTTATTATTAGACTGCCTCGTTGGTCCGGTGGCAAAGCGCATCGCTTTGTGATCACGAGGTCCTGGGTTCAAATCTTAGGTCGGACAAATGTAGTTTTTCTAACGAAAAATTCCCAGTATGAGTCCGGAGTCTGGAATTTTGCCCGGTATATGGCAATAGGCTCGCCCCCTATTACATGGGACCTAACATAGTTGGCAAAATGTGGGTGTACTCAGTACACCTCTGCTTCCCCCGCTTGGGGAATAAAGGCGGGACGGTGTTGATTTTATTATTAAAAAGAAACTTTTAATATAAAACGTTCTTAAAACGGGCATAATAAAAAGTATAGTTATTAATAATTTAAAACTAAAATGGTGTTTTTGATATCCGGAATATAATAACTCATTAACTCTATTAACTATATTAGTATAGCACGTTACTGAATGAACGTAACAAACAAAATACGAGCAAAAGTTTTCTGTCGGATAAATATGACAGAAGCGGTAAAGTCATGAATATATTTGTCGAAAATATCCGATGGGAGCCGTCAATGGGTTAAGATGATACCTATTTGAGATTATTGTGTAGACCTATCAGAAGTTTGACTTAGGCCCACTTGCAGGAACCAAGGTAGCGTAACTGACGCAGTTTTTAAGTAACTCGTGGTTAAAACCTTAAATAACGTTTAACTTAACATTAAAACCTCGAGTAAATCATAAAGCAAGTCACTAACCTAACCTAACCTAACCTAGCCATGCGTCGTGCAAGTGGGCCTTACTTATCTTTGACGATAGCTTAGTCCAGTGATTTAGTGCGAAGACCGCTCCACTCACTGCACCAAGTACTGCACCGTTGTACTGTTGAATTTTGTCTCGTTCGGCATCACACTGGAGCTATACCAATTATTTTATACGCACTCTTTACATATCTTATAGTAACCCTCTTACTATTGTTATTATATATAATACAATAATATCAGCCTATACTGCCTACTGCTGAGCAAAGGCCTTCTTTCACAAATCGAGGTGAGAGAGATTAGGTCATACTCCACCACGCAGACCCAGTACGGATTGGTGAAGGTAGGTTTGTGGCCACCCGCTGTTGGACTTATCAAGCCGCCTTTAAGGCTTGCAACTCGGCCTAATGACTACCACATTAAGTGGTAGCCTGGACCAACTTCTTAGCGTGCCTTCCGAAGCACGGAGACGCTTGAATATGAAAATGCCACCAACGATCACCCATCTCAGGCCGACCAAGACGAACGCTGCTTAACCTTGGTGATCGGTAAGAACACCGCGGTCGCACAGCGCTACGAGCGCCTTATTATATACCTTTATAAAATCCCTATTTTATAAATGAGAGGACTATGTAGACACTTACTGATTCCATGAATCTAAGTACACTTGTGTTCGATCTATACTTAAGCACATCCATTTAGCTCGTTCTGCATTGTTCTCCCAATACCCCATGAATGCAACGTATACAAAAAGAAATGTAAAACTCTAATTTTCAATAAAGAGTAACCGTGGAGTTTCTTGCCCTTCTTCTCTACTGGAATGACTTTCCGAACGGACGGTAGAGTCTTAAGTAATCAATAATTTTCTATTTTTGACTATTCATACGTGTCTATAGTTTGAAATTAATAAAGAACTTTTGATTTTGTACCTATGGTAAACATGAATTTAAGTTCGGTTAAGGCTAGGCTTTTTTAAGTAAAACATAAAAAGAATACTGCATCTCTTTAAATATATTTAATAATAGTTGACAGTAAAGGAGTCATAGGGTAGAGTTAAACTAATATTTTAACTGAACGGCAAAGGGGTACCGATCATAATTTACGGTGACCAAAAGGCCGGTTATGGCCGGAACAAATCGTGCGTTATTAATATAAACTCGGACATCCTTGCTAAGGTTATCGCACGTTCATTACGGTATTCTGAAAAGGGTGCTTAGAAATCCCCCTAAATAGGGTCGGGAGTTGAACTACTCGATTCATTGAGAGCAGTGGCCTATGCTGTAGCCACTATACTAAGCAACGTCGGAGACAGGAATAGTGTCCTATATAATGGCGATAGGCTTGCCCCCTGTTACATTGTGACTTAACATCGTTAGCTATAAGTGGATGTACCAATGTACATAATTCACCTCTGCCTCTCTTGTTTGCGAAATATAGGTGTGACGATATATTTCAATTTTTTTTAATTAACGAATCTTCAATTTTGTAGCATAATATAGTATTTTGCATTGTTCTCTCACACCCACGGATTACGCTTTACCTATACAAAGAATTGTAAACCGCAGATTTCTTCTCCCCAGCAAATACATTCCGAACGTGTGTTGGAGTCTTAAATATTTACTATAGCAGTTTCCCGCGACTTCATACCCGGTCGACAACAGCACCACCTATCGGGTCTATGTTATATAGCCTATGTTACTTTTAGATAAGGTAGCTTTTCAATGGTGGAAGAATCATTAAAATCGGGTCAGTAGTACCTGAGATTACCCCGAACATCCAAACTTACAATCTTTACCTTTTTATGATATTAATATACATATGTATGTCTCTAGACGATTCAAAAGTATTTTTTTCATCCACATTAATTTCTTCTCTTCAATATTTCTTGTTTGCTAAACTTCTCACCCGTATGTAACGAGCAATGATTTATATGACCGCACCACCGTGAGTCACTTGTCCGAATGACCACTATCCCTTCGACTAACATTAATTATCATAGTTAGAAGTATTGCTCGTGATTTGTTGTCTCTGTGGGTAGTCGTAAATTATCTATTTACAGATTGGTTTGACAACTACCCTACTTGTAAAATATATGCTACTATCATTTATTTAAAAATGATAACGAGTAAAATAAAATTTACAAAAGAAATAAAGTATGCAACAATAAACACACGCTGTGACGGCGATTATACAGGCGTTATAGTGGACTAAGAAAAAACCTTCAATTCGATCTGGACTTGGGCGGTTCTTAGATCTCTCCAGCAATGCCGTGTTGACATCGAAGTGTTGAAGTGCATATATTATATAATCCTTATAAAAAGAGGAGTACAACAGGGGGACGTTATTTCTCCGAAACTGTTTACGGCCCCCTTAGAGGACGCTTTGAAGTTATTGGAATGACGAGGACTTGGCATCAACATCATGGCAGAATCGCTGGAAGATCTAGAACGACAGTACGTGTACAATGTACGCCTCTTCCCACACCTTCGGGGATACCATGGCAATTATGTCACGTACTAATAAATTTATCTTCTGTTTCAGGCGAAGATGAGCACAGGCGATGGGAGTGTTGGTGGACACCAGAAGGCGGACGACCGTCTTGGACACCACCAGTCTATGAGCCAGATGCTGTATGGCACTGGACTCGGACCTGGCCGGTCGGGTTAGTAGGATTCTGCTATATCGTAACATATCTCAGAGGCAAACAGCACAGGTCAGAAATATACGGGAAAAAACCACTTAAGCCAAGAGCGTAGTCCAGAAATATCCCGAAACCCAAAAGTATAGGCCAAATATATCCTAAAACCCTAGAGCATACGCCAGGAATATCCCGAAACCCTATAGTATACGTCACATTCGTTCTGGTCCCCACCAAGATCCCGTACAAACCAATCCCAACCAACCCCCCAAAAATAGTATACAAATTAACGTCTATCAAAGACTTAGGTCCTACGTACATACCTATTGAAATCTACAATATTCACTAAAAGAAATTGAGTTCCTTCGGTACATTCATAAGAGAGCTGCATAATTTTTCATGCAATCCACGGAAAAGCTCCACATATCCCTTACAAGACTAGAGAGGGGTATAAACAGCACTATAACTAAAATCTCTCCCCTCCTCTTTCAGGGTCCTCATCATCGTCACCTGTGGGGGGCTCCAACGCCGGCAGCGGACTACTCGTGGTTCCCCAGCCCTTGGGCAAAGGACCCACCAAGCTGCAGCCGCTACATGCCCACGCGAGGAAGTACCACTGCAAGATGTGTCCTCAGGTATGAATCTTAACTTGCTTTCTACCTGGTTTAAGCAATGTGTAACAGAAATATCACAATACCTCATCAATTTTAAAATTTAGCATGCTTCGGTGTATGTAGATATCACAAAGATTAAGCAGCGTTCGGTTCGGTCAATCTGAGATGGGTGACTGTTTGTGGCATTTCCATGTCTTCTCCGTGCTTCGGAAAGCACGCTTAGCCGTTAGTCACAGTTAAAACTACATTTGGTAGTCGTTAAGCCGAGTTGGAAGCCTTATGGGGCGGCCTGATAAGTTTCAACAGCGAATGATCACGAACTGGCCTCCACTAAACTGCACTGGGTCTCGTAGTGAAGTATGACCTAGTCTTTCTCACATCGATTTGTAAGACGAGGCCTTTGCCCATCAGTGGGACAATACAGGTTAATTTATCTTACAAATTCAAAACGGAATCCGAATTCCAGTTTAAAAGAATTAACTACCATTTCCTCAAAAACGTTGACATCCAAATTCAATACTAAATCAGGCAAATTGAGGAATACGTTTAGAAGTAGAATTTAAATCTGTCTATATTATATTAGCCCTGTTAAGAAACTGTCCCACCGTTGGGCACGGGCTTTCTCTCAAACTGAGAGGGTTTAGGCCATAGTCCACCACGTTGGCCCAGTGTGGGGTGGCAAACTTTACACACCTTCGAGAAACTCGTGGCATGCAGGTTTCCTTACGATGTTTTCCTTTACTGTTAAATCCCTGTATTGCTTGAAACTGTGAATAAATTTTTCTTTTAGCTAAAATAACAGTATTAAAAAAATCATAGCGATTTGTACGATAGTTGGTACGAATCGTTATAAAAACTAAAAACGGATTGTCTGAGAGCTTTCAAAATATGACGTTAAAGTGCAGAATTCTAAAACCCGAGAAATTTATCTGTTATTCATTTCTTATCGCTTTTATCTATAGAACAGTGACAATTTATACCATTTCACATACATTAAGTGGCTTTTAAAGTAAGTTTTATACTTCATACGAGTTATTTCATGAGATTAAGCTGATATGAAGGTATTCTTGATTCGTGTGACGGGTGGACATTGGATACGTCAAAGGCTTGCGTGTGCACACAGAGGGAAAATGCAGTAGGTCGATTTTTTGGAAAATGGTGGTCATTATAACTGACTTCAAAAAAGGGAGGAGGTTCTTATTACGGAATTACGGTATTATATACGGAATTCCGTCTTATATGAACCGATTTGCAAAATCCTTTTTATCCATTTGATTGCATTTAAATTTGAAGAAAATTTACCACGCCTAAGGGGGAAAAGATAGGAGATGAAATTTTTATTGGCTCGAATTTTATTTATGTATAATTTAGTAATGCATCTATAATGTGTAACTAAGCAGAACAATATAATATAGGTATATAAATATTAATAATTAATTCACTCATCACTTAACATTGTAAAATGAATAACTTTAAAAAAAGAAGGGAAACGGCGAAAGTAAGATAATTACCGACGTTAAGATAAATATTTGAAGTCGGTGCCAAGTAATCGACTGCACTGACCGACTGGCACTGACTTCAAATATTTATATTTTTCTTTTTAGTTAACTTTTTTTAGGTATCTTACTTTTGCCCTTTATGAAGTCGGTTTCCCTTTTTATGAACACATATTTTTTTATATATAAACGAAGCCCAACACTAGGACTTATTCCTGTGTCGTGGGTGCGCTTACAAACATGAAAATTCACATACACAAATACCCAGATCGGAACAAATAATTGTGGATCGCACAAAAATTTGTCCCGTACGGGACTCAAACCCGCGACTATTAGACGCAGTGGGTGGAGCGGCTTAAGCTCTTAACGACTACGCTAAATCATCCGTAAACAGATATTTTTTAAGATCATCAAATTTTATATTTTTTATTGTTTAATAACTATTACATGTGCCCTTTTCTACAGAAAAGGGCGATAGTACTTAGTATACCTATACTTCTAAGTTGTAGTCTGATGCTCGTTGCATTGAGAAAACATTGTAGGTCAAATGTGGGTAGCAATATGTTCGCCACTCCCGCACAGGGAATATATTTTAAGTATTCCTGACATTAGGTCGTCATTTTTTCTTCATGTGGGTGTGTGTGTATGAATGATCTACGCTGTTGGCCTCGAGGCCTCTACAGCTTCACCGGATTTTAACGGCGAGCGTGCAACCACTACGCTCCAGCCAGCCAGAAGGGCAAGAGGCGACATACTCGAGGGCGCCTCGGTTGGGACAGTCGCTGTAGGGGGACGGGTGCACTACTAAGCGCACCGGTCAACCGCCGGCTATGGGAGGGGATCTACTACTACGTCTACGTCGTCGTCGCCCGTATTCTGAGCGGAAAGAAGGGATGACAAGGCATCGGGGGGGTCGGTGAGAACATGTCGCGGCCGGCGGTGGCGGCAGGGGTCGGGAGGGAATTTTTTCTTCAATCGTTAGCAAATAACAACCAAAAATGTGCGAGCCGGGAATTAAAAATTGTAACTCGTTACAAAACTTCTTAATTAATTTCTGATAGATTTTACTCCTACATTCGCCTTTTTAACAAAGGATACTGACATCATACCCCGTCGCTCAGATATGCAAGTGTTTACAAAATATGTCCTACTGCATTTGTGTTGTGCATCGGCTTGCGTTTGGCACGCCGATGGTGAAATGTTAATGAGCCCCCGACGCCGCCTGTAACTCATCAAAATTCAATTCGTCAACTGCTCTGTACTGTCTGCAAATAAAGTTGAGACTTTAAAAATTCTTTAATAATATTATAACGAGGTAAAATTGTATGTTTGTAGAAAATCATCTCTGAAAATTGTAGGAAGAAGTCCGATATTGAAAATTCATTAACTGTCAGAAAATTTATTCAAAATAAAAAATAGCCAAACTAGAAAATAATTGCGTGCAAAACTATATAGTTCATCATGCCAGCTCTGTTACAAGATAGGTAGAAAGCACAGAGTTCCAATAAGTTCCTTCCTTACAGACCTCTCATGCTTCCTCCACATTTGTACTCATCTCACACGCTCGCCGTTTACGGAGACTCTTGACTTGTCATAAAAAAAACGGTATATTTTGTCATGGTAAGATGGGCTAGGTCTTCCCCGCCATATATGATATAATTATTCTAAAAAAAATGCACTATACAAATATTTGACTGCCTCATTGGTCTGGTGCACGTAGTGTGTGAAGCGATCGTAAGGTCGTTCGAATTCAATTTAATTTCTACTATTAAAAAAATCCACAAGCTGGTCTGACAGATGTTTACTGTATACTTTATGAGATGGTAAGTCTCACAATAAGGGGAGCGAGCTTATTTTCATTATAGTGGGCACAATTGTAAGCTCCTCGGTGCTTTTGAGATTCTTTCACTGGAATAACTCTACTTCGATCTAGGAATTGAACTTAAGATTTCAGGATCCATAGTCGCATCAAGCGCTACTACACAAACGAAGCAGCGTACTAACATAATAACACTGATCTTAAGTGTGATAACTTAATACACACTGTTTCCAACATACAAATACCTTAATACGTAAGCACGCAGATATATTTGTACAAAGCTAATACAAAGTCCTAGAGTCACCCAATGACACAAACTTTGTAAGTCATAAAATCCCAAATAACTTTGAATAAAGAGTTTCACATCGCTTTTTTGTCAACGCTACACAAACCCGCGGTCCACGGTGTCCTGTATAAGTCGCAATTAATTCCCTATTTTAGTGTTTTTTGCTCGTCACATTGCATTCGCCGGCGCGATCATCTCGACAAAATACCTAAACAATATCTGCCTTATTGCGTCCGTTATCTAATGCCTTTATAATTAAATTGAACTGAAATTGTTAATACTGGTTGAATTCCTTATAAATTATGATTTTCTTGGGTTTTTTGTTAGTGTTTTTGTACTGAGTCCTTAGATTTACGCGAATATTACACATGAATTAAAACTATTTTTTGCATTTTATCGCGGTTTATTTTTAAGTTCCCGACGTTTCGAGTGCTTTGCAGCACCCAGAGCCACGGGAAGGACTGAAGTGTTAGACGTCCAAAAGATGTAGTTATTCCGGGGTACCCTCAAACTTCTTAATTATTTTGGATGGTCCGATCTATGCATAATGAGCTTACGGTGTCTTGAGGCCTTGCAGTGTTATGCTTTGTTTTGGATTTGATTATATTAATTATCTGATATATCTATCTCTATTGAAAATAGGATGATTTTTTAATTTTAATAGCCTCGCGATCCATCCTTGGTAGAAATCTGTGTTCATTCACGAGGATTTGTGGTCTATCAAATCTGATGTTATGGCGGGTGTGATCAAAGACATGTTCACAGACTGCATACCTCTTTGAGCGAAGGTGTTTTAGGTCAGCTATGTGTTCTTTAGCTATGAGTTTTTACCGGTCTTTTTGTTTGTCCTATATAATCAGAGAGACCACATTCACAATCAAGCTTGTATACTCCTGAATCTTGTAGAGGGATGTGACACTTGACAGATATTGACTGTTAAGAAACTGTCCCACTGCTGGGCACGGGCCTCCTCTCCAACTGAGAGGGTTTAGGCCATAGTCCACCACGCTGGCCCAGTGCGGGTTGGCGAACTTCACACACCTTCGAGAAACTCTTAGGCATGCAGGTTTCCTCACGATGGTTTCCTTCACCGTTAAAGCAAGTGATAATTAATTTTAAATACGCACATGCTTTCGAAAAGATAGAGGTGCGTGCCTAGGTTTGAACCCGATACCTCTGACTTTGCAGTCCGACGGTCTAACCACTAGGCTATCACTGCTTGGCGGCGTATAAAATGTTTTAATTGAAGCGCGCTTCAAAATGTAGCCAATCTTGTCCGTGACTCCTCTCATGTAAGGTCTCATCAGGTCAGGTCTCATCAGGAAAACGCTCGACTGGGGCTGGTTGACCAATTATTTTTTTTAAATTAATTATTTGTGAATTAATATACATTATAGTTATGTAGCATAGTTTTGACAGACATGACGAAAATATATTTGATATCTTTAGTGAACAACTTAAATATTATCCAGAGTTATATTATGAAACCAATACTATAGTATTCATTTCCCAGATCAAGTATTTATAATTTTTTTTATGAAATATAGTTACATTATCAATTATTTCGCTTTCTGTGAAACAAAGAGTTAAGTGTACTATATATATGACCTTTATATATATATATATATATGATCCTATAGATAGATATATAGATAATTATAAATACGTTTTATTCATGATTTTTATTTCCAGTTATTTATTTCTCCAACAAAACAAAAACGCATAAGTCCTAAAAAGCAAAAAAATACATCATACGGCGTGACTCTCTAATCAAAACCCCTGTTTCAAGAATGTCATCGCAAAAATGTCCGCCCCGCCGCGCGGCAGACAGACGGACTGACAAAAACCCGAATCGGTTAATACTTATTGCGATTGTGTAAATTTTCGAATTCTTGAGTTGGCATGCTTTCGCTTTTGGACGCCGACGCTGCTTCGGCGAGTTTTGGTTCGTTTTTATTATTATTTTATGCTGGTATTATATTTTTTCCGCAAGGGTTCTGGCGTGATGATATAGATAGACAGATTATTATTCTACATGTAGGTATACCATGAAGAGAGTCTCCGTAACCGGCGAGCGTGTATGAGACGAACTATGAGACTGGAGGAAGCCAGAGAGGTCTGTAAGGAAAGAACCTATTGAAACTCTGTTTTCTCGGCCTACCCTGCAAGGGATCTGGCGAGATGATATAGTTAGATTATTATTTTAGGATGTAGGTATACCTATGAGAGAGTCTCCGTATCCGGCGAGCGTGTATGAGACGAACTATGAGAGTGGACGAAGCCAGAGAAGTCTGTAAGGAAAGAACCTATTGAAACTCTGTTTTCTCGGCCTACCCTGCAAGGCATCAGGCGTGATGATATAGATAGATTATTATTTTAGGATGTAGGTATACCTATGAGAGAGTCTCCGTAACCGGCGATCGTCTATGAGAGGAATATGAGAGTGAACAAAGCCAGAGAGGTCTGTAAGGAAAGAACCTATTGAAACTGTTTTCTCTGCCTACCCTGCAAGGAATCTGGCGTGATAATATAGATAGATTATTATTTTAGGATGTAGGTATACCCATGAGAGAGTCTCCTTAACCGGCGAGCGTGTATGAGACGAACTATGAGGGTGGGGATAGCCAGAGTTCTGTTAGGAAAGAACCTATTGAAACTCTGTTTTCTCTGCCTACCCTGCAAAGGATCTGGCGTGATGATATAGATAAATTATTATTGTAGGATGTAGGTATATGTAGGTGAACAAAGGCCTTCTCTCACAAATCGAGTTGAGAGAGATTAGGTCATACTCCACCACGCGGACCCAGTGCGGTGCGGTGGAGGCAGGTTTGTGGTCACCTGCTGTTGAAACTTATCAAGCCGGCTTTTAGGCTTCGAACTCGGCTTAACGACTACCACATTAAGTGTCAGCCGGGACCAACAGCTTAACGTGCCTTCCGAAGCACGGAGACGCTCGAATATGAAAATGCCACAAACGGTCACCCATCTCGGGCCAACCGAGTCGAACGCTCCTTTACCTTGGTAATCGGTAAGAACCCCGCGAACGCACAGCACTACGAGCGCCTAAGGTGTAAGGAAATAAATAAATAAACTCCGTATTCTCTGCCTACCCTGCAAGGGATCTGGCGTGATGATATATATAGGCATACCTAGGAGAGTGGATGAGTAAGGAATGAACCTGTCGGAAGTCTGTAAGGTATTATAGGTTTATTTTATTTATTTAAAAACGTAGGTCCGCGCTAAGAATAATACCTGTGTCGTAGGTGCGTTTACAAAAATAAAATAAACATACATCAATAACCAGACGGAAACAAACATTTTTGGACCACACAAAGATTTGTACCGTGCGAGAATCAAACCAGCGAGTACTCGACCCAGTGACCGGAGCGGCCTACGCTCTTAACCACTACACCAACCTCAGCTTATAGACGACTAGCAGTTTCCCGCTACTTCGTACCCGGTCGACAACAGCGCCACCTACCGGGTCTATGTTATATACCCTATGTTACTTTTGGATAAGGTAGCTTTCTAATGGTGAAAGAATTTTTTATATTGATCCACCAGTTTTTGAGTTTATTCATTACAAACATACAAATCTTTATAAAATTAGTACAGGTGTGTTTTTAAACTTATATGTCTTATAGATCTAGTGCCTTGTTCTTGCGTTGAAAAGTTCAGTTTTTTGTTTTGCTAGATGTTTTACTTAGGTGTGTAAAACGCTTTGACAAATTTTTCTAGACTGAGTTCTTAGATTTACGCGAATATTACACATGAAATAAAACTATTTTACGGATTTTATCGCGGTTTATTTTTTTATATTTAGTTCCCGACGTTTCGAGTGCTTTGCAGCACCCATGGTCACGGGAGGGACTGAGGTGTTAGACGTCCAATAGGCATAGTTGTTCACGGGGTACCCTCTAACTTCTTAATTATTTTTTGTTGTTGTTGGTCCGATCTACGCAGAATGAGCTCACGGTGTCTTGAGGTCTTGCAGTGTTATGCTTGGTTTTGGATTTGATTATATTAATTACCGGATCCCAAGACGATGGAAGCACCCAGCCATCTTCTCTATTGAAATTAGGATGTTTTTTAATTTCAATAGCCTCGCGAACCATCCTTGGTAGGAATCGGTGTTCTTTCACGAGGATTTGTGGTCTATCAAATCTGATGTTATGGCGGGTGCGGTCAAGGACATGTTCACAGACTGCAGACTTCTTTGAGCGACGGTGTTTTAGGTCAGCTATGTGTTCTTTAACCCGAGTTTTTACCGGTCTTTTTGTTTGTCCTATATAAGAGAGACCACATTCACAATCAAGCTTGTAAACTCCTGCATCTTGTAGAGGGATCTGACTCTTGACAGATGGTAAAAATTGACTGATCTTCTTCGGCGGCTTATAAAATGTTTTAAACGTCGGGAACTAAAAATAAAAAAATAAACCGCGATAAAATCCGTAAAATAGTTTTATTTCATTGTCTAGACTGCTTAATCGTTTATTTTCCGACAAACGAATGGACAGAACCATTATCCCAAATATCACCAATATCATATTCGCATCGACTTTCCATCAAAATCTACCCTCATTTACAATAATACACACCGATTTCTCACTCACAACGGTCCCATTTAATAATATACCAAACGACCATACAAATTTCCATCCATTTCATCAAGTGCCTAAAACTACCCACATTTTGACAAACCAATGAAAAATAAACCTTACACCCTTATAATATGACTCCAAAATCAATAATCCAATACGCTTCATAAGTCAAGTTTGAGTATTAGCAAATCTTGTCCATAGAATTTCGAATTTTATTCCGTTAAAATAAAGTTGAGTTTTGTTGGAACATAGTAAGTACACTCGGCGTCAATGGTGATAGGTGTCTATTTTTCAAGTGACGTCACATCCGGGTGACGATTGTTTCAGTGGACATTAGGCGTAGGCGGTTTTTTATTAGCCGCCATTTGTGGTGAGGAAGTGGCATTATTGCTGTTGAGGGGATTTTGGTTGGGTGTGCATAGAGACGGAATGATTGGTGAAAGGTCATTAATATTTTCTGCTCTATTATTAACTTAGAGGTGATCGTAACGCTGTGTGATCGCGGTGTTCTTAGCGATCACCAAAGTTAAGCAGCGTTCGGTTCGGTCGGTCTGAGATGGGTGATCGTTTGTGGCATTTTGATATTCGAGCGTATTCGAGCTTCGGAAGGCACGTCAACCCGTCGGTACCGGTTACTATTTATGTGGTAGTCGTTAAGCTGAATTACAAGCCTTAATCTTCGTGTGATCCACAATGATTTGTACCGGTCTAGGTTTTTGTATATGTGAATTTTCATGTTCGTAAACGCACCCACGATACAGGAATAAATGCTAGGGTGTGGCGACGTATTTCATAAAAAAAAAGAAATATAGTGATAATAGTATCAAGGGAAAGAAAAATCTATCGCACTATTGGTTGTACAAAGCTGTTGTGCGAAGGAGAATAAACGTATTATCTATCTTTCTAAATCATCTCTGCATCAGTACTCTCTGCCTACCCTGCAAGGGATCTGGCGTGATGATGTGTTGTTGTTATTGTTGTTGTTGTCTATATCATCACGTCAGATCCCTTGCAGGGTAAGCAGAGGGTACAAAGTTCCAGCAGATTCTTTCCTTTCAGGATTATCTCGCTTCCTCCACTCTCATAAACGTAATGTCTTACATCAAATCCATAAAATTTTCTTGATCTAAATAATATTTAAATATTTTGCAAAATATCTTTATTTCACATCAAACATCTGTTTGAACGTTTTCGAAAGTAGTCATTATCTTTAATAGTCATCAATAAAACATATGCAGTCACTTATGTCGTTAACTGTACTTATGTTATCGGGTATTAGAAAAACGCCATTCAGGGGTTTTGACGGGAAGTCGAAGAGTGATGTCGTCAATTTGTTTTAATTTCCAAAACTTGTATTATTTCGAATAATGATGTGTAATGTTGGTGGAATATTAACCATTATGTATTCTTATATGCGCATGAGTGAAGGTAATTGTAACAAAGTGATAAAACGTGCCTTTTCGACTTCCCTCAAAACGGCAGTCGCAATTGGTATGTAAAGTATCCATCGCTTTACTATCCATGGTGGGGTATTTCATCAATATCATTATCATCGTTGTCATCAAGTCCATCAGAGAGTTGAATTAATTCAGAAATTATTTTCGTCGTTTCCGTAAATTTGAACAGTGGCATAATGTAAACGCCCGGAAATTTTATTGGATATTCCTACATGATGTGGAAGTCGTAAAATGCGAAATTTTGTACTGACAAATTTAAAACATAATAAAAATAAATAAATACCATCACGGCTAACCCATGTGGGGGTGACCTAGGTGTAAGGTAGCAATCTGTCGTTGACGATGTTTGGTACTATGTAAAATGGACAAGGTGGGCCGATGGCCTAGTGAAGGTCGCCGGTAAGGGCTAGATGCGGACAGCACAATGCCGGTCGTTGTAGCGATCCTTGGGGAAAGGCCTTTGTCCTTCATTAGAAGGCTTTCGCCTGCAACTTACTCCGTTGGCTCAGCGACCCAAAGTAAATGTTAGCCTCCGAAATGAGTAATTATAAACAACAAAATCATAAATGCTCATACTTGGTTTCATCATACACCTAGAACGGAGAGCCACGGACTCCTATAGTATCAGTATTAACTCAGTTTAGGAGTCAATGGTGCTATTGTTAAAGGCCACTGTACAACTAATTATTGTAACTAGTGGTCGCCCATTGGTCGAAATTCGACCTATTCTTTCATCGTTTGCTGGTTATGTTTGACATTCAGTAAGACTATAGACAAATATCATTAAAGACAAACAATATTAATCTATTCTCAATTTGAAGTGTATTGTGTCAAATACATGGTAGTGTCTGTAGTCGTGTGGTGCCGGCAGAGCAGAATAGCACCACCCCATATCTTCCCGTGGGTATCGTAAAAGGCGATTAAGGGAGTGTGAGAAAATACTGACTCCTTGTATTTTTCTCACCGTGATACTGCTCCGTCTGTCTGAGTCCTTCTCCGGTCGTAACGGTCTCCGTTCCACTGGGCCCAGAAGGATAAGGATGAGTATGTGCACCTGTGTCTCGCGCGTATACTTGTGCACCTTAATATTTCCTGCGCATCTGACCGCTTCCGTTACTGGACTCCGAGTACGCAAAAGTCCTGTGGCGATGTAAATCTAGGGGTCAAAGTGGTCGCCATGGCCGAAATCGGTCGGATCAATCATCAGTGTCTGTAATGTTTTTTTTTCTTGATTTAATGTATTTCTTATGCATAATTTAAAAAAAATATTAGCATTTTGCACTCCTTCTCTATATAAACTATAAGTGTGGGAAATTTCATACTCCTCCGTCAGCGCAATTTTCGTAAAAGTGGGTACAAAGTTTTTGCTTCACGTATTAATATAATGATATCGTATTATATCTTAATTACTTACCACTGTTACATACTGTTGTACCATTTTTGCAAATAAAAATATTATTATTATGTATCGCGCTGAGATTCACGGGCTTTACCCGGACCTTTGAAAGGCTTGCATGGGGACATGGGTCCAACACGTACAGTCCCTTTGCGAGAAGTTGATGCTATGTAAGTCACCTGCTGATATCACTTACCGAAAATGAAGAAACATAACCAGCGAACTGACCCCGGCAGGTGCAAGGACTATTGTAAACTATGGAAAGAAAACAAGGGCTATATAAATGAGGTTTGATGAACAAAAACTGGACTATTTCAAAGGGGACGGACACCGGCCATAATTAGTGATACCTAATTCCCCGTGGCCGGCGGTGACTCGCCGCTTACTAGATGGGCCCTTAAACGGTCGGCCTAGGACATCTGAGGGCAACACCGGTGTGAGCGCCTCAGGGGTGTAGAGAGGTGTGGTACGCTTTCTCCGAAGTTACTCGCGAGTAATCGCGTTATGCCAATTAACACATCCACCCCTGGAGTTCGTCGACGTAGGACCGCATTATATTATTATTCAGTTAGGTTAATAGGTAACGCTAACCTTGGTTCGTGTAAGTGGGGCTAAGAGTAATTATTATTTTATTTCGATCATCGGCAAAATAGTTAATTGTGGTACATGAGTATTTGAAAAGTGACAAAATCCTGACAACAATGTAATCGTCAATTGTCGTTAGATTTGGAACATGACTATACTTACAAACACTTACAGTAAGTACCTCGAACCTTGATCATTCGTGTCTATAGTTTTTGTGGGCAGTGCTAATGACGTCATTAGCCGAAGGGAGAGTCGGGTGCATTGCCCTTAGGGGTGGTTTTCGAGATGTACTTGCGAGGTCTTATCTTACTATTTCGGTACTTGAATGTGAATAATTAGTGCAAGTGAAATACTATTTTAAGATTGATACTTCTCTATCTTCGTATTTATCTATATTATCACGCCAGATCCCTTGCGGGGAAGGCACACCTTTTTGGCTTCTTGTTCTAACCGATCACCAAGCAGCGTTCGGCTCGGTCGGTCTGAGTTTGTGTGTGTGTCAAAGATCTACGCTGTTGGCCGCGGGGCATTTACAGATCCACCGGACACGAGGGCGAGCGTGCAATCACTAAGCTCGAGCCAGAAGGGCAAAGGGGCAACAAGCTCAAGTGCGCCTTAAGGAGAAACGGCCTCGGCTTGAGCAGTCGCTATTGGGGAGGGATATACTAGGTGTTTCGCCGTGGTGCTCTGCACCGGCCGGCGGGCAAGTGATTCTTCAACCTCGCCGGCGAGGTATCTGTATTCGGAAGAAGGAATGTAAGGGCATCGGGAGGGTCGGTGAGAACATGCCGCAGACGGCGGTAGCGGCTGATAGGAGGGGAGTTAGGTTCGTAGTCGGCGGTGGCTACGATTAGCGGATTCCTATGATTGGGCGCGTTCGCGAAATATCGGGTTGTCGCTTTTTTCATTAAGGCGCAGGTCGCTCTGAGATGGGTGACCGTTTTCATATTTGAGCGTCTCCGTGCTTCGGAAGCCACGTTAAGCCGTTGCCACTTTTTGTGGTAGTTGTCAAGCCGAGTTGGAAACCTTATAAGATTGATAAGTACCAACAACCATTTTTTTTTCTCCTAAGAAAAATCCTGCATAGGACCTCCGCGAGCCTCGGGGGAAGCTCACGGGGCGTGTCGGATTCCTACCGACTAAAAACCCCAGAGTAGCCGACATCAGTACTTTGGAGGGGCTCCGGGATCTCCGTATGGAACGCACCGGTGCAAGTTCCAACAACCTGCCTTAACCAATCCGCACTGGGTCAGCGTGGTGGAGTATGACCTAATTTTTCTCACCTCGATTTTTTTTAAACGTTGCCACACTAAAAGTTATCCCTGTGTCGTGGGTGCGTTTACAAACATGAAATAAACATACACAAGCACTCAGACCGAAACAAATAATTGTGCGTCACACAAAGATGTGTCCTGTGCGGGAATCGAACCCGCGACTATTCGATCCAGTGGGCGGAGCGGCTTAAGTTCTTAACCAGTGACTCCCTTAATAAAAAACGCCTTTGCGTAGGAATAGTACAGTAATAATAGATAGAGATAGATTTTAGCCATTTTTAATCTAATCTTGTCTATAGACAAATCCTATGCCTTTAATAATTGCCTGAGTGTGTTTAGTTGTGATGCGATGACAGATGTCAGATGACGACCAACCGATAACAGATAGTCGATGTAAGGTGGCGGACGGCCGTACCTTGTGATTCTATTGGCAACGGGGCGAGCGGTCGGGCGTATAACCTAACCTAACATCACTGCATTCCATCAATCCTCAATTATTGCGAGGATCTTCTAATATTTTGCTACCAAAGTCTGAATATCAAGGAAGATCAGTGTACTGGACAAGAGCCTAGTGTTATTTCAAGATTTCCATGTTCGGCCACTATGGAAACGAAAATAAATCCACCATACCAGCATTGAAACGGCCGTCCCGAAAACATAAGCGCCGATATACATAATCATAAACAACGACCGTATCATACCTCTATTAAGTAACTTTAGTTGATAATTTACGGCATGGTTATTAAACCGTGTTGTTTTAAAGACAAACATTTGAAACGTGCGCAAGCGCCGGAAGTGGGCAATTTCACGTCCACTTTGAGCTTTGAATTACTTTAAACAGACACTTTATGTAAGAATTATGGGGTTAAGTGACTATGAAAGTCGTTGTTAAGTTTATTGTTGGTATTTAGAAAGAAATTTATATTTTTAATTAATGAATACCTAATTTGAAGGAGCCTCGTTGGTCTAATAGTGAATAATGCGCGTAGCAATAATGAGGTCCTGGATTTGAGTCCTAGATAGGAAAGTGTAATTTTTCGATTTCCCAAGCGGGGGTGGCATCGGTGCACTGTGTATACCCACTTTTCGCCGAAAATGTTAGGTCCCATGTAATTGGGGGCGTGCCTATAGCCATATACCGGGCACAATTCCAGACTTCGTACTATTATTAAGAATTTTCAAAAGCAAACTCGCGTTTTGTTCGGCCTCAAATTCGAACTCCGGTCCTCATATTCACTAGCCAAACAATGCGCCATTCGAGACAGACAGACATAAGGTGTCCTAAAAATCTCTGGTCACCCCTTTTGAGAGAACAGTCGTGATGTATTGAATGAAATATACTTCCTTCATATCTCGTAACCCTTATGACACCTCGGTGAACTTTAAAACACCTCCCACTCAGCGGAAGGGGTGAACCGTGTCCCTTTATGCCCGAATTGTGTGATTAATCATCACGTCATCAGCACTAGAGAGGGTGGCAGAGTTGTACCCGTCCGTGATAGTTTCTACTACTCATTTCATAAAATTAAGTTATTTGGTTTGATTCTATTCTATATCATCACGTCAAATCCCTCACGGGATAGGCAGAGAGTACAGAGTTCCAACAGGCTCTTTCCTTACATACCTCTCTGGCTTCCTCCACTCTCATAGTTCGTTTCACGCTCGCCGGTTACGGAGACTCTTTACTTGCCCTTCAGATAAGACAAGGTCTATTTGGTCATGGTAAGATAGTCTAGGTCTTCCCCGGTACCTAAATCCCTCCACTTTCACATTGTATATCTGTTTTGTTATTCTTTCTTCCGACATTCTTTCTATATGCCCGAACTAACTGAGCATACCCTTTCTCATCTTTACATCGATACTATCGTTCATACCTACACGATTTCTTACAACGCGGTTGCGAATACGGTCGGTCAGCTTGACTCCACACAATTTGTTTTGATAATTTAAAAAAAGGTTTTTTACAATGCCCCATGTAATAGGGGGCAAGCTTATTGTAATTTTACCGAACACTATTTCAGACTCCGGACTGATATTCTAAGTTTTTTATTATCTCTCGAATAATTACATTTTGTACGACATAGGATTTGAACTCAGAACCTGGTGATAGATAGGTGTATTATTCGCAACTCGATGAACGATACGGGCAATGTAAGTAATGCCCCTTTATTTCGTTGTTTACATACACGACATAATCGGATCTTAAGATTTATCTCAAGAACAAACTTAAGATGTTGGGTAGGTGACCGCAAACCGCAGGCGTTCTTACAAAATATTGTGGCAGTACAAATAATCAGATACCTATAATAATATTCTGTAGGGCTGTTGTTAGTATGATTATTTTTTCTTGTAATAGCCAAGTTCGTTGAACGCTTACCTTGTGTTTATGAAGTCTAGAGTTCAAACCTCATTTCACAACTCCAAAACACATCATCACGCCTATACTTCTTAGAGTAAGATGGCAGAGACCAACTGTTATAACAATAAGCACTGTCACGTGTATATTCTCCAAGTACACCTCTGCTTCTCTGCTTCGCTCATGACTTTAAGTTAGTTCCAATGTTATAGGATGTTATGGGGCAAAAATTTTTCCGGGACGATATCATTAAACCTAGATATCAGAATTAAACATTATATATTAGAAACAGTTGTTTTTGCCAAAACAAACATAGATTTTTGCCAAAACGAACATAGATTTCTGCCAAAACGAACATAGATTTTTTCAAAAAATTTGTATTGGTGCGACAGGTTCCAATGCGTACCCGATATATATGTTCTCAGAAATGTAAAACAGCGCTATACAAGAAAAGTGTTTTCGGTATGGCCCCTTGCATATATAATAAGCTAGCAGATGCGCTGAAATCTATATCTGATGCTAAACTGTTTAAAAGAATGTTGACTACATTGGTTATTAACAAATGTTATTACTCTGTTGACGAATTCCTAAATGAAAACTTATGTAATTTTATTTAAATACTCCTAATTATTTATCCATTATACATGCTCCAATTGTTAAATGTTATATTCAATTTCTAATTAATAATATAATATGCGATATTATATAATAATATTGTACGCCTTAAAAAGGCAAAACATAGCGCACTTTATAAATGTAACTTTATTTTAATTTAAGCTTAACCTGTTTCACAAAATAAACTGATTTGATTTGACAATCTGACGTGAAGTCATCACGGCTATAATTGCGGACTCTAGACTGCTTCTAAGTAGCCATCTTTTAAGAGCAAAATCCCAATAACACTTGAACCGACCTAGGATCTTAACCCAGGACCTTTAAGCTGTCAATTGCAACATGCTTTATTATACCTATGAGACAAAAAAATCATTGCACTGTAGTAGAAACTCAGTTTCATGTGTCATAATAATAATTAAGATGATGTCCCGCTGTTGGGCACGGGCCTCCTCTCAAACTGAGAGGGTTTAGGCCATAGTCCACCACGCTGGCCCAGTGCGGGTTGGCGAACTTCACACACCTTCAAAAAACTCTTAGGCATGCAGGTTTCCTCCAATGTTTTCCTTCACCGTTAAAGCAAGTGATAATTAATTATTAATACGCACATGCTTTCGACTGCCTCGTTGGTCTGGTGGCAAAGCGCATGGCTTTCTGATCACGAGGTCCTGGGTTCAAATCCTAGGTCGGACAAATGTAGTTTTTCTAACGAAAAATTCCCAGTATGAGTCCGGAGTCTGGAAATGTGCCCGGTATATGGCAAAAGGCTCGACCCCTATTACATGGGACCTAACATCGTCGGCGAAACGTGGGTGTACTCAGTAAATCTCTGCCACCCCCTCTGGGGAATACAGGCGTGACGGTGTTGTTGTTTGTTGCTTTCGAAAAGACAGAGGTGCGTGCCTGGGTTTGGACCCGAGATCTCTGACTTGGCAGTCCAACGGGCTAACCACTAGGCTATCACTACTTCCACTAGGCTATCACTGTTGTGTCATGTGTCATAAATTTTTTGAGTTTTAAAAAGCTATATTTTGTACGTGTACCTGTGTCCACAATATTGAGCTAACATTTTTGACTTTTCGAAAACCCTTCGTAAGTATATCGTCCTATTCAAATTTAACCGTGTATACGTGGTTAAGAAGTAAGATTGTTTTCTGCTTTCTAACCGGCTCTTTGCGACCGCAAGCCGTTTAGCGGTTGAACTGGCCTGCCGTAATAATGCAAGATTTCCAACTTGTGTTTGTGTTACAATTTATGTTGGGACTCATTGTCTTACTTAGTATTCATTGAATGAGGGTTAATTTCTATCTATCCATCTATAATGTCTTTGTTTGCGGTGGCTGTCTGACGCTGGTCACTCCCTTCTCTCCGATATTGTCAAGGGGAATGATGGCTGTTCCAGCAGACATACTCGTGAACAGGTGCTGCTTGTGGGGACTGGTCCATCTAGAATCCTTTAGACGCTCTTTACAGATAACATTAGATTCATATCTCGATCGTAAGGCATCACACTGGAGCTAGGTCATAAACTATTTAATTATAACCTAAACATTGTATCCACACAATATGATTAAAAAAAAGGAAAGAAAGATAAGTAAATAAAAAAGACAAGCCCGCTGACTTTCTTCGCCGGATCTTCTCAGTGGAGGCCGCGTTCCGATCCGGTGGTAGATTAGTAGTTTATCTAGATTTAAAAAAAAATGTAAATTGACTATTTGTAAGCGCCCCCGCGGTGCTTATACAAAATAAATTATTTGAGTTTGAGTTATATCACCACGCTAGACCCTTTGTAGGGTAGGGACAAAGTTCCAACAGGTTCTTCCCTCATAGTCCTGTCAGACTTCCTCCACTCTGCTTAGTAGGTTAGTCTTCATTGGAAGAGGGTTAACTTCCATCTGTCTATATTGTCAGATCCCTTGCGGAGTAGGCAGAGACGAAATCCAATAATTTCTTCCCTTACAGACCTCTCTGACTTCCTCCACTCTACTTAGTGATTTTGTATTCGTTGAATGAGAGTTAATTTATTCATATCTGTATCATCAGATCCCTTGCGAAGTAAGCAGAGACGAAGTCCCAAGAGATTCTTTTCTTACAGACCTTTCTGACTTCCTTCACTCTATTTGGTAATATAGTATTCGTTCAATTAGATCGGGGGGTAGGCAGAGACTACAGAGTTCTAACAGGTTATTTCCTAACATACCTCTATATCTTTCTCCGCTCTCATAGTTCGTCACCTACACGCTCGTTAGTTACTGAGACTCTTGGCTTACCCTTCAGATAAGACACGGTCTATATAATAATGATAAGATGGTCTAAGTCTTCCCCGGCACCTACATTATGCCACTTTCGCATTGGAAAAAAAAATTAAATATCAATATTTCTGCAGAACGTAACATAGAGCATTGCTTACAATAACTTAATTCTATTTAACAAAGTTAAAATTTAACACTAAAACACGCCCCCATGTACTGCAGAGAGTCAATTTTACCCTAAAAATAATTTTATCCGTTGGTTTCTTCACTAGGCAAGCCTGTATCGAGGAAACCTGATTTCCAGTTATACTAGGCATTGGGTTGGCTTCTTTTTTATTGAGTTAGTTGAGTTTTTAACGAAGTTTATTTTTGAAGTTTCGGAAATTTCGAATAATATAGCACTCGAAACGTCGGTGTTTTTTTAATTACAATGAATTACTTTGTCGGTTCAGTAGTGTCACGCTTATATTTCCCAAGCGAGGGTGGTAAAGGTGTTCTATGTACACCTTCACTTTGCCGACATTTTTAGTTCCGAATTCATAGAGTGCCAATGTAACATAATGTCTGACTTCAGACTGATACTGGGGATTTTTCCATAGAAAAACTACATTTTGTCCGGCCCAAAAGTTCGAACCTAGGTTCTCATGACTGCCACACTACGCACCACTAGACCACCACGGCAGTTCTAGCTATAACCTTTACTAACAACATACACAAAGCAAATATTAACCACGGGTTTTCATATCACTTCCTGTATTAAAACCCACACATTATCTTTTTTAAATATTCTAATACTCCAGATTATATTCCGATCATGTACCCACCCCTCATAAAAAGCAAGGGTGCATACACAGGTTAAACACAAAATCTCAATGACAATGTGTTTGTGCCCTAATAAGCGTTGCGGTGCGAAACATGCATTGTGCATGCACCTTAAGGAAGATAATCCATCATTTTAATGGATAGGGATGTGGGGGTACCGATGGAAGTATCGATATAATTGTAAATGTGGAGAAGTATTATCGATAAATAAGTTCTGTTTAATTGTGGTTTAAAATTGCCATCACGTCGAGGTTATCAATGAGGCAGGAAAGTTGTGGCAGAATTTGGGAAAGGGAAGATTTTCCAGCCAAACGGTTGTTGGGTTCGGCGGAGCCACATCTCGAGAGTTGTTGTCAGGGGCTTGTATATATGTTACGCGAATACCATATCGTATTCTAGACGCGTATGGCGGTATAGGGTCGCCACAGAATAAATTAGGTGAAATATTACTTTTTATGAAGCGGTCATAGAGCTGAGGGGCCATGGTGTTCTTACAATCACCGGGGTTCAAAAAGCGCTTGGCTCCATCGATCCAAGATGAGTAGTCGTTTGTATCAATTCCATTTTAGAGCACCACCGTATTATCTCTTCTTTAATTTTATAAAACAAAACCTTATGCCAGCAGTGGCAGCTTAACGACTACCACATTAAGTGGCACCAACAGCCAACGACTTATCATACCTGTCGAAGCACGGTGACGCTCGAGAATGGAATTACCACAGACGGTCACCCATCACACCGACCAAGCCCAACGCTGCTTAGTCTTAGAGATCGTTAAGAAGACCGTGATGAAAGTGGACAAAGCCAGTGAGGCCTGTAACGAAAAAAAACTTGTTGGAACTTTGTACTCTCTGCCTCTACAACTCAAGGGATATGGTCTAATGATATAGATAGGTAAATAGATCGATACAAAGACCGTGTAAAGATAGATAGATCGATACAATGACCGGGCGTACTTCTGAAAGATTACAATCCCCATTATCGATACGCATTATCGATACCTCTTTCCTATCACTAGCTCACAAATCAAATACAGATCGACGGTATTATGTCAACACACACCAGCACAAAGCGGGTACTTAGCATAATAACCAAAATGCTCGACAATCATTGAATAAAACATAAATGCGCTAATAAGGACAGATGTGTTGGTATGTGAGAACGCATCTCGGAAACTCCATAATTTGTCATTGCCAAAATTTTTGGATGAATTTTGTATGGATTGGTATTAAAGGTGGTTATTTGCATATTGTTGTGCTTATATTGTGGGAAAAGGTATGATATTAATGATAGGTTGGAACTCTGTACTATCTGCTTACCGCGTAAGGGATCTGGCGTTACGATAGATAGAGATTAATTAAAATAAATAGGTGATGAGAAACTTATCATGAATTTTCCGTCACGTCTATATATTCTCCGAGCGGGGGTGGCAGAGGTGTACTGCGGCGTTGTTAGGTCCCATGTAATAGGGGGCGAGCCTATTGCCATATACCGGGCACAATTCCAGACCCCGGACTCATACTGGAAATTTTTCGTTAGAAAAACTACATTTGTCCGACCTAGGATTTGAACCCAGGACCTTGTGATCACAAAGCGATGCGCTTTGCCACTAGACCAACGAGGCAGTCAAAACCATATAAAAATCCGCTCAGTAATTATTGATTTCATCGCATTCAGACAGACTCTCGCGGCGGGGGGACTTTGTTCTATAATATGTAGTGAGTGCCTAAATTCCCCAAGCGGGAATGGTAAAGGTGTACTTTGCGCAGCCTTATTTCGTTAAAAAACTCCCTATATATGGGACTCTGTAATGTCTACCCATTCCTGCAAGGGATGTAGGGTAATGATATAGAAAATATTAATGATAGGTGATAAGAAACTTGAAGCATCTGTCACTATTAAATAGATAATGACTTTAATGTTTGAATGTGCCTACCTTATATATAATAATATTAGCCCTGTTAAGAGACTGTCCCACCGTTGGGCACGGGCCTCCTCTCAAACTGAGGAGGTTTAGGCAATAGTCCACCACGCTGGTCCAGTGCGGGTTGGCGAACTTCATACATCTTCGAGAAACTCTTAGGCATGCAGGTTTCCTCACGAAGTTTTCTTTCACCGTTAAAGCAAGTGATAGTTAGTTTTTTAATACGCACATGCTTTCGAAAGACAGTGGTGCATGCCTGGGTTTGAGCCCACGACCTCTGACTTTGCAATCCAACGGTCTAACCACTAGGCTCTCACATAGATATCTGAAATTTTATACTATCGTTACACATGCCATGCAAAAAAAATAATAATAAATAGGACATATTATAGCTAGAGCAAAAATCCGGAACACCGAAGTTATCTACCGGCCAACGAGCCCCAGCACCCTTAATGGTATTTTGCGCTTGTTATAGGTTATAAGTTTGCTTTTGAATGCACTTAATTAGTATTTTTGTGGAGACGTTGATGGATGTCGTATAATATAAAAGTGTATGTCTCTATACAAATAATGATGAAAAAATGAATGGAGAATTAGACAAATGAGACAAGCCCGCTGAGTTTCTCGCCGGATCTTCTCAGTGGAGGCTGCGTTCACATCCAGTGATAGACCAAAAAGTCAAGCCGGACAAGGCCGCGTACTGATCCGGTAGTAGATTTGTAAAAAATAAAATTAATATGACGAAATAAACGATCTGAATTTGAGTTTGAGATGCCACTTATGTAATAATTTTATTTTTAAATTAATTTTTAGTACAAGTGAACGGTAAGCATTGGATAAATCACTAGACTAAAATAACACCGTGTTTATACTTGTAGAACAACGTATTTCTAAGACAGTTGGATGATAACAGCTTTTCAACCAGCAGTCAACAGTTTAACATTTCAAAATCTTCTATACTACAAGGTCACAATACACCCCTAAAATCTATAACAAGGAGTACTTAACCCTTCGCGCCCCCGACAATGCGTCAATACTCAATAATCTTATAATAGATATTGAACTCAACCCTTCGAATGCCGATAGACGATTTTTTACAAAGGAAACCATTTTTGATCCGATTTTGCATGACTGATGATCAATAAAACAATTGTATTGTGTGCGGATAAAAATTGGCTTTTATCTGGCATGTAGTTAGTGAAGGGTTAAGCTGTATTAACTGGTGAAGACTAGACAGATTTGTAGCTGGTTTGCTTTTTAGGGTTAGAAAGAAGACAGAGAAAAAAAGGGTTATGGGAATTTCAAGTTGTTTGATGGTTTGGGCCAGTAGTTAAAGCTTATTCGATTGAATTAAGTAGTAACGACACAGATTTGTAGTAATGCATTGATCAGATGAAATATGCTGATGAAAATGGTGTTTTATTTTTATGAAATTTATGTTCTGAATCGAATGTTACGTGGGATGTGGTTAAAATGGTATTGCTTATTAATGTACAAATGTCTATTTCGGTTTGGACCATCCATACAGTCGTACCAGATTGAGAATCGCAAACAAAATTACAGATAAATAATTCCTGCGTTTTGATATAGTACCCACCTATACGTTCACGTAGCGTAGATATTAGTTTGGAACTATTTATTTAACTATTATTTTTATGGTAGTTTTAGCAAACTAGCATATATTAACGCGTCGTCATATTTTTATTTCGAATTTATAAAAAACGAAGCCCCACACTTTATTCCTATGTCATGAGCGCGTTTACAAACATGAAATTAAACATCAAAGCTCGCATCGCAGCAGCTTAGGAAAAGTAGCGTGAGGTGGCTAGTGTTATTTGTAACCCTAAAAGCCGGTTAAGCTAAACGGACAGGTCTATAAATCCATCATTAGGCGTGTACTTCTATATGGCAGCGAAACGTGGCCAGTGCTTGAGCGGCACAAGCAAGAGCTGCGTGTCACGGAAATGAAGATGCTGCGCTGGATGTGTGAAGTGTCGCAGAAAGACCGCAACAGGAACTCCCGCATCCGCGGCAGCCTTCATGTCCGTGACACTGTGACTGTTACAAGCTATACATCATTACCACCATCATCAGCTGAAGCGATCATCAGCTACGTTCATTGGAAAGTAAAAGATTCCCGCAAAGATCAGAAAGACACTCTGCTTGGCGTACAGCAAGAAGGTTGGTAAAAATATATAAACTAAAAGAGAGCCGCCTACGTTGGCGTCCACGTCTTACGGAAACCAGCAAATTACGTTGCAACAAGTTCCTGACCATGCCGCCTCCGCCGGGTCCTGAAAGAAGGGGTAGACCCGAGCGAAGTAAGAAGAAGTCTTGGACAGCCCGCTTAACATGGACCTATGACCTGGGGAAGGTCGGCAAAATCTGGATGCTGCTGTACGCATTTAGATTTTACCAACCTTCTTGCTGTACGCCAAGCAGAGTGTCTTTCTGATCTTTGCGGGAATCTTTTACCTTCCAATGAACGTAGCTGATGATCGCTTCAGCTGATGATGGTGGTAATGATGTATAGCTTGTAACAGCAATAGGCTATTACCTATCACGTGCATTATCTGAGATCAGTTCGATGATATTTGGAATATTGTAGTCTATACCCACTTTTACTTATCTTCTGATAAAATGACCGTGTTAGTGTGTAATGTCGAAAGCTGAGCAAAAGCAAAAATAAAAAAGCAAAATAAGCTGCACAAAAAGAAAAAATCACGACTTAGTGTTATGATATTTGCTTTTTTAATTAACTTCACTAACACTAGGAATTACTCAGACTAAACTATCTTAATGTCAAGAATCTATCACAATAATTCCAGTGGTTTTTGTATGCTATTTGAACATGCAGTGATTTTTTTTTTTTGAATTTATGTATCTAGAGACCTCTAAATAGTCACCCCCAAGCATTTTTTTATATGTACAAATACAGCTCTTTTACAATTTTGTAAATAGTACAACGATAAAGGAACAGGCAATGCGATAGGCCTAGGCAAAGGTGGTGATAAACTTGACACATTTTTAGGAGACTGGCTAGCAAATGACATAGAAGAGAGAAAAGTAGATGAAGGCCAGAACTCGGCAGTGGGACCACAATGAATTGTATTTATTAGAATTTAATAACATTTCGCAAATCTTGCACTAAGACAACTTTAGCAGTGAAGCACTGTATTGCAGTTGTTAACACCCTCGACAAGAGCTTTATGCAGCAGTATGAAAGTAAAAAGCGTATACATATTGAAAATTAAGTATAAGAAAATGGCTTGTTATAATAATAATTCATAAAATGACATTATACCGGACAAGACGTTTTCGATCCACTCAAACCAATTGATTGTAAGTAACCACGATCAGAACATCGTTTCTACAGAATTTAATTCACCAGAAGTCCACGAGTTTAACAATATCAATCTAAAAGAAATATCACCACGACGAATCCGTTTCTAAAGACTCTTTTGTGAAACCCGAAAAACGCAATTTCTTACAAAAGACAATGCAAAATGTCTTTAAAACAACGTAAATTAACCAGAAAATAACCAAAACCGGCGAACCGATTGTCGTGACTGCGGTCAACGCAAAAAATCCTATCAAGTTTCAAAGTAAATCATCGATCTATAGATCATTATCTGCGCGCACGCGTCAATGTCAACCATTGTGATCGATAAAAATATCAATAGTTTATGATTATCGACCAACCCTCGCTATTGGTCGATGATATATAATATTTTTTAGGGTTATGCGCGTACGCATGTGTTTATGAAAGAAATATTGTGTTATTGTTGATCTTTTGTGATGTAGCGATTTGATTTGCGATTTAAAGTGGATCAATAAGGCAATTGATTTAAACAATGTATTGTTAAATGGAAGAAAACTGAAGTGTCTGTTACCTTTTTTTTTAATAGTAATAATAGTGTGTACTTGATCTAGATTTTTAGATAAGTCTAATAAAATCTGGTACAATAATGTTTAAATAGATAGGTTAAGTTGTGACATGAGTCACGGTATAGAAGAACTAGTAATCGATTCATACTTAACAGATTATATAATGATACTACATTGTTCTCCTATACCCCACAACAAAATGTAGATGTAAAATATTGTAAAAATACCATTTTAAAAGAGTAACCGTAGTTTCTTGTCTTTTTCGCCACAGGAATGACATTCCGAAGTGGTGGTAGAGTCTTTGTTACTATTCTGACGTTTCATAAATACTGTAATGGTTTACATGAATAAAAAATATTCTGATACTATGATTTATTTTTCTCGAATTTTATATGAGAAAAGGTAAAAATATAACACTGATATGAGGGATGAGTTCACAAATCTTAAAACAGGTGATAGTATTTATAAATACGACCAAAATATATAATTACCGGCAAACAACAACAAGCAGCACTTACCGGGGATGAAAAAAAACCACAGTATTATGGAATATGAATGCACTTATAATTGTTTTATGAAACAGTAATTTTTATTTACGAGATGTGCCTTCATGATAATAGTTGAGCATTACTTACACTCTGTAGATATTTTGAAAGCTTAATCTTGTCAACATTGACAATATCTTTTTAAAAATGTTTAAAATTTATTATTTTTAATTATTTACCAATTTATGCTACGCCATCACAACTTATCGTTTAATGGTTTTTGAAAAAGCAGAGACCTATACAAAGTTATAAACCGTGTAAAAATCAAATCACATTTCAAATGCTAATTAAATATAAAACCGTTAACGGAATCTCAAAAGAAACTAAATAAAAAACTTAAAACGGGAACAATGTTCATAATTAATTCGGACATCCTCATTTCAGTTCTCACGATTTTTAATTGCGAAAAGGCAGATGCTCAAAGGGCGCCTAAAATTAAACTATAAGAAAAAAGTATAATAAAAAAGACGATGAGTGCGCATCAAAACCGGATTTCAATTAGACACACAAAAGAAAGTGGGGACACACTTCTTGTTCCAAACTTTAATTATTCAAAAGACGCTCACAAGCAATGAGATACAATACAAAAATTACTAAAGAAAAACCTGACCCCACAAAGAATGCAAAACTAAAATAAAGCGCGAAGTAAACATTTCAAACTTTAATATGCAAAAAGGGCGAATACTGGCTATGCAAATCATCGTGCGAAAGATAAAAACAAATAATAAAAAAAACCGCTTCTATACGTCTGACAATTTTTGCATATATTAAAAAATTTAGGCCCATGGATTCTACCTTGAGGGACACCGTTCACATACTTCCGTATGCAAATGGCACCGAGTACTTAATCTTTTATTTTAATAGCATCTTATTGTGTTAAATCTATTCAGTTTTGTGGGGTGAATGGGTAAAAAATGTGTGGAAGAAATTATTAATGATTGGGTGTATGCAAATCAAACGCTTTGCTTGAAACTGTGGGAATCTTGTCTTGTCTTAGCTCTGGGGTTGAAAAGCCGTTGGGTGGGACTTTTTTGTGTAAAGAAACAAAAGCTGTAAAGAAATCTGCATCAATTGAAGTTCAGGGCGTATAGTTTTTAGGACAAAAAATATGACGTATTCAAATTAAAACGATTCTTTATTACTTTATTACAAAAACTTTAAACGCTTGTTTAAAGGGAGATTTCTGTTACGGATAAGTATCTTAATTGAGATATTGGTACTTAATATTTAAAAAATCTTAAGTACCTACTTACAAAAGTCACTATAAGATAATGAGATAAATACATAATTTGGGTTTGTAAGAAAAATATTATTTTATTTTATGTTGAAAAGTGCTAGATTTTATTTATTTTTATTTATAACTGCATGGGTGTTGTTAAAATTCATGACTTATTATACCTATTTAATTGTATATTGGTACCTCTTTTATTGTAAATATTATATTAATTGTGGGAAGAAATAATCTAAATAGTAAAGTTATTACAAGCATACATATAAATTTATTGTTTCCTATCAGTTACATAAAAATATAACCTGTTATATTTATCACCCAAAGTTTTATATACCCATAAATTTATTCAAGAACTATCATATAATAAGTTGGGTAAGAAAATGTTAATTTTTCACATGCAACAATAATTTTAATTATCTTTTTATTTGTTTCAGGTATGTATGAACAACCAAACAAGTAAGTTTAATATTATTTAACTATACACTAAATTACAGCATTCACAAACACAATACAAGACTGCAATATTGTTATCATTATAATAACATTAATTTATTCACCCCCTTTCCATCGATCTATAAATATCGGTGACCTAGCGACATCTGTTGGTGCGTTGTGGAACTACAAACTAAGTTCACGCGATCATCGCTAGATGCCGTTACTTATAACTTGCTTAAAAAATCATTTTCTCGCCTCATAAGTTAGACGTGTTTCGTTTCAATCACAATAATTTATGACAGAAGGTCAAATATGACCATGAATAGAGACAATTAAATGAAATTGACAGTCATACTATGGATAATATCCCAAAAATTAACTATGAAACTTGTCTTACGAGTTATTTAACATCGAAAATTATGGCGGTAACCTCGGCAGTGTATTAAAGTACTAATCAATCATTAATCAATCAAGTGTCAATTATTTATATTTCCTGATTTCTTTTGTGCAGTTTTAACTTATGGTTATAAAGGTATTTAAGATCTATGCAATTTGAAACTAGGTATATCTTCTATCGTAATTATATAAAATTCTAAATTGTGTTCGTAATTCTTCTCCTCCTAAACGACTTGCTGATTTTTTTTTACTCTTGAATAACTGCATGAGATGGATGGTTCTCAGCTATAATTGGAACCGGTAGGTGGCGCTGTTGTCCGGGAGCGAAGCCGGGCAATTAATACTACTATAATATAAATTAAAACGTGCCTCGTTGGTCTAGTAACGAATAATACGCATAGCGAGATCCTGGTTTCGAATGCTCCATCTGTCGACGAAAATGTAATTTTTCTATAGAAAAACCACTAGTCCAGAGTCTTGCATTGTGCTCGATGTAATTCCCAGTAAGATCGCCCTTTTGTATTTTACCCGGCATAATGATAGTAAGGTCGCCCTCTATTACACGGGACCTAACATCATTGGCTAAAAATAGGTGTACATAGCCCTGCTTTGCCACCTCCGCTTAGGGAATATAGACATGATGTTGTTATTATTGTATAATTATAATTTGAAATTGTTCGCCGCGTATCTATGTTAATCCCAATTAAGCAAGTTACGTTGTTCAGCTCGGTCACTATGAGATGGGTGAGCGTTTGTAGCACTTTCAATTTGGAGCGTTTCCGTTGTTTGGAAGGCACGTAAAACCGTTGTTCCCGTTTGCCACCTAATGTGGTAGTCGTTAAGCCAAGTTGAAGGCCTTGTACCCTTGATTTGTTTAATAGCAGATGGTCGCAAACCTGCCTTCACCAATCCGCACTGAGGCCGCGTAGACCTATCTCTCACTCACCTACGTAAGAAAAAGCCAGAGGTATTATATTTGGGCAAAGTCCCACTACTTGGTCCTTGCCTAGGAGGGGTCACTAAAGGTAGATCTATTGATTCAGTCTCTAATGGAATGGATAGACCTTCTGTCCTCACCCAGCAGTGGGCTGCTGATTTATTATTTCAAACCATACCCATTATCTGAAGGACAAGTTAAGAGTATCCGTAACCGGCTAGCGTGTATCAGACGAACTATGAGAGTGGAGGAAGCCAGAGAAGTATGTAAGGGATCTGGCGTGATGAAATAGATAGACCATACCAGAGAGAACACCTTTTGCCAGCAGTGGGACAGAACAGACTGATTGATATTATCATTATTACAAGCTTTTATTTAACTTGCAATGTTCTTATGTCTGTCTGTCTGTCTTTCCACTTCGAATCTTCTGATCCATTTACAAGCACTTACGGGTATCCGATTAAGTTGGAATTTGGGATAGGTATGTAAGTCCGTCGACAATTCAATAATACGGTACAATAGAGCTAATCTGATGAGTCGGAAGGTGGCCATAGGAACATGTGAGTTTTACACGTAACCCCCTCGTGTTTAGGCTTGTTAGATTGGTATTGGCAAGTGCTATACAACCAGATAGTATTCAGGGTCTGATAATGAAGCCAACAGGTGGTCAATGGAACCACCCAACTACACACCGCCTTGTTTGGGCTCGGTGGATTTGTCTTGACGAGTACTTTAAACCCGAATGGTGTCCAGGGTCTGATGATGGAGCCGGGAGGAAGCCATAGGAACTCTTCAACTAAGCAAGACTCATTCGAGTTTTTGCTATAAACGCTTGTTTTTAAAAAGGTATTTTTAAATTAAAATTATTATGTAAATAACCAGAATCAGAACGGCAAGTCAAGAGTCTCCGTAACCGGCGGGCGTGTATGAGACAAACTTTGGGAGCGGAGGGAGCCAGAGAGGTCTGTAAGGAAAGAACCTGTTGGGACTATGTACTATCTGCCTACTCAAGGGATCTGGCGTAATTTTGTAAATAGATAGATATAAACAACCGGTATCAGAAAGGCAAGTCATGAGTCTTTATAATCAACGAGCGTGTACGACTTGATCTAAGGGAGTGGAGGAAACCAGAAATATCTGTAAGAAAAGAACATCTTAGAACTCTGTACTCTGCCTCCTCTACAATTGATTTACGTGATAATATAGATATAAAATAAGAAAATAGGAGAAGAGAAGAATCGAGAGAGTCTGTAAGGAAAGAACCTGTTGGAACTCTGTACTCTCCTACAAGGGATCTGGTGTGATATAAAAACCGAAACAACCCTATTCTGCAACAGCTTGTGATGTAAGTTTCCGAGTAATACAAACAATACAAAGTGTCAATACACGCCATTCTAAAGTTCAAGTTCAAGACTCTGAACTTAAAAAAGCATAAACATTACATAAGAATTTCGTGCATATCGACATTTTATTATGTCGGTGTGGATATATAAAAAAAGTTGCAACTCTAAAAGCGGCCTTTATGTCCCCACTATCGCGACATAAAAATACAAAAAGGTTGTGTAGATAGACGCGGGCGCAGGCAGGGCTGTCACCCGAAATTTGTTAAGAGAAATAATGAATTTTATTAATTGTTAATTTCGTCTATATTATCACGCCAGATCCCTTGCGGGGTAGGCAGAGAGTACAAAGTTCCAACAGGTTCTTTCCTTACATACCTCTCTGGCTCCACTCTCGTAGTTCGTCTCATACACGCTCGCCGGTTACGGTGACTCTTGACTTGACCTTCAGATAAGACTATTACATAATATATCTAAAAGCCTGTGTTTTTGCTTCTATCGAACGTCGATGACAGAAATAGGTTCACCGTAAATTACTTAAAAATACGTGATTACATATATGATATCGTGGTAATAGTAATCCTAGGTGGAAAAAATGAAGTTTTTCTAAAATACTTCCCAGTATGAGTCTGGAGTCTGGAATTATGCCAGCAATAGGCTAGCCTCGCTATTACATGAGACCTAACATCGTCGGCGAAATGTAGGTGTGCACAGTACACCTCTGCCACCACTACTTGGGTAATACAGGCGTGACGGTAGTTGTTATTTTAAAACTTTACGAACTATCAGAGTGGAGGAAGCTCATAGTTTGTCTCATACACGCTTGGCGTTTACGGAGAGTCTTGACTTGTAATTTAAAAACGCAGTCCCTCATTAGGAATTATTATTCCTTTATCGTGAGCGTTTACGAACATGAAATTTGCAACACAAACAGCCAGACCGTAACAAATACATATTTGTGGATCACACAAAGATTTGTCCCGTGCGGGGATGGAATCCACGACCACTTGATTCAATGAATAGAGAGGCTTAAGCTCTTTATAGGTTAAGAGTTTAAGCCATACATACATACATATTTATCTACACTATCTTTAAATCTATGTATACTACTAAATCTATAAAGAGGAATAATATAATATAATATTAGCCCTGTTAAGAAACTGCCCCACCGTTGGGCGCACGGGCCGTCTCTCAACCTGAGAGGGCTTAGGCTATAGTCCACTACGCTGGCCCAGTGCGGGTTGGCGAACTTCACACAGCTTCGAAAAACTCTTAGGCATGCAAGTTAAAGCAAGTGATCATTAATTTTATATACGCACATGCTTTCGAAAAGACAGAGTTGCGTGCCTGGGTTTGTACCCGAGACGTCTGACTTTGCAGTCCAACCACTAGGCTATCACTGCTGTTTATAGAGGAAAGATTTGTATCTTTGTATGTTTGTAACGAATAAACTCAAAAACGACTGGACTGATTTTAAGAATTATTTCACCATTAGAAAGCTGCATTATCCAGAAGTAACAGGCTATAAAACATAGACCCGGTTGGTGGCGCTGTTGTCGACCGGGTACGGAGTCGCGGGAACCTGCCAGTATATTATATAAGAATATCACTATTTTAATAGTGCACTTATTACAAATTAAAACTAATTATCAATCTTCTAATAACCATCAATATTTTAATTTTAATGATTTGATATTTAATGTATTCTTAACATTTTCATGAATATATGTTTAGAAAGAAGACAACCCTAAAGCAGTCACGCACACATCCATAGCGGGCGTGTCCACACACTGACACTCACAACGCTGCAATAACCCACACATAGGAAGTGCCGATGAAAAATGACTTGCGAGCCATGTGGTAGTTCGTTGTCGAGTATTTTGACGAATTCCGAATAGACTTCGGTGTGCGTTAGACTAGCAGGACTACATCGATAATATTATTTATTTTTCTTGATCTCTTTATCTATATCATAACGTCAGATCCCTTGTAGGGATCTCCTACTTCCTACTAATATTATTAATATGAAAGTTTGTATTTTTATGTGTTTGAATGTATATATATATATATATATATATATATATATATATGATATGGATATGGAGATATGGTTTGTACCGGCAAAAACGGCTCAAGGGATTTGGATTAAATTTGGCACACATATAGGTTAATACCTGTATTAATACAAAGGATACTTTTTATCACAGAAAAATGTTAGGTTCCTTTATAAAGTCAACGTGGACGAAGTCACGGACAGAAACTAGTATAATAAACGTAAAAGTTTGTATGTTAGAATGTTACTCAATCACGCAAAAATTGCTAACAAATTTAGATGAAATATGGTACACAGATATTTTGTAACCTGGATTACATACCTGGACATATGATACTTTTATCCCGAAAAAAAAATTTTAGGTTTCTGTCTAAAGTCAAGGCAGACGAAGTCGTAGGCAGAAGATAGTTTTTAAAATAGCTGAGTTAACTTTTCTATGGAACTTCACCCAAGACAAATGAATTCGTACTAAAGTGAATAAAAAAAAACGAATACAATTCATATCTCACCACTTTAAAAAAAATATCAACATACATCCGAATCATTATGGTACCTCAAAACATGTCAACCTCATAACCCTCTACGTCACAATCGGTTAAAGCAACCAGTCCGACTACCCTAACGCACAACGGCGCCTCTATGACGCTGCTCTTGCGCACCGAACCCGCGACGCACGGCACAGAGACGGAGGGCGGCGACGAAGCGGGAGGGGGGTACCCCAAACCTGATTTCGGTCTATGCTGACCTTGTGCGGACGCCTATTACATCATCACACATATAATGCCTTATTTTGTACACTTACCATTCAATCTCCAACCGTAACAACTAAACACAGAGTCGGTTTTTCAGTGAGTTGTAGTTAAGTTACTTAAGTTATTCGAGTTACGGGCTAGTTGACGCATAGATACTCGTCTTAAGATTGCTACCTACACGTTAGGTTTTTCCGCATACAGCTTTCCGTGTTTCATTTGACGAATTGTTTTGTTTTAAGTTTGTTTTCGCGATAGATAAAAGTGGTGCTTGATCAGATCCGTGTGTTACATTACAGGGATGTAGAGATATCGATGACGATAGTCAATAACTGCAAGTTATTCACACCGTCATATTATATATATTCCCTGACTGCCGCCGACTACAAACCTAATTCCCCTCCTATCAGCCGCTACCGCCGTCCGCGGCATAATAATATCAGCCTATACTGCCTACTGCTGGGCAAAGGCCTTCTCTCACAAATCAAGATGAGGGAGATTAGGTCATACTCCCCCACGCGGACCCAGTGCGGATTGATGGAGGCAGGTTTATGGCCACCTGCTGTTGGAACTTATCAAGCCGCCTTTAGGGCTTCGAACTCGGTTTAACGACTACCACAGTGCCTTCCGAAGCACGGAGATGCTCGAATATGAAATGGAACAAACGGTCACCCATCTCGGGCCGGCCGAGTTGAACGCTGCTTAACCTTGGTAACCGGTAAGAACACCGCGGTCGCACAGCGCTACGAGCGCCTCATGCATGAGCGTCCGCGGCATGTTCTCACCGAACCTCCCGAAGCCCTTACGTCCTTTCTTTCGAATACAGACCACGGCGAAACACCTATTATATGCCCACCCCCCCCAGGGCTGGCCAAGCCAAAGCTGTCCCTCCTTGAGGCGCTCTTGAGCTAGTTGCCCTTCTGCCTCAAGCGTAGTGGTTGCACGCTCGCCCTCTTGTCCGGTAAAGCTGTAAAGGCCCCGCGGCCAACAGCGTAGATCACACACACACACACACACGCCTATATTCCCCAAGCGGAGGTGGCAGAGGTCTACTGAGTACACCCAGTTTTCGCCGACGATGTTAGGTCCCATGTAATCGAGGGCGAGCCTATTGCCATGTACCGGGCACAATTCCAGTCTCCGGACTCATACTGAGAAGCTTTCGTGAGAAAAACTAATTTGTCCGACCTAGGATTAGAATTTAGAACCCAGGACTTTGTGATCACAAAGCGATACACTTTGCCACCAGACCAACGAGGCAGTCAAATTTTTTTAATTGTTAAGTAATGCTGTTACTCTTCAGTTCTCTGTATTAAACAAAATGTTATCGTTAATTAAAAACAATACGGCAATTTTAAATGTATTTTTTTTTCTAAATTAATATACTTTAGAAATAGTTGGAATCGATTCAGTTGCCGATTTAGATCAAACTACTAAGAGATCTCCACTTCGATCTAGGTCTCGAACCTATTCGCGCCTTTATTAAAAAGGCGTCAACACGTCACTTCGCGAACGCATCTACCCATGCGAATCCGTTAATCGTAGCCACAGCCGACTACGATCTCCCCCCCGACCCCTGCCGCCACCGCCGGCCGCGACATGTTCTCACCGACCCCCCCGATGCTTTGTCATTCCTTCTTTCCGCTCAGAATACGGGCGACGACGACGACGTAGTAGTAGATCCCCTCCCATAGCCGGCGGTTGACCGGTGCACTTAGTAGTGCACCCGTCCCCCTACAGCGACTGTCCCAACCGAGGGCACCTCTTCGAGGCGCCCTTCTGGCTGGCTAGAGCGTAGTGGTTGCACGCTCGCCTTTAAGTCCGGTGAAGCTGTAAAGGCCTCGCGGCCAACAGCGTACATCATTCACACACACACACACACGTAAATGTTACGCCTTGCATATAGGTTTTTATGCAAGTACCTATCGTAAATTAGTCTAAACGTTTACCCTTATACTAATAAACATTGCCTAGCGGGGGTATAATTACAGTCGTACAAGGATCTTTTCTGATAGCCTAGTGGTTAGACCGTTGGACTGCAAAGTCAGAGGTCTCGGGTTCAAACCCAGGCACGCACCTCTGTCTTTTCGAAGGCATGTGCGTATTTAAAATTAATTATCACTTGCTTTAACGGTGAAGGAAAACATCGTGAGGAAACCTGCATGCCTAAGAGTTTCTCGAAGGTGTGTGAAGTTCGCCAACCCGCACTGGGCCAGCGTGGTGGACTATGGCCTAAACCCTCTCAGTTGGAGAGGAGGCCCGTGCCCAGCAGTGGGACAGTTTCTTAACAGGGCTAATATTAAGGATCTTTTGGCCAGTGGCCAAATTCGGAACTTATTTATTTTTTATTTATTTATTTATTTATTTATTGATAAAAAACACAAAACAGAATACAATCAAATATAACAACAATACAGAACTTAAATTAAAACTAGACTGCATTCCTAACTATGTGTTCTAATTTAGGACTAATACATAATAAAGTTGTCGACGAATACATTTACCTGGGACAGGTAGTCCGGTTAGGTAGGTCCAACTTTGAGAGAGAGGTCAATCGACGAATCCAACTCGGCTGGGCAGCGTTCGGGAAACTGCGCAACATCTTCTCATCCAAAATACCTCAGTGCCTAAAGACTAAAGTTTTTAGTCAATGTGTGTTACCAGTGATGATATATGGATCAGAGACGTGGTCTCTTACAATAGGTCTCATAAAAAAGCTCAGAGTTGCTCAGCGAGCTATGGAGAGAGCTATGCTCGGCGTTTCTCTACGTGATCGAATCAGGAATGAAGAGATTCGTAGAAGAACCAAGGTCACCGACATAGCCGTTAAGATTAGCAAGCTGAAGTGGCAATGGGCGGGCCACATAGCGCGAAGATCGGACGGGCGTTGGGGCAGAAAGATTCTAGAGTGGAGACCACGTATTGGCAAGCGCAGCGTGGGACGACCACCTGCCAGATGGACCGACGATCTTGTGAAAATCGCAGGAAGTCGTTGGATGCAGGTGGCATCGGACCGGTTACGCTGGAAAGCGATTGGGGAGGCCTATGTTCAGCAGTGGACAAGTATAGGCTGAGATGATGATGATGATGATGACATAATAAAGTGACAGTGACAGTTATAAGATCAAATTATAAAAGTAAAAGTAAACAAAAACGAATAAATAATATAGACAAAGGAAAACCTCCAATTACCCAGTATGGAAAAGTATTCATTATATCGACTGATTTATGTCTACATACCAGATCGTTGTATAGACGGCACATTCTAACTATAGGATTATAGAATGAGGTATTATTCTTATAGATTTGAAGCGAGAAGATGTTGGGATTACGAGTTCTGAAATTTGTATTAAACTGTATTAAAGACAGTATTTCCGAGGAATCTATGTGTGAATGTATAATTTTGTAGAGGTAGACAAGATCAGTGAATTTCCGCCTCTCCTCAAGCCTGTGAACCTTGAATTTTGACAATCTCTCGCTATAAGACCCGACGTTACGACCTAAGCCACAACGATAGCATAGAACCCTCAAACACTTATTCTGGATACGTTCGATTCGTTCCGTGTGAACAGAATAAAAAGGGGACCAAATAACAGCACCATATTCAAGCACAGTTCTGACAAGGCTGTAGTAAAGCAGTAAGAGGCTGTTCGGTTTCTTAAATGGTTTAGTGGTCCGTAAAATAAAGCCTAATAGTTTACTAGCCCTGTTACAAATATAATTATAGTGGTCACGAAATGTCAGTTGTGCGTCGAATATAATCCCAAGATCCTTAACACTGCTCTTACGTTCCAATACGTGATCACCAATGCTATACGAAAACAGGATTTTATTAGTTTTCCTAGTGAAGGTAACAGTAAAGCATTTGTGAACATTTAAGGACATCCTATTACCTAAACTCCATTGGTGTACTTTATTTAAGTCATCTTGAAGGCGCCAGGCGTCTTGTGCACACTCAACTGTGGTGTAAATTTTTAAATCGTCTGCATACAGCAAACATGGGCATGATAGTTTATCAATGAGATCATTAATAAATAATATAAAAAATAAAGGCCCCAAATGGGAGCCTTGGGGTACCCCTGATGAAACAATTACCTCAGTTGATAGAAAGC
Source organism: Phalera bucephala (assembly GCA_905147815.2). Lineage (NCBI taxonomy): Eukaryota > Metazoa > Arthropoda > Insecta > Lepidoptera > Notodontidae > Phalera > Phalera bucephala. Next base: position 4,671,159 of record LR990633.1, on the reverse strand, counting down.
CCTTTACTGCCACTAGTTGGCTTCTGCGTGAAAGGTACCAATCAATCCACCGAAATAGGTCTCCACTGAAACCGTACGCACTAAGTTTATGGCAAAGTAGCGAATGGTTGACTTTGTCAAATGCCTTTTGAAAATCTGTGTATATTGAGTCAACCTGCTGGCAATTAGCAAATGCCGAACATAAATAGTTTTTATAAATGAGTAGATTTGTAATTGTTGATTTACGGGTCATGAAACCGTGTTGTCGTTCAGATAATAAAGGTGATACATGACTGTGCATACAGTCATATACTAAGGACTCAAATAACTTAGCTATAGAAGAAAGGATACTAATGGGACGGTAGTTTTCACACAGAGATTTGTCCCCTGACTTATATATGGGTATTATGAAAGCTTTTTTCCATAATGTTGGAAAAACGCCCTCTTTTAAAGACTTGTTAAATAATAAGTACAGAGGAGTATATAGCTCAACTGCACAAGTTTTAAGAAAGTGAGGTGGGATAGCGTCTGGGCCAGCTCCCTTATTACTATCAAGACTCTTAAGTTTAAGTAAGATATCGTCCCTACTGAAGTAGACTTTCGACAGAGAGATATTACTGCCTACAAATCCCACTGAATCAGGAACATCGCCCACCGTATTGTCAAATACTGAACTAAAGAACACCGAGAACAATTCACTTATCTGTTTTGCATCAGACGTTACAACATTGCCCAGTTGCATGGTTTGCGGAATTGTACAAACACTACGCCTAGCATTAACATAATTCCAGAATGATTTAACATTGTTACTGATGCTATCCTCGACATTGGAGATAAATGAGTCAAACCATAATTTTAAAAGTACTTTGCCACGTGACCTAAGCAGGTTGAAGGTGTCATAATCTCTGGGATTTTTATACTTCTTAAACCTCTTATGATATTTCCATTTTTCGTATAGACATTTTTTAAGAGACATGCTGAACCAGACGGGATAGTTATGATTTTTTTTCTTACTGAAAGGTGTGTGTTTTTTAATGATGTCCATGATTATGTTATAAAATTCCTGAACTGCTTCGTCGATTGCAGAAATAGATAGTAAACAATTTCAGTCAATATCATTTAATGCTATTTTAATAGAAGTATAATCACATTTATGATAATTCAATCTTTTATTATTATTGGGTTTTATTGATTTGAATAATGGATTAATGTTTAATACAATTGATAAAGGGGGGTGATGCTGATCTGTCTTACTTAATGAATCTGCGATTTCAACACGCATCGTACTTAAAGTAGCTAAAATTAGGTCCAAAAAGCGAGAGTTACTATTGGGTATGCTGTTGAACTGCAATAAATTACACATAGACATAAATTCTAACAGTAAATCTGCATCATGGCTACGGGTTGCTGATGCCTGCATATCTATCGACTTAGGAGATCTCACCCATGTAAGATTAGGGGTATTGAAGTCACCAACCAATATAAATTCATTGTTAGCATTTGCATTAAGTACGACTTTTTGCGTGTGACTATAAAATCTAGCTCTATTACTAGTCATTGTATCAGGTGGTATATAACAGACGCAAATATTTATTATAGATTCGTGATCACGGCTCGGTAGAACAGCGATCCAAACATCTTCCGCTTCACTTATGCTGTCATCACGTGAAAAATCACTAGATAACAGTTGTAGAGTTTCTGTTTGCTATGCAATATACCCAAGTTCTTTCTTTAATTGGTAACCGTGCTGACCCACCTGTTGTAATATCTTCTTGAAAGTAGGAAAATTTTACTAAAGGGTTGGTCAAATAGCCGACGGAGGGCTACGGAATAGCTTGGCTACGTTCGGTCGTGACGTTTGCCGTCGCGCCCTGCGTGGCTGCGCTGTGTGGCGTCTCCCGTACATTTCTGTACATTACAACTCCCCAAGCCGCGCCACCGTCGCGCTGAGCGGGGCTACGCTGTGTGGCGTCTCCCGTACATTTCTGTACATTACAACTCCCCAAGCCGCGCCACCGTCGCGCCGAGCGGGGCGGCGCTGTGTGGCGTCTCCCGTACATTTCTGTACATTACAACTCCCCAAGCCGCGCCACCGTCGCGCTGAGCGGGGCTACGCTGTGTGGCGTCTCCCGTACATTTCTCTACATTACAACTCCCCAAGCCGTGCCACCGTCGCGCCGAGCGGGGCGGCGCTGTGTGGCGTCTCCCGTACATTTCTGTACATTACAACTCCCCAAGCTGCGCCACCGTCGCCCGAGCGGGGCTACGCTGTGTGGCGTCTCCCGTACATTTCAGTACATTACAACTCCCCAAGCCGCGCCACCGTCGCGCCGACCGTGGCTACGCTGTGTGGCGTCTCCCGTACATTTCAGTACATTACAACTCCCCAAGCCGCGCCACCGTCGCGCCGACCGTGGCTACGCTGTGTGGCGTCTCCCGTACATTTCTGTGCATTACAACTCCCCAAGCCGCGCCACCGTCGCGCCGACCGTGGCTACGCTGTGTGGCGTCTCCCGTACATTTCAGTACATTACAACTCCCCAAGCCGCGCCACCGTCGCACCGACCGTGGCTACGCTGTGTGGCGTCTCCCGTACATTTCTGTGCATTACAACTCCCCAAGCCGCGCCACCGTCGCGCCGACCGTGGCTACGCTGTGTGGCGTCTCCCGTACATTTCAGTACATTACAACTCCCCAAGCCGCGCCACCGTCGCGCCGACCGTGGCTACGCTGTGTGGCGTCTCCCGTACATTTCAGTACATTACAACTCCCCAAGCCGCGCCACCGTCGCGCCGACCGTGGCTACGCTGTGTGGCGTCTCCCGTACATTTCTGTGCATTACAACTCCCCAAGCCGCGCCACCGTCGCGCCGACCGTGGCTACGCTGTGTGGCGTCTCCCGTACATTTCAGTACATTACAACTCCCCAAGCCGCGCCACCGTCGCACCGACCGTGGCTACGCTGTGTGGCGTCTCCCGTACATTTCTGTACATTACAACTCCCCAAGCCGCGCCACCGTCGCGCCGACCGTGGCTACGCTGTGTGGCGTCTCCCGTTCATTTCAGTACATTACAACTCCCCAAGCCGCGCCACCGTCGCGCCGACCGTGGCTACGCTGTGTGGCGTCTCCCGTACATTTCAGTACATTACAACTCCCCAAGCCGCGCCACCGTCGCGCCGACCGTGGCTACGCTGTGTGGCGTCTCCCGTACATTTCAGTACATTACAACTCCCCAAGCCGCGCCACCGTCGCGCTTCTGGCGCGCTGCGTCGGCTTTGTGGCGAATTCTTAATTGTTAACCCTAATTTAACTCCAACGCCCCCTCTGAATGCCATCTAAGGGCCAAAAGACCCTAGTTGCACTATACGCAATGCTTTGTTTTATTCTTTCGAATGTGCTATTCACTAACTAACTATTGCTAACTATTCACCTGCTTTACAACGTTTATTAGTAAGGCCTTTAGACTAAGTCTTGTCTATATTATCCCAATCCTGGAATACAGAATTGTTTAGTTACCATCTCAAACTGACCGAGTCGAACACTGCTTAACCCTTAAAAACATTGTTACTACGTAACGCCGTACATCTCCGGAAACTAAAATACTTTTGTTAATGTGTAAACCCTCTCAGTTTGAGAAGAGGCCCGTGCCCAACAGTGGGACAGATTTTTAACAGGGCTAATATTATTAAATGTGTATGTACACCCATCCCTACCCCTCCAATTTCCCACAACTTCGTACCCGGTCGACAACAGCGCCACCTACCGGGTCTGTGTTATATAGCCTATGTTACTTCTGGATAAGGTAGCTTTCCAATAGTGAAAGAATCATTAAAATCGGATCAGTAGTACCGGAGATTACTCCGAACATCCAAACTCACAAACTTTACATTTATAATATTAGTATAGACAACTACTCAAAAATAAAATCCAGATAAATAGGTACCTTAATAACCGGTCTTTCCTATTTCCCATGCAAATAACAAATTCTTAATGCAATTAACGTTTTATAATATATTCAAAACTTATCCGCCAAGATTTATTACTTTTGATACTATGAATATTCATCGAATTATGATTTTGATAAAGAATACGTTATTAATCCATACTAATGTTATTAATTTAAAAGTAATCCTGTCTATTTGTCTGTCACCCCCAAACCGCTAGACAGATTTTAATTCAATTCGGCAAGGACATCGATTTCATCACGGGAAAGATCATTGGCTACCTTTTGACTCAAAAAATGACTTAAGGTGTGGAATATATGCCAGAAAATACGATGCGAAAGAACTTGCGGGATAAACTAGAACGAAATAATAATATAATATTAGCTCTGTTAAGAAACTGTCCCACCGCTGGACGCGGGCCTCCTCTCAAACTGAGAGGGTTTAGGCCATAGTCCACCACGCTTGCCCAGTGCAAATTGGCGAACTCCACACACCATCGAGAAACTCTCAGACATGCAGGTTTCCCCACGATGTTTTCCTTCACCGTTAAAGCAAGCGATAGTCAATTTTTAATACGCACATGCTTTCGAAAAGACAGAGGTGCGTGCCTGGGTTTGAACCCGAGACCTCTGACTTCAGTCTAACCACTAGGCTATCACTGCTTAAGAAATACTACCTACTTAATTTGATTTTCAATTAGCTGTACCCACAACTTCGTTCCCGTTATTTTAAGGCGTATATTTGACACCCTTAAGGTTTCGCCACATAGATCACGCAGCGCGACGGTGGCGCGGCTTGGGGAGGTGTAATGTATTGAAATGCAAGAGACGCCACACAGCGCAGCCGCGCACGGCGCGACGGCAAACGTCACGACCGAACGTAGCCGAGCGGTTGTGTCGCGCTCCCGTCGCGCTCCGTCGCCTATTTGACCAAATCTTTAAGCTTTTTTTTGAGACAAAAGGTAGCATATGTAGCGTCCCCTGGATAAAATATTTTTCCTTGCCGAATTTGATCAAAATCAATGGTTTGTGGGAAAGGTAACAGACAAACGAACAGACAAAGTTTCTTAAGAATTTATTATATTAGTATGCATTGCTTGGTCTGAATCCTCGGTCGAAAGAAGTATAGAATTTTCATAGAAAAATTCTTAGTACTAGTCCGGAGTCTGGGATTGTGTCCGGTATAATGTTTATAGGCTCGCCTTATTATATTAGGACCTAGTATTGTCGGTGAAAAGTGGGCGTACTCAGTACACCTCTGCCACCCTCGGGCGCCTGTATCGGATTAATGCGGTTGTTATGTATGATGACATAAAAACCGAAGTATTCTCATACTATGACGCCTATGGGGATAGCGGGGCTGGCAGAAGTGTACTGTGTAAAATCAGTTTTCGCCTACGATGTTAGGTCCCTAATTGGGAGCGAGTTTATTGCTATTATACCGGGCACAATTCCAGACTCCAGACTGATTATCTACTAGAAATTTTCCTATAGAAAAATTACATTTTATCCAACTGGGAGCTCTGATTGCTAGATGCATTATTCACCCGTATACACACACTACAAACAATTCTATAAAAAATAAGATGCCACTTAATTACGTACGTTTTTGCTTCTAAATTTATGATCCAGTCACAAAAACACATAACTTTCGTTATCACACACACGCATATACACACCGAATCATAAAAACTAAACAAAATCATTGTTCAATTTCCGAACGTGTCATAACGCCCGCCATATTGTTTTTTGTACGAAAATGCCGCGAAAAAACGGTGTTTTTGATCCGAAAAAAAAAACTGTTAGATAATGCTTTTTATAGGTTTTTTTATATCCAAATACTGGGTCACTGTTATTCTGCCGTCCTTAACAGGTTTAGCGACTAAAATTTATTTAAATTTAAACTTGTGACTCATTTAACTGTTTTCTGCAGTATTTTATTGTTTGACAAATATTTGTCGTTGGTTTTGCTTGTGTTAATTCATGTTGATTTTGTGAGAGATGGTTAAGTTTTGTTGGGGTTCCTCTGTTGTTCGCTAGTTAAGGATATAGCTGATCGCATGCTGGACTTTTCCAACGAATTTCACCCGGCAGCACCCTACTCGCTAATCGCTTTGTTGGGCTTCCATAGGTTCGCCTATGGTCTTAACTGACAGGGTTGATCGTGGAGGCGGCGTGAACACACTCTTGACGGCCCAACGCGGGATCAACGAGTCGCCACAGAAGACCAGGGACTACGTCCCAAAACAAGGACCCGACCATATTTGTAGTCGGCGAATGAAACCTCGGCCAGGGGGCTAAAGCCCCGGTCCAGATTCCCCACACCCTAACTTATTGTAAGATGACCATTCGCTAGAAAGATAGATAGAGATAGAGTACTCTTTGTTGTACATCAGTGATATTACAATTAATTACATACATAAAATATTAACAACAGCTAGGTACAATTGGCGGTCTTATTGCCAAAAGCAATTTCTTCCAGACAAACAATGCATTGGAAGAATCAACATAAGGAATAGGGCAGTTTTGGTGGCGTACACTATAAACCTAGATAAAACATATTGTAATCATATTACCTACATACATATCGTAGTTATAATACAATACTATATACATACATATATACACATAATACTATGCAAATATATAAATATATAGGTTTATAAATGAAGAAAGTGGTGGTAAACCATTTTTTTGAAGGACGCCAACGACTGTGCACGACGGACTGTCACAGGCAATGCACTTCACAAGCGAACGGGTTGATTAGAAAAGGATTTATCGAAGTAGTTGGTAGAATGCATTGGTGTTTTCAGCTTTAGATTCTTTGTTGACCTTAGTAACCTAGTTAAGTATATTGCTTGGAGATATATAATAAAGGTTTGTCGATAGTGGGATAATAGAAAAATCCCACTCTGCAGCGCGCTGTCGATTTCATAAGGCACTTACAGTAGACGGTAGGTTTTAATTACATAATATATCTATAAATGCGGTGGAAATGCGAGGTCTGCGGAAGATGTGCGGAGTCACGCTGACCGACCGTATTCGCAACAGCGTAGTAAGAAAGCGAGTAGGTATGAAAGATAGTATCGGTGTAAAGATGAGAAAGGGTATGCTCCGTTGGTTCGGGCATATAGAAAGGATGCCAGAAGAAAGAATGACAAAACAGATATACAATGCGAAAGTGGAAGGATGTAGGTACCGGGGAAGACCGAAACTATCTTACCATGACCAAATAGACCGGGTCTTATCTGAAGGACAAGTCAGGAGTCTCCGTAACCGGCGAGCGTGTATGAGACGAACTATGAGAGTAGAGGAAGCCAGAGAGGTATGTAAGGAAAGAACCTGTTGGAACTCTGTACTCTCTGCCTACCCCGTAAGGGATCTGGCGTGATGATATAGATAGATAGATAGAAGTCTATGTGTTTTTGCTTCTTTCAAAACGTTGATGACAGAAATAGGTTCACCGTAAATTACCAAAAAATACGTGATTATATATATGATATCGTGGTAATAGAAATCCTAGGTCGCACAAATGAAGTTTTTCTAACGAAAAACTTCCCAGTATGAGTCCGGAGTCTGGCATTGTGCCCGGTATATGGTAATAGGCTCACCCCCTATCTCATGGGACCTAACATCATCGGCGAAAACTGGGTTTACTCAGTACACCTCTGCCATCCCCGCTTGGGGAATATAGGCGTGACGGTAGTAGTAATTTTAAAACTTTACGAACTATCAGAGTGGAGAAAGCGAGAGTCTGTAAGGAAAGAACCTGTTGTAACTCTGTTATGTCTGTCTACCGCAAGGGATCTGATGTGATAATATATCTATATAGAATAAAACTTTGATTATTTAATTTAATAATAATAGGATAATTTTGAAGTATTTGCCCCCCCCCGCATTGGTTAAATTTCATAACTCGCAAATTTGAATATTCTTATATTATCAAACTTAATTAATTCATTTACCAGATAGATAACATTGCGTAATCAAACTTAAAAAATTCATTAATCGTATACATAAAGAAATCTCTATATATCTAAATCATCACCCCAGATCCCTTGCAGGGTAGGCAGAGACTACAGAGTTCCAACAGGTTCTTTCCTTACAGACCTCTCTGGCTTCCTCCACTCTCATAGTTCGTCTCATACACGCTCGCCGGTTACGAAGACTCTTGACTTACCCTTCAGAAAAGATACCGCCTATTTGGTCATGGTAAGACAGTTAGATAAAATTTCATAAACAAATAATTAATTATGACCCAATAATTAAAATAAAATAATTATCCATCATTATCAAATGTTTTTTAACATGAAGTGTTTTAAGAATAAACTGTTACTAGAAGAGCTATGAGAATAATGTAATATTGATTGAGAATAGAAAAAAAAACGCGTATGTATTGGACTTTGATTTCTTAGAATTAAACACTATTTTGTTTATTCTACCTGTTATTTCCGGTAACTTCGTTCGTTTCAAAAGTTAATCAGCAATCAATCAGCCTATCGCAGTCCACTGCTGGACATAGGCCTCTCCTAACACGCGCCATTGCACACGGTCCTCCGCCTTCCGCATCCAGTCTGTCCCAGCGACCTTTTTGAGGTCGTCCTCTAGGACACGCTTGCTCCATCGGCCGTCGGTCCTTCTGCAGATGTGACCAGCCCATTGCCACTTTAGCTTACTGAGTTTGCGAGCTAGGTCGGTAACTTTGGTTCTTTGTCGGATTACCTCGTTACTAATTTTATCCTTCAAAAAGACGCCGAGCATAGCTCGCTCCATAGCCCGCTGTGCTACTTTAAATTTGTGGACTAGTCCCACTGTGAGTGGCCACGTCTCGGCCCCGTAGGTTATAAGTCCGTGAGAGCCTTAGAATAATAAAAATCTATCGGGTGCACAGGGTAAACTTCCACCACCCCCGCTTGCGAAATACATATACAAGCTGCAACATGATTAACGCAAAACCTGAAAGTTGTTTGTTCTAAATGGGTAACTCAATTGATTCAAACAATTTTTAATGGATTTTACATTACATTTAATTTGCAAAATATGCTGTTACTCCTTCAGTGCGCTTAACAAACTAAAGGACAATGTTCTGCTACCATACATGATTTGCCCCTAAACCAACAGCAATGAAAAAATATTTGTATGATTTCAAATCACCCATAAATTTTCTTAAGGCATTTGTTATTAAAAGGACAAGCGGGGGAATCGCAATATTGCAAAAAAAGGATTACATTTTGAGGTTATTATTTAGTAACCATTTATATATATGAGGTTCTAGGGCAATTTTCGACAATTTACATTATTTTTGATTCAAAGCGAGATATTTCAAATGCATTTCTAAAACAAATTGCTCAATACGCGTACAAGTTTCTTTGTTAATTGGTGTATAAAGTGCTGAAAGGGGTAAAGATCTTTAAGTTTGGTTTTCTTATTAAATTTGTGAAGCAGTTGTCTAATCGGGGTGTCTTAGGTCTTGCGTTATTTACGATACACCTCGTATAGGCGTGAAAATGTTTATTTTTATCGCGATGCTAAAAATAGTTAGTCTGTTAGCCCCGACAATTTTGACGAATGGATGTACATCCTCAACAAGTCAGCCAATCAATCGATATAAAATCTTTTATCTCGATATGCAAACCAAAGACTATTATAACTAAATAGAGATATCTACAATGACCTTCAAAATATTTTAACTCGCTTTCGCCTGGCTATCTATAGATAAACATATTGGTATATTATTTCTTTAGGCGCGTTGGGCATTTTTTGAGATGGGAAAAAACCATTGAACTCGCGACACTGTTACCGTTACCGACACCTCAGTATATGAAAATATTAAAAAAAATATTTCCTGCCGATTATAAAAAATACACACGTAACTGTTCAAGTTTTCACTTCTGTCGGCACTCCCGGAGTGTCACTGTTTGATTTTTCTATTTATTTATTCTCTTTTGTAAACAAATAACATATAAATTAGTAAGTACATATAAAAGTATTAATCTTGTGGACTGAGAAATGAAGTGTTATGAAACCTTATGACGTTACTCTATAAACCAAAAAAATGACATTAAATGTTTATTTATTAGTAAGCCTTTTTTGTTATATATCTAGTAAATTAACACACCGTAGAACTTATATGATATTAGCTTTTCTTTTTTATACCACAGTAAACAGACATACTATAGATTATAATATAAAGATGCTCTTAAACAACTTTAAAATGATACAACATTCGACGAGCGCATTAGAATTCTAATTTAATGAAAGTGCATTTTCTTTACACTTAACTTAACTTACTTAACTCTAACTTAACTCAATTTAAGTTGTCTACCAGGTAACCTGGCCTTTAGTGGCTTTTATTAAAGAAATTATTATTATTATTGTCGTATCTGAAGGGCAAGTCAAGAGTCTCCATAACCAGCGAGGGTATATGGGACGAACTATAAGAGTGACGGAAGCCAAAGAGGTATGTAAGTAAAGTACCTACTGGAACTCTGTACTCTCTGACTACCCCGCAAGGGACGTGAAGATATAGATAGATAGATATCTATCTATATCAGCACGCCAGATCCCTTGTTGTGTAATACGGTGTAATGGGTGTAATACCAAAGTTTTCAGACAAAGTGTCACTGCCATTTACGACCAATACGGGATTTGCGGGTCTCGATTAGTTATTTCGCTATTGGCAGTCTATTAATTTAAACTGCTCTGTGCCTAAACGTAAATAGAAACCGCAAATTTACGTCTACGGAAAATAAATAACTAATGAACACTCCACAAAAAAAACTCGCTAAGATTATTTTTCTTCAATTGAATCTATAGGTTAAATTCGTCGTTTTTTATCTCGTAGCTATATACTTAGTGATGTTTTGCGAAGTAAATTGAGTGGTTATACTCTTATTTCCTGGTTTGAGAAGGATTCTATTAAATTTGATGACGGCTTGGTTTAGTCGTTGGTTGGAGCAAGGAAGCTCACTTAAGTTGATAATAGTTCGATTCTTACGTGGCTAGAATTATTGTGTGCCCCACAAAAAAATGTTTTGGTCTAGAATTATGTGAAAATTTTGAAACTTACTTTAAGTTTGGATTTAAAATAAGCTTTTTTTATGTAGAAGCTTGTATTTCACACAAACTCAAAATTCAATTTTTACAAATTCCAAAATCCAAGTAATTCTAAAATAATATACTTTTATGCATGCTGTGGGGGTCCTCAGGGAGACCATTGTCCTGCAATGGGCGTCTTTCAGTCTGCAGATAGATAGTCAAAATTCCAAAGTCAGTTTCAAAAACCTCATTTTTATTTAAGCCTTTATTGTATACAAAAGCAATTGTAATTTTACAGGTGATACGACAACAAAGGCGAGCTTAACTCAAAATATGAGTTCTCTTCCAGCGAACCTTAAAATGTTGAGAGATGAGAAGGTTAACAAGAGGGCAGTCATACAACCACACATTCAAACATACAATAACATAAACATAAATAAAATACATACTATACAAAAACTAAATACATATAATGTATAACATAAACATACTTAAAAATACACATAGTATATTTTATTATAAATATGTATCAACAATCACATAGGAAACGTTCTCTGATTCTTCTCTTGAAAATACCCAGAGAGGAGCTTGCGCGTATACTCGTAGCGTGTGGGATTGAGTTCTAAAGACGCACTCCGTGAACAGTAAAAAACCTATCATAGCAACTGAAAGAATGAAGAGGAGCACGAAGAAGAAGAGAAGTAGCAGTACGACAGACCCTTTCCTTGGGGACAAGAAAGTCAAAACGCTCAGGTAGATAAATAGATGCTTTGGGGTTATAAAGGACGGAATAGAGAAGAAAAAGGATAAGTAAGCCTCGGCGTTGCCAAATAGGCAGCTACTTCAATTTTCTTCGGAACTCTGATACATGATCATATTTACGGAGACCGAAAATGAAGCGGATACACAGATAATACAAACATTCCAGCTTATTAACAAGCTCTTCAGTGGCATCAAGAAAACAGACACCTTGATAAAATGTTTGATAGATCAAACATTTTATCAAGGTTTACCCCCAATTGCGTGGTCTCCTTGAAATTATTGCGATGAATTCCTGATTTCTAGATAAGTAAAAGTGATCAAAGGAAATTACATCAAGAAAGAGTCAAAAGGTCCCGTCACCGGCGAGCATACTCGTATATGAGAAACATCACTATGAGAGAGACGAAAGCCAGAGAGCTCTGTAAGAAAACATCCTGTTGGATCTCCGTATTTTTGCCACCCCGCCAGATATCTAGCGTAATAAAATAGATAAAATAAATACATCGAATGTAACAAAAATGTTTAATAAATAATATGAGCCTATACTGCCCACTGCTGGGCAAGAGTCTTCTCTCACAAATCGAGGTGAAAGAGATCAGGTCATACTCCACCACGCGGACCCAGTGTGGATTGGCGGAGGCAGGTTTGTGGCCTGTTGGAACTTATCAAGCCGCCCGCTTTCAACTCGGCTTAACGACGACCACATGAAATGGTAACCGGGACCAACGACTTAACGTATCTTTCGAAGCACAGAGACGCTCATAAATGTCACAACGATCACCCATCTTAGGCCGACCGAGTCGGACGCTGCTTAACCTTGGTGATCGGTAAGAACACCGCGGTCGCACAGCGCTACGAGCGCCTCAAATGTGCTAGCCTTATTTTACAAGATGTTAACCGACTTATGTAGTTCACCGTACTACGAGTACCTTATCAGCAAACGACATCAGCCATCACTGACATCTCAACTCGATCAAGCTTATAACTATTTATAATTTATTAACCGTCCGTCGATCTAAACTTTATGAATATGAATCAAATGTTTTTGCCGAGCCAATCGTAGTGATTGACACGTGGGCATTAGATGTAATGTGGGCTTCCATGCTTAGATGCGTATGCGCACCATGATTTAGAAGTTATGTCGGATACTTCATCATCATCATCATCATCTCAGCCTATACTTGTCCACTGCTGAACATAGGCCTCCCCAATCGCTTTCCAGCGTAACCGGTCCGATGCCACCTGCATCCAACGACTTCCTGCGATTTTCACAAGATCGTCGGTCCATCTGGCAGGCGGTCGTCCCACGCTGCGCTTGCCAATACGTGGTCTCCACTCTAGAATCTTTCAGCCCCAACGCCCGTCCGATCTACGCGCTATGTGGCCCGCCCATTGCCACTTCAGCTTGCTAATCTTAACGGCTATGTCGGTGACCTTGGTTCTTCTACGAATCTCCTCATTCCTGATTCGATCGCGTAGAGAAACGCCGAGCATAGCTCTCTCCATAGCTCGCTGAGCAACTCTGAGCTTTTTTATGAGACCTATTGTAAGAGACCACGTCTCTGATCCATATATCATCACTGGTAACACACTTGTCGGATACTTAGTTACTCCCTTTTTCCTCCTTCCTCATTGTGTGTACGCAAGAACTGTGTCGAATTTCAGTTACTTCTATTCTCCAAAAAAGGTAGATCTTTCTATATATCTATCATTATCGCTAGATCCCTTGCAGGGTAGGCAGGGAATACAAAGTGCCAACAGGTTCATTCCTTACAAATAAAGTTAGATTAATGCATACTGTTGTGTGGTGTGTGAATGATCTACGCTATTGGCCGACCACTACGCTCGAGCCAGAAGAGCAAGGGAGCAACTAATTCAAGGGCGCCTCAAGAAGGAATGGTCTTGGCTTGGGCAGTAGCTATGGGGGAGGGCGTATACTAGGTGTCTCGCCGTGGTGCTTTACACTGGCCGGCTTGCAAGGGATTCTCCGACCTCACCGGCGAGGTCTTTATCTGATCCTGTGTGCGGTTTTTGTATTCGTAACGAGGAAGGTAAGGACATCGGGAGGGTCAGTGCGAACATGCCGCGGACGGTGGTAGCGGCTGATGGAGGGGAGTTAGGTTTGTAGTCGGCAGCAGTTGTTCGCAAAGTATGGGGTTGTCGCCTTTTAAATATAGATGCGAATAGGTTCGAGACTGAGATCAGTATGAAGAAGAGGTGCACACATATGTTACACTTGAAATTCACTGAAGTAATTTAATTCTGATGGGTATATTTGCCATAATTGTAGTGGCATATAGTGTCACTGGAGATCAAAAAATCCTGAATTCAAATCTTCAACAAAGTGGATTTTTTATGGAAAAGTTCTGAATATAATTCCGGGGTATGGATTGTGTCCGATATAAAGACAAAACGCTCACCCGTTATAGTCTAATCTTAAGTCTTTTCTTAAAGGATGGGTAGCGACAGTTCTAATTGCCAAAGGAAATTATACTTTACTTAATGACAATAAGAGGCATGACCCGTTTCTATACTTATGGTGTAATGCCCTAACGCCATTGAATTAAATATTAAATTCATTTGGCAATAATTAGAACTCTCACCACTATCCTATGTAAAAAATACTATAGTACATTGAATCTAACATTTTCGGCGATATCTGGGTGTACAAAGTGCACCTCTGCCACTACTAGGCTTGACGATTTTTATTGATATATTATAGCGTCAATACGTTTTTCGAAATTTTGTTATCATGGAGGTTGCCTAACAGTTCACTATAAGCAAGTGAGATTATTAAAATTGTTCGTAATACCTTCGTCATGCATAAAGGGTCTTATATGTTTAACATAATCCTAAGCTCGTTTCTCTAAAACATTTCGCAAGGATTATCTCGTAATTTGGAGGTCATTAAATATAAAATCCTATGCGTTACAATCTTGATGGTCGCCATATAAACGAGTTTTTGGATAAGACACGGTCGGGGCTGACCTCACGATCCTCGGAAAATAATTTTAAATAATACTCTTGAGCATCAAGTATCTGTCATCGTGAGTTACCGCTGTATCACACCGTAGCGTAACTCTTTTTAAGATCTCACGATATGGAACCACGATACATATATACAGAGGAGTTGACCTAAGCAACTGTGCACTGTCTTCCAACTAAGATGAGACTATATCGTGGTGAGCGTGGGTTACGTCAGACTACCTACCATCTCGTTGCAAAAATAAACTTTTTTTTCTTTTTTAGTCTATCATTCTGCCTCGCTGGTTTAGTGGCGAAGCGCATCGCTTGGTTGTCACGAGGTTCTGGGTTCAAATCCTAGGTCGGAAAAATGAGGTTTTTCTAACGAAAACTTCCCAGTATGAGTCCGGAGTCTGAAATCGTGCCCGGTATATGGCAATAGGCTCAGTACACCTCCGCCACCTCCGCTTGTTGAATATAGGTGTGACAGTTTGTTTGACCGACTAATTACACCCCCTCCCCCCGTAGCGACTGTCCAAACCGAGGCCGTTCCTCCTTGAGGCGCCCTCAAGTATGTCGCCCCTTGCCCTTCTGGCTCGAGCGTAGTGGTTGCACGCTCGCCCTTAAGTCCGGTGAAGCTATAAACGCCTCACGGCCAACAGCGTATATCACTCAAACACACACACACACAACACGTGGGAAACATATTGATATAAAGTTTTACCCCGCCTTAAGACCTACTCGAACTGTATGGTAATAGCTATTAAAACCAACAACCACAAATTAAGAACAGTTAAAGTATTTGATCGCCAAAATAAAAGTATCTAAAACTTTGTTACAGTTTCTGTACATGATCGTAAATACTTATGAAGAAAAGTTCACTTATAAAAAAAAGTATTCTATCTCGTATTTATAATTCTTCATCATCAGCTGAAGGAGGTCTACTGCACGAGCATCGCCAAAGATAGTCAAGACTACCAGTTTTGTGGTGTATTCATCTAGTTTTTGCTTACGATTTCCACCAGGCCATCGGCCAACCTTCTAGGGGTCTGGCCACTTCATATCTTTCCACACGTGGTCCCTAATCGGGTCTCTAAAATAGATATTTATTTGTATTTTGGATTTTATTTATTTTTATAGCCGAAATTCAGGGGTATCGGGTTAAAACCCAGGCACGCACCTCTATCTTTTCAAAAGCATGTGCGTATTAAAAGTTCTCTATCACTTGCTTTAAAGGTGAAAGAAAACATCGTGAGGAAACCTGCATGCCTGCCTTTCTCGAACGTGTGTGAAGTTCGCCAACCCGCACTGGGCCAGCGTGGTAGACTATGCCCTAAGCCCTCTCAGTTTGAGAGGAGGCCCGTGCCCAACGGTGGGACAGTGGGACAGTTTCTTAACAGGGCTAATATTATATTATTATTATACAAGATGAGATTTTTACACAACAACGGTGTTATTATAATATGACGTAAATTACATTACATTGTAATTGCGGCCGTAACTATAAATACTTCCATAAGTCAAAACTCGCAGCTTTTAAATCATCGGAGTCATAATTCAGGATTCTTACCTAACATGACATCATCTTGTAGAATAAGATTACTTTTATTACATAACACATCATTTTGAGACCATAGTTCCTGGCCATTAGTTAGTGATAAATGTTATAGCTGGGTTTGAATCCGAGGGTAGTCATTACGCCTCTTTCCCCATAAAGTGGAAGTGTGCACCCACATTTTGTCGAAGATGTTAGGTCCTATGAAATAGAAAACGAACCTAGCGCCTAGTGGTGGATTAAGACATTTGCCGCCAGTAGGTTATTAAATTATTGCCGCCGCTACTAACCTCTGCAATTTAATAGCCTAATTCACAATCATATTTATTATATTTTATTTATCAATGAAATTGCAATTTTATGATTTGTTCTCTATCGTCATCATTACATCAGCTTTTTCCCTTTATTAGTATGATTGTGAACTAAAGGATCTTTGGAATTTGTCGCCCCCTACAATTTTGACGCCCTAGGAGCCTAGGGCGGTAAATTTAAGGGGGCCTAGGGCACCTGCTGGTAAATATAATATTAGCTCTGTTAAGAAACTGTCCCACTGTTGGGCACGGGCCTCCTCTCAAACTGAGGGGGTTTAGGCAATAGTCCACCACGCTGGCCCAATGCGGGTTGGCGAACTTCACACACCTTCGAGAAACTAAGGCATGCAGGTTTCCTCACGATGTTTTTGCTTCACCGTTAAAGCAAGTGATAGGTAATTTTTTATACGCACATGTTTTCGAGAAGACATATTTGCGTGGCTGGGTTCGAACCCGAGACCTCTGACTTTGCAGTCCAACGGTCTGACCACTAGGCTATCACTGCTGGTAAATTCGCCACCGCTATTGCCATTATAACATAGACAATTGTAGACTTCGAACTGATGATAAAAATGTTTCGTTAGAAAAATAGCACTTCGTCCATCTTAGGACCTTGTAATCGCCAGCCGCACCATACACGACTAGAAACCACCAGGTACAATTTCAAGAAAAACAGGGATATGCATTTTTTTCTCTAAGGGACGAACATTGGTGAACATTGTCATTTTTTCAAAGTTTCGTCCAATGTCTGTCTGTCACACGTCACACGTCCACTGCCTATCCCAAAGATCGCCAAGTCTACCATCTTCGTGCTGTACGGTGCCAGCTTTTACCTGTGTGTGTGAATGATCTAAGCTGTTGGCCGCGGGGCCTTTACAGCTTCAACAGACAAGAGGGTGAGCGTGCAACCACTACGCTCGAGCCAGAAGGGCAAAAGGGGCAACTAGCTCAAGGGCGCCCTTGAGCTAGTTTAAAGTTTAAGGAGGAACTGCCTCGGCTTGGGCTGTCGCTGTGGGGAAGGGCATATACTATGTGTTTCGCCGTGGTGCTCTGCACCGGCCGGCGGGCAAGGGATTCTTCGGACCTCGCCGGCGAGGTTAGTGCCTGATCCTGTGTGCGGTATCTGTATCCGAAAGAAAGGATATAAGGGCATCGGGAGGGCCAGCGTTTACCAGCGACCTGCCCACTCCACGTCTTTCGATACGTGCTCGCGACTCTAAAATACATATGTAAATAATATTTGTAAATACGTCTTACATTGTGGATATTGGGCGAATAATCCATAGCGTTACTAAGCTATTATGTTATAACATTTTAGCTAACACAAACTTATTGCTTACATAGATTAACCTTGGTTTTTGCCTTTGCTAAGACGCCAAATTATTGTGTCAGACAAACCTATCTAACCATTAAAATTATTATAAATTGATTTTTATCTACGCTGGTTGGTTATTAAATAAGTGGAAAAAAACAAGAGTTATGGTAAAATTTAATAAAATCATTTGGTTCCGTAGTCCGTAATAAAAATTATTTCCAAAAACGAAAAAAAATTAGTGGCATATAATCACCTTGGTGATTAGCCGCTGGGTGATCATTGGACATTAATAAGTCGACTTTGATCACCCAGGTGATTAAAGTGAAATCAAACTTTGGTGTCGTGACGTAGTGTGGTTGAACAGTGATATTGGAGGGTTTCAATCAAAGAATGTTCAGTATCAGTCTGGATCCTGGAAGGATGCCCGATATAAAGGCTATAGACTCACCC
This sequence comes from Phalera bucephala, assembly GCA_905147815.2. NCBI lineage: Eukaryota > Metazoa > Arthropoda > Insecta > Lepidoptera > Notodontidae > Phalera > Phalera bucephala. The sequence goes on along the minus strand of LR990633.1, from coordinate 4,652,841 downwards.
CTAATAACACTAACCTAACATCGTCAGCGAAATGTGGATTGACACAATATAAATTAATCCAGTAAGGTTATTTTCTTACATAACTTTCAATACTCTTCCACTCTGATTATTTGTACTGGTTCGTACACATTCGCCGGTTACGTTTTTAATTTGAATTATTTTTTAAGTTCTACGCAGCTAGATCCCGGTTCCATTACACTTCATCTCCCAATGATCCCTAAGACAAAATACATTAGCACTTTATGTGTTATATTAAATACTGGTTTGTTAAGCATTGAAAAGTCAATTAAACATAATAAATTTATCATTTGATACAAACTTCACTTGGGTGATTTACTAGAAAACATTTTTAATTGCAAACCATCTATCTATCTATAACCTCAAGCCAGATCCCTTGCGGGGTAGGCAGAGAGTACAGAGTTCCAACAGGATCTTTCCTTACATACTTCTCTGGCTTCCTATAACAATTGCAAACTGTTAGTAAATTATAACGAAATAACTTAGTGCGCAAAGACCTCTAACAAATTGAGATGAGAGACAATAGGTCATACTCCGTGCGGATTAGTGGAGGCATGTTTGGGTCCACCTGCTGTTAAATGGGCATTGTTCTGCGCCCACACATGATTATCCCCAGAACCAATCATCATCATCATTTCAGCCCATACTTGTCCACTGCTGAACATAGGCCTCCCCAATCGCTTTCCAGCGTAACCGGTCCGATGCCACCTGCATCCAACGATTTCCTGCGATTTTCACAAGATCGTCGGTCCATCTGGCAGGCGGTCGTCCTACGCTGCGCTTGCCAATACGTGGTCTCCACTCTAGAATCTTTCTGCCCCAACGCCCGTCCGATCTTCGCGCTAAGTGGCCAGCCCATTGCCACTTCAGCATGCTAATCCTGAGGGCTATGTCGGTGACCTTGGTTCTTCTACGAATCTCCTCATTCCTGATTCGATCACGTAGAGAAACGCCGAGCATAGCTCTTTCCATAGCTCGCTGAGCAACCAGAACCAATAGCAATGAAAAAATATTTTGTAAGATTTCAAATCACCCATAAATTGCCTTTAAAATAATAATAATAGCCCTGTAAGAAACTGTTCCGCCGTTGGGCACGGGCCTCCTCTTAAACTGAGAGGGTTTAAGCCATAGTCCGCCACGCTGGCCCAGTGCGGGTTAGCGAACTTCACACACCTTCAAGAAACTTAGGCATGCAGGTTTCCTCACGATGTTTTCCTTCACCGTTAAAGCAAGTGATAGTTAATTTTTAACATGCACATGTTTTCGAAAAGACAGAGGTGCATGCCTGGGTTTGAATCTAAGACCTCTGACTTTGCAGTCCAACGGTCTGACCACTAGGCTATCACTGCTTAATTCCCTTAAGGCATTAGTTACTAAACTGACAAGCGGGGGAATCGCAATATTGCACAAAAAGTATAAGATTTTGAGGTTATAATTCATTACATATGAGGTTATATTGTGTGTTGACATTCAGTAAAGATGTCGGCGACTTCGATATATAGTACTTAAAATACTTTGAAATATTCGTTTTAGATTGCAAATTGTCCGTTAGATACGGATATTTGCAATAATTTTATAAAATAGATAAATAATGATGGCATGGGTCAAATGTTTGTTGGTTCTGGGGCAATTTTCGACAATGTCCTTTATCAATCTGCTCATGACATCCAACTTGGCTTGACGATTACCACATTAAGTGGTAACCGCGGCCAATGGCTTGACATGCCATCAGAAGTATGGAGACGTGCGCAAATGGAAATCTACAAATGGACACCCATCTTAGCGTCATCTAGTGTCTCGAACTGTACCCAGTATTAATTGTTTGCCCCTATTATGTATTAGTTCCTCGACTGCCTCGTTGGTCTATTGGCAAAGCGCATCGCTTTATGATCACGAGGCCCTGGGTTCAAATTCTAGGTCGGACAAGTGTAGTTTTTCTAACGAAAACTTCCCAGTACGAGTCCGGTGTCTGGAATTGTGCCCGGTATATGGCAATAGTCTCGTCCCCTATTACATGGGATCTAACATCGTCGGCGAAACGTAGGTGTACTCAGTACACCTCTGCCACCCCCGCTTGGGGAATATAGGCGTGACGATGATGTTTTGTATATTAGTTTGCCTTTTTTTCTCTCTTTATCAATGAAAAAGTCTTCAGACGATTAAATGTGACCGTCTGAAGACATTTTCTTTTAAAAAGGAAAAATGGTCGTGTACATTTACATTTCGCGGACGATGTTAGGTCCCACCTCTGCCACGACCACTGGGGGAATATAGACGTTACGGTGTTTCTCTTTTTTGATAGGTATGTACTAATTTATCACACGGGTAATACCACTATACATGATATTGAGTTCTTAGATTTACGCGAATATTACACATGAAATAAAACTATTTTACGGATTTTATCGCGGTTTATTTTTTATTTTTAGTTCCCGACGTTTCGAGTTCTTTGCAGCACCCATGGTCACGGGAGGGACTGAGGTGTTAGACGTCCAAAAGGCATAGTTGTTCCGGGGTACCCTCAAACTTCTTAATTGTTTTTGTTGTTGTTGGTCCGATCTACGCAGAATGAGCTCACGGTGTCTTGAGGTCTTGCAGTGTTTTGCTTGGTTTTGGATTTAATTATATTAATTACCGGATCCCAAGACGATGGAAGCACCCAGCCATCTTCTCTATTGAAATTAGGTTGTTTTTTAATTTCAATAGACTCCCGAACCATCCTTGGTAGGAATCGGTGTTCCTTCACGAGGATTTGTGGTCTATCAAATCTGATGTTATGACGGGTACGGTCAAGGACATGTTCACAGACTGCAGACTTCTTTGAGCGACGGTGTTTTAGGTCAGCTATATAGCATAGCATAGCATAACACTGCAAGACCTCAAGACACCGTGAGCTCATTCTGCGTAGATCGGACCAACAACAACAAAAATAATTAAGAAGTTTGAGGGTACCCCGGAACAAGTATGCCTTTTGGACGTCTAACACCTCAGTCCCTCCCGTGACCATGGTACCTGCAAAGCACTCGAAACGTCGGGCACTAAAAATAAAAAATAAACCGCGATAAAATCCGTAAAATAGTTTTATTTCACTATATATGATGTTTATGTTTGTCTTTCTTAATACCTATTAAAAAATAAAATTGTCACACTATTTATGTTTCAATTTCCACTAACTTCAAAATAGGAGCGGCAAACGATTTGACGTCACCATATGCACCGATTTTGTGTGTTGAGTTACAGCGCCCATTCAAGGGTTATCATAGTGTGGATACGATTTGTCGGGTACGAACCACTTCTTAGAAATTAAGTTATCCCCCTATCTATCTATATCTTAATGCCAGATCTCTTGCGGGGTAGGTAGAGAGTACAGAGTTCTAACAGATTCTTTTCTTACAGACTTCCGGCTTCCTCCATTCCCATAGTTCGTCTCATACACGCTCGCCGGTTACGGAGACCGGTTAAGTTGTCCTTAATTTCTCAAAGTGTACGTTGCAGTTTTAGGCGTTCCCAAACTTTATAACTTACATTCAGTGTTGGGTATTTTCGATTTTAGGATCAATCAATTGAAATTACATTCACCCTCAAAGAATTTTGACCTTGACATCGGAATAACAATGAATTCTGCGCGTCAAGCGCCTCAGTTCCTTCCGTGATCATGGGTGCTGTGGAGCACTCGAAACGTCGGGCACTTTAAAGCCACAAATAAGCCGCGACGAAAGCCGAGATCTTTTAACTGCAACTAAATTTTTCCACTATTAATTTTTGCCCAACTCTACTTAAATATTCTCCATATAAACTACTGTTTCTTATTCTGTACTCTTGGCCTGCCCCGCCTAGAATCCGGCGTGATAGAATCGATAAACAGATAGATTAATATTAATGTTAAACTATTCGACACTTTCCCGTCACAATAAGTGAAGGAGTTGCGCTTAAGTTCTATATAAAACTTTCAGGACCAATCCGAATATCTGCACTATACCAAAATGATAAGATCATTACCTAGCGAGCAATACAGCTTAACTAATAAAAATATGGTTTAACATAATATACAACTAATGTGGTAATTGAAATAAAATACGTTGCCCCAATCGAGGAATTATTCCTCAAACTTGTTGCATTTCTTTTTTATTAGCTCTGTTAAGAAACTGTCGCACTGTTGCGCACGGGCCCTCAAAAAATTGAGAGGGCCCGTGCCCAACGGTTGGACCGATTCTTTATAGGGCTAACGGGCCCTCTCAAACTGAGAAGGCCCGTTAGCCCTCAAAGTGAGAGGGCCCGGGCATTTACAAACATATATTTCAGTTGCGCGAATACCCAAAAGGAAACAAGTAATTGGGGGTCACACCCACACAGATTCGTCTGATGCTGGGATATAAATTGCAACTACTGGACCCGATGAGTGGGGTGAGCCTACATTTAGTGTTAAACCACTAAACAAAGCCGTCATCAGTTATTAATGATTATTACATAATACCAATATTCATTACCTATACTGCCTTGATGGTCTGAGGTCCTGAGTCCAAATCCTACTTCAGACAAATGTAGTTTTTCTAAAGAAAAATTTTCAGTATGAGTCCGGAGTCTGGAATTGTGACCGGCAATGGCAATAGAATCGTCCCCTATTACAAGGGACCTAACATAGTCGGCGAAAAATGGGTGTACTCAGTACACCTCTGCCACCCCCGCTTTAGGAATGGCGCGGCGGTGTTTTATTTTTTTTTCATCACTTATATTGTTCTTGGATTTCAAGGAAGTAAATATTACCTCAGACGTACAACACGAATAATCAAGTTACTAACCGATAACTAACCGCGATGCACTAGTGGTTATACGAAAAATCGTGAATTCCGCCACTTTGATTCATAGGAAAAGAAATCTCACCTTGACCGAAACTGTTCTAGATCATGCGCCCGCGCCGGTCCATGACGACGTGGCATAACCTCGAAGCCCGCCAATGATTATCCGAATCATTTGAGGGTGTCTGATCATTTTGACAAAAAACTATTAAACTTTCCTTGGTAATGTTGCGATTTTTTATCGTTTAGTTTGCAAAAAATGAGGTTATTATAATATTGTTTTGATTGAAATTATGCTGTGTCGCGAACGCCCTGAGGACGATTGTTTCTTCTTAAGTCTGTGAAATTTACTTAAATTAACCGTGACTGTTAGTTTCTGCAAGCTAAATCTCTTGCGGGGTATGCAGAGAGTACAGAATTCCAACAAGTTCTTTCCTTACAGACCTTTATAGCTTTTTCCACTCCCATAGTTTGTCTGATACCGGCTCGCCAATTACGGAGACTCTTGGCTTGCCCTGCAGGTAAGACATGGTCTATTTGGTCATATTAAGAAAATCTAGGCCTCCCCCGGTACGTACATTCTTCCATTTTCGAATTGTATATCTGTTTTATCATTCTTTCTTCCGACATTCTATGTGCTGATATTATTTTAGTTAATTAAACCATACTACAATTATAAATTCGAAAGTAACTCTGACTGTCTGTCTGTTTGTCTGTAACCTTTTCACGTCCAAACCGCTGAACAGATTTTGATCAAATTCAACCGTCAAGGAAATAAATTTTATTTTTTATGTGTGTGTGTGTGTGTGTGTGTGTGTGAATGATCTACGCTGTTGGCAGCGGGGCCTTTACACCTTCACCGCCAGGAGAAGTACATCAGCCACCTTTCATTTAAAAAAAAAGCTTAAAGATTTGAAAACAAGGCAAACGAAGTTGCAAATACAGCTAGTAGTCAATAAATATTAGGTTAAATATCTCATTGGTATAAGGCAGGTGTATCAAACTAAATGCAGCCCACTGAGCGTTTTCCTGCGGCTCGAGTCAATTTTGAAAACAGCCAGATAATGCAGACGACGATTTAGCGCAGTGGTTCAGAGTTTGAGCTGCTTCGCCCACTGTGTCTAATAGTCGCGGGTTCGATTCCCGCACGGGACAAATCTTTGTGTAATCCACAATTATTTGCTTCGGTCTGGGTATTTGTGTTTGTGAATTTTCATGTTTGTAAACGCACCCACGACACAGGAATAAATCCAAGTGTGGGGCTACGATTTTACAAAAAAAAAACAAATGCGGCCCGCTAGCGTGTTAAAATCAAAATTTTCAGTACGAGTAGTTTATCTTCTTTAAAATTAGGTTTTGCGGCTAGATGGTCCGCAAAACCTAATCTTAAAAGAGAGAGAGAAGAGAACCATGAAGACCGTAGACTATTATAGTCTTCATGCTTTCGGCCCACCAGTGACTTTGAGTTTGACATTGCTAGTCTAAGGGTTTTGGGTTAATAGTGTAATTTTCCTATTATTTAATTAAGGTATGTCCACACTAATCCACGGCGGACATCGATAAATGAAATATAAGTGACAGGGAGACTAGACAAGTGTTCCGCACATGTGTCTCGCCGGCAACCGTGACAATGTGCTTAATTATTCCAACCAGCGGCAAGATAATTACTAGTTTAATGCTTCGAATTTAAGATTAAGTTCTTACCAAGCAGGAGTGGCTAGACTTTGTGAATTGGTTCACATTTATATTACGTCAGTGCCAGTTCAAATTTTCCATCTAAATAATTTTGGCAAGGCCTTGATTGTATAGTCATATCGTAAGGTCAGTTGTGGTGTAGGTACAGAGTTTCGACAGGTTATTTCCTTACAGACCTCTCTGGCTTCCTCCACTCTACGTAATGGATAAGACACCATACTATTACAGTTAAGTGCAATAATATTCAAATATGCTTGACAAATTCAAAGATCACATATCTTTAGGGTCAATAATGTTTAGTACTAATCAAAATCACACTTAGTTTTTTCATTAATGCACACCCAAAAAAGTAGGCGCTCGTAGCACTGTGCGACCGCGGTCTACCGATCACCAAGGTTAAGCAGCGTTCGACTCGGTCGGCCTGAGATGGGTGACCGTTTGTGGCATTTTCATATTTGACCGTCTCCGTGCTTTCGAAGGCACGCGAAGCAGTTGGTCTCGGTTACCACTTCGTGTGGTAGTTGTTAAGCCGAGTTGGAAACCTTATAAGTGGCTTGATAAGTTCCAACAGCAGGTGGCCACAAACCTGCCTCCACCGCACCGCACTGGGACCGCGTGGTGGAGTATGACCTAATCTCTCTCACCTCGATTTGTGGGAGAAGGCCTTTGCCCAGCAGTGGGACAGTATAGGCTGATAATTAAAAAAAAAAAAAAAAAAAATTGTGTTGGTTAATATTTTTGTTAATTGTTTTTGCTGTTCTTTTATTTGTTGATATTTTGTTAGTTTTTTTCCTTGTATTTTCTTAATATTTACACCCGGTTTGTCTTAGGTTTGTATAAAAAGAACATTACCATTTAATTTCATTCTTTGCTTAGCAATACATTAATGTTTTATGCATGCTGTGACACCTTAAAAAATTGTACATTTAGTTTTATTTTTATTCAATTATTATTATATTTATAAGTTTCAAATGTAACAATTACTGGTTGTCCTAAATAAATAAATAAATAATATTATTAATTATATTATTAAACCAAAAAGTACTTATAAATAGTCAATACATCATTTTAGTCTTTAATTTTCGAAAAATCAATTGCTTTTAAAAGCAATTGATTTAAAAACATTATAGATCACGTACGAGCAATATTATCATATTTCTATCTATCTATAACATCACGCCAAATCCCTTGCGGGGTAGGCAGAGAATACAGAGCTCCAACAACTTCATTTCGTACATAGCTCTCTGGCCTCCACTCCATTAGTTCGTCTTATACACGCTCGCCGGTTACGAAGACTCTTGACTTGTCCTTCAGATAAGACACGGTCTATTTGGTCATAGTAAGATATTCTAGGTCTTTCCCGATACCTACATCCTTGCAATTTCGCATTACATATCAGTTTTATGATTCTTTCTTCTGACTTTCATTAGCATATTTAATTAATATTTACCCTAAGGGCTGCTAATTGTTTACCCCTTCTTGCAGTAGACTGTGTGACACACACACACACTATCACGCCTATATTCCCCAGCGAGGGTGGCAGAGGTGTACTGAGTACACCCACGTTTCGCCGACGATGATAGGTCCCATGTAATAGGGGGCGACCCTATTGCCATATACCGGGCACAATTCCAGACTCCGGACTCGTACTGGGAAGTTTTGTCAGAAAAGCTACACTTATCCGACCTAGGATTTGAACCCAGGACCCCGTGATCACAAAGCGATGCGCTTTGCCACGAGACCAACGAGGCTGTCACACTTCTTATATAACAAGCGTGATGGGAGCCTATACATTTTATTTATACATTAACATCATGACGTAATATCAAGATAAAGCTTGGGGGCGTAGCAACATGGACTATAATCGTGTACAGCAAAATATCATCACGCTAACTTGATGAGTTCCGACAGCGTAGGTAAGAACAAAGGTGAACTTGATCGATCTACTTACTGATCAGAATAATAATAGGTAGTCGTTGGTAGTTGGATTATGTTATGTAGGTACCTACTTATATTATCTTTATATTATGTAATAATTTGACGGACGATTTAGCGCAGTGGTAAGAGCTTAAGCCGCTCCGCCTACTATATCGAATGATCGCGGGTTGTATTCCCGCACGGGACTAATCTTTGTGTGATCCACAATTATTTGTTTTGGTCTGGCTATGTACATGTAAATTTTCATGTTTGCAAAGACACAGGAATAAATCACAGTGTGGGATAAATTTAAAAAACAAGAAATCCAGTGTGTGTTTGTGTTCGTAATTATTCACCTCATAAACGGCTTAACCGATTTTATTCATGTTTTTTTTTTACTTGGGTGCTTTGTGATCACAAGGTCTTGGGTTCAAATCCTAGTCAAATGTAGTTTTTCTAACAAAAAAAATCCCTGTAAAAAGTCCGGGTCTGGAATTGTGTCCGGTATATGGCAATAGGCTCGCCTCCTATTACATGAGACCTAACATCATCAGCGATCTACCCAGAATATCTCTACCAACCCTGCTTGGGTAATATAGGGGTGACGGTGGGTTTATTTTAATACTTATTAACCTTCATAAATAGATTGTTAGCCCCAAAGGTACTTATCAATGGTGATGCCTTGATATATTTAAAATTACTGATTAAAATATATTCGTAAAATGAGTGCCGTGACGTGGAGGTAAGAACCTGTTGGAACTCTGTACTCTCTGCCTACCCCGCAAGGGATCTGGCGTGATGATATAGATAGATAGATAGCGTGGCGTTATTCTACTAGACTGAAGGTTGCGGCTAAAATCTGGATACTTTCAGCCAATCTTTGGGAAGGCTTTGTAGGACAAAACCTACGGTGGACGTCTTTCCACTGGTGATGTTGAATCTCCTAGTGGACTATTAGTCCTTGCATGCCAAGTCCGTAAATTCAAATAAAATGAACAACAATACTAAAACAGCTTCCAGCGAAATCGCTTTAAAAAAACCATCCCCCTAATCTTCAAAAAATCTTTCCCATCGGATCTCAAAAATCGTATCGCCGCCGTCTCCCCGAAAGTTTAAAAAAAATACATATTATCATTTAAAAAATCCCGCAACACCTGTTGCGCCCACGCATCCGTTGCTACGCTACGGCCGCCATATTGCCAACATGGCAGCCCGCCATCTGTCAAAATTTACATTTAGAATTAATTAGCGCGGCAAAAAACACGTTATATATTTTAGATGTGAATAAAATGAGTGTTTTATTATGTTTCAGTTAATTAATATGATACGGGTAAGAGCGTAACAGTTTATTTATCTGAGAATTTAACCACAAATATCAAAGTTTAAGTTACAATCCAAAATTTGAAATTGTTCTCGGTATAATGGGAAAAAGGTTTCCCCCTATTCTGATTGTTAAAGTTTACCCCGGAAGAGATCTGGCGTGATATCTATCTATATCATCACGCCAGATCCCTTGCGGGGTAGGCAGAGAGTACAGAGTTCCAACAGGTTCCTTCCTTACATACCTCTCTGGCTTCCTCGACTCTCATAGTTCGTCTCATACACGCTCGCCGGTTATGGAGACTCTTGACTTTTTGACAATATGAGGTCCTAATATAATAAGGAAGGAGCCTAATGTATTATACAAGATATGATTCCAGACTCTGGACTAAAACTGACATTTTTTTTAGCGCACTGGTTAAGAGCTTAATCCACCCACTGTGTCTAATAGTCGCGGGTTCGATTCCCGAACGGGACAAATCTTTGTGTGGCCCACAATTATTTGTATCAGTCTGGGTATTTGAGTATGTGAATTTTCATGTTTGTATACGCACCCACGACACAAGAATAATTCGTAGTTAAAAGCTAAGCTTAAAAAAAAATATTTTCATTCATTCAGAATTTCGAACTCCGGACTGCGACTTAGGTTTTTTCGATAAATAAGCTCACTTTCCGACCTAGGATTCGCCAGCCAACCTGTGAGCCACTAGACCACCGAGGCATTTGAGTTTGGTTATCTAAATAGTCTTGATAATTATAGGCTATATAATCCACATAATACGGTTGACAGGTGCGTTTCACTGATAAAACGTTCCTGCTTACCCTCTAAGTGGTTAACTATTTATAGATATTATACTCCATGTGCAAACATGGTCATTTTAAAATTATTTTAAAACGAGTTTCAAACTAAGTTGCAAAATAACGCAAAAGTATTAATAAGTACAAAGAAAAATTGTATTTATGTAAACACCGTTCATACTCATATATAAGCACGTTAGATCCCTTGCGGAGTAGGTAAAGAGTATAAAGTTCCAACAGGTTCATTCCTTGCAAACTTCTCTGCCTTCCTCCACTCTCATAGTTCGTCATACACGCTTAGCGGTTACGGAGACTTGACTTTTTTTTTGGGACTAAGCCCGCCGCTCATTCCCACCATTGTAACTAAGCCAGTATCCACAATAGTCTCCTTAAATGACGCCAAGGTTTGAACCTTGGGTGTCCCGGGAAGCACTTTAATTGTCTTGGTACCCGAAACAAATTGAATTACAAAGAAAAACAGGAGGAGTAGGAAAAATAAAAATTCCACTTCCCTCCTTTGCAAAACGGGAGACACAGAAAAAATAAAAATTGGCAGATCAGCCATAGAGAAGGAGACTACAACTAGCATTAGCCCAGTTGTAAAGCACACGGTCACGAAAAAATATTAACAGGGCCTATTTGTGAGCCTCATGTTTGATTCCAGTAATAGGTATGGCAAAAACGCTTGAACGCACGGAAATTATCCCGATTAGACTCTTGACTTATCCATTAGATAAGACACGGTCTATTTGACCAGGTTCTTTACAGCTACCAGGCAAGAGGGTTCGCTAAGTCATCGATCCACCTTATCCGGGCCTGAACATTGTACGTCTTCCTGTGAGTGGTCGCCACTCTAAAACTTTTCTGCCCCAACGGCCGTCGGTCAAAAAAACCATCCGTCCTGCCTATATTCCCCAAGCGCATGTATCAGAGGTGTATTATGTACGTACTCCCACTTTTGGCCTAGGATGTAAGGTCCCATGGGATAGGGTGCAAGCATATTGCCATTGTACCGGACACAATGACTTCGGGCTGATACTGGAAATTATTCTATCGAAAAATTACATTTTGTTCGACCAAAGGTTCGAACCCATGACCTTGTGATCGCTACACGCATTATTCGCCACTTTTTTTTTACCTGGGGAAAATCCTGCATAGAACTTCCCCGAGTCTCGGGGAAATCTAGCTGACAGGTGACCGACATCAGCCCTTTGGAAGGGCTACGGGATCTCCGTATGGAATGCAGTGGTGCTACGATTGTGCTACACTCCGAAGAGCCCACAATTGGGGGGAGACTTGATAACACGCTCTCCCCTGCACCGACGCCTTGCTCACGGCGACGTGGGTCGCACCACGCCGCTGCCCTTCTCAGGGTCGCTCGTGAACGACGCTTTGGTCCCCCGCCCGAATCCGTGACCCCAAAGGCTCCCCCTGCTGATGTTGGGGCATGGGAGGCTGCCTAGCTAGTTATTACGGCGGGGGACATGAGTTAACCCGTATTCTTAAGCCCCGGCCTATTGGGCTGGGGAGCCTGGGCGGGCTGCGCCTCCGCCCCGATACCATTGCCTTCGTCGAACAGGATCGGGCCTCACCCGATCTCGCTCTGCCTCCTCCTTCTGGGACATCAGTCTCGCAGAAGGAGGATACTGCTAGCATAGCCACTACTACTGCCGGCAGGGAGAGATACGGTTCGATCTGGTTGACCAGGATCCGCCGTTTGGAGGTCCACGCTGAGCACTCTTCGAGCGTGTTTTGGGTGGGATCCTGGTCCCCACAGCAATGGTGACAGCTTGTCGAAGCCTCGCGTCCTATCTTGTTCAGATAATCAGCGAAACAAGCGTGACCGGTGATTATCTAAGCAAGTCTAAAGGAGACTCGCTCTACGCATTTTGCCACCAGACCCAGGAGACAGCCAGTTCTCTGACCATCATCTTTTGGGAGTAATTCGTCCTGCTCTGAGCGTTTTTCAGCTAATTAAGATAAATTATCCTAATGTTTGGAGGCAAGAAAGTGCTTATGAGGTCAGGAGTCAAGGATTGTGACGTTCGCAGTTAGATGACGTTTACTATAAATAATAATATAAATGAAACAAATGTAATGAGATACATTATCACGACCATATCCTAGAAGTTGGGTTACAAAATTACCATTTTGCATTATTGTTGTAAACTTACTTTGCTAAAAGAAAGAGATGTACGTATGCACGTATTGTTGTCTCGAAAAAGTAATAATATAATTATACCTACTTCAATAAGGTTATAAAGCACACGGAAGGTGTCGGAACAGTAACATGACTCTCAGTGCTTTGCAAAATCAAATAGAAATTTCAAACAGCTATATCTGCATAGCTGTTTGAAATTTCTATTTGATTTTACAATCTTGTAAGCCTTACTACCCTGATCATAAACTGATTTTTACACATAAACTCACGCATCAGGAATTTTCTTACAATACTACCATTTAACTATTCCTCTATATCATCACGTTAGATCCCTTGCATTGTAGACAGAGAGTACAAAGTTCCAACAGTTCCTTTCCTTACAGACCTCTCTGGATTCCGCCGCCCTCATAGTTCGGTTCCACAAGCTCACATTTTACGGAGATTCATGACTTGACCTTTTTATAATTTTCTATCTATATCTTCACGCCAGGTCCCTTGCAGGGTAAGCAGAGAGTTTAGAGTTCCAACGATGTTTTATTTGACTTTAATTCTTTGGTCTTAATACGTTTTTGGTCCAATTTTATGACTTTCGCTTCGATGAGCTAGTTGCCCCCCTTGCCCTTCTGGCTCGAGCGTAGTGGTTGCACGCTCGCCCTCTTGTCCGATGAAGCTGTAAAGGCCCCGCGGCCAACTGCGTAACTCATTCACACACACATTCTGCTTCAAAATGTCACGTTACACCAGAATTATCTCACTTATACACTCTTTTACAATACCAAGTGGCACTATTCTACCGCTACTTAAACAGGAACAGGAAATCCAGCAAACATTCCATAAGTCCCGTTTAAGGTCCAAAAAACAGGGTGAAGGCCCCAGTTAGTATCCAAAAAAATATTGACCACACTGACCCATTACACAATCGATGAAATAAAACCAACAATATCAAAAAAGGGGCAAAAACCCATAACGGGTTCACGGGAGTACCCCAAAAAATCCATGAGTATTTTTTCACTCCCAAAGAAACTGGAGCAAAAAGACATGGACACAAAAACTTCAACAAGAATGAATAAAACCGTTTTTGCAAATGCAAGAAGTATTTTTTTTTTCATAGCACGCGTTAGAATTTTAAACTTCGTTTTTGTTTGCGTTTTTGTGTTAAAATTGTTGGGTTAGGTCGCGGTGGGGTACTGGACTATGGTATCTTTAGTTAGATACTATCTTAACTTATGCTAAAAAGGGTAGACAGATAGGGTTGGAACGCTGTTTTAATTCTGATCAAACACTTTCTTTCTGCCAAAAGCTCATCATTTAAACGTCTTTACATAAAGAGGCATTATCCTAATCACTGCATATTATAAAACAAAGTCCCTTAGCGCGTCTGTCTGTCTATCTGAACGCGATAAACTCAATAACTACCGAACAGATTTTCATACGGTTTTCACCAATGGACAGAGTGATTTAAGAGCAAGGTTTGTGTGTATAATTCACCCGTGTGAAGCGTAGCGGGTTGCTAGTAATATAATAATTGTGAAGTTGGATATAAGGGATGTTTGATATTGTTTTACGCAAAAACTACAGAACCAATTTTAATGAAACTTTACAGAAATATAGCTTATGCACCGGAATAACACATAGGCTATAATTTATGAACATATATACGTAGAAGCCGCCAATCCGCACTGGGTCCGCGTGGTGGAGTATGAACTAATCTCTCTCACCTCGATTTGTGAGAGAAGACCTTTGCCCGGCAGCGGGCAGTATAGGCTGATATTATTATACGCAGATGAAGTCGGGGGCGGAGAGAAAGAGATATTTAATGTTAGATTAGCCAGCAATTATTACACCGTCACGCCTATATTCCCCAGGGGGGGGTGGCAGAGGTGTACTGAGTACACCCACGATTCGCCGACGATGTTAGGTCCCATGTAATAGGGGGCAAGCCTATTGCCATATACTGGGCACAATTCCAGACTCCGGACTCATACTGGGAATTTTTCTTTAGAAAAACTACATTTGTCCGACCTAGGATTTGAACCCAGGACCTCATGATCACAAAGCAATGCGCTTTATCACCAGACCAACGAGGCAGTTATATTTAAAATATAACGAATATCCCTGCAAATGGACTTTTAATAATTACTAGTGGCCGCCCGCGACTACGTCTGCGTATGTATCTTTATAAATTATATTATTATAAGCCCACTGTCTCACTACAAGGCGAAGGCCTCCCCATCTTTCTTCCACCTCTCCCGGCCCAGTGCAAGCTGATGCCAGTCCTTGCCGTAGGAGTCCAGCTCGTCTCGCCACCTCTTTCTGGGCCACGCTGTCGTTTTCCGCATGGTAGCACCCACTGTGTGGTTATTTTAGCCCAAAATGCACCCAACATGCGACAGATATGTCCGGCTATTTATAAATTATAGCCTATATATTATTTTGATTTATCATATCCTCTGAAATAAAATTATTTTTCGGATTTTATCGCGGTTTAATTTTTAAGTTTCCGACATTTCGAGTTCTTTGCAGCCAACGTCACAGTGACCGAGTGAAACCAGTCACAGTCGAGTGTCTCCCTGCTGTGCTACCTTACATGAGAGGAGTCACGGACAAGATTGGCTACATCTTGAAGCGTGCTTCAATTAAAACATTTTATAAGCCGCCGAAGAAGATCAGTCAATTTTTACCAGCTGTCAAGTGTCACATCCCTCTTCAAGATGCAGGAGTATAAAAGCTTGATTGTGAATGTGGTCTCTCTTATATAGGACAAACAAAAAAAACCGATAAAAACTCGGGTTAAAAAGACCGATAAAAACTCGGGTTAAAGAACACATAGCTGACCTAAAACACCGTCGCTCAAAGAAGTCTGCAGTCTGTGAACATGTCCTTGACCGCACCCGCCATAACATCAGATTTGATAGACCACAAATCCCCGTGAAAGAACTCCGATGCCTACCAAGGATGGTTCGCGAGGCTATTGAAATTAAAAAACATCCTTATTTCAATAGAGAAGATGGCTGGATGCTTCCATCGACTTGGGATCCGGTAATTAATATAATCAAATCGTAGAAGCCAACTGGTTGCAGTAAAGGGCTATCTTTCCAGTCCGGTAACAGTCACCTCTGGCGTCCCACAAGGCAGTCATTTGGGCCCATTACTGTTCGTGCTTTTTATTAACGACTTGATTGATAAACTGTCATGCCCTTGTCTTCTTTACGCTGACGATCTCAAAAATTTTACCACTATTAATAATAACACTGACGCGTTAAAATTGCAAAGCGATCTGAGCGTTTTATCAAATTGCTGTGATCAAAACTATATGCAGTTAAATGTTGATAAGTGTTTTGTTATAACCTTCACTAAGAAGACACAGAGGCTTATAAATGATTATTCCATTAGGGACGAGGTCCTTACTCGTAAAAATGTGGCAAAGGATCTATGTGTACTCTTTGATAGTAAGTTAACTTTCCATGATCACTATGATTACATTATTGAGCGAAGCTCGAGACTGCTCGGATTTATTTCAAGATCCACAAAACGTTTTCGACAAACAAAAAGTTTTAACTCTTCGATTTGGTCCCTATTCTACAACGTTCATATCAACAGAATCGAATCCATCCAGAAGCGTTGTTTGAAAATACTTAGTTACAGATATGGCTTGGGTCGTAAACTTGCTTCCTACAAGGATGGCTTAAAATATTTTCACATAATCCCTTTAGAGGTACGACGAAATTATTATGACCTCATGGTGCTTTACATGATCATACATTATCTCATAAACTCTCCTGGCCTACTATCGCTTTTAAATTTCAACACTCGGTTTAGGTCCCGTAATTGTAATTACAATATCTTTAGTCTCCAAATGTTTTCAAACAATACTTCCTATTATAACCCCATTGTCAGAATGTGTCGCCAGTACAATGAAATTCTTGTCTCCAACAGAGACATTGATATTTTCTACCTAAAGTTGTGTCAGTTTCGCAGGCAGCTACAGACCCACTTGTTTAAATTGTAAAATTAGTATTTAAATACAATGATGCATCATAAGTTTAATTAGTTTTAATATTATTTGAAGTAATTTAAAAATATATAGATTAAAAATTATAATCAAATATGATAGCAGCGCTCTCTAGCTTTTGTTCTGTTAATTGCGCTTTATACCTGTCAGGCATACATAGTTCTGGATTATGATTTAGATCGATACTTGTACTGTACATCATAAGATTTAGGACATAATATGATTGTAATCTGTTTTGTATGCTAATAAAATAAAAAATCAAATCCAAAACCAACCATAACACTGCAAGACCTCAAGACACCGTGAGCTCATTCTGCGTAGATCGGACCAACAAAAATAATTAAGAAGTTTGAGGGTACACCGATCAACTATGCCTTTTGGACGTCTAACACCTCAGTCCCTCCCGTGACCATGGGTGCTTCAAAGCACTCGAAACGTGGGGAACTTAAAAATCAAAAATTAAACCGCGATAAAATCCGAAAAATAGTTTTATATCATGTGTAATATTCGCGTAAATCTAATAACTCAGTATTCAATCAATCAATCAATCAGCCTATCGCAGTCCACTGCTGGACATAGGCCTCTTCTAACACGCGCCATTGCACACGGTCCTCCGCCTTCCGCATCCAGTCTGTCCCAGCGACCTTTTTGAGGTCGTCGGTCCATCTAGCTGGGGGCCGTCCTACCTTACGCTTACCAAGTCGCGGTCTCCACTCTAGGACACGTTTGCTCCATTGGTCGTCGGTCCTTCTGCAGATGTGACCAGCCCATTGCCACTTTAGCTTACTGAGTATTATCATATCCTATTTCCTACCAATATTATAAATGTAAAAATTTTGAGTATTTAATTGTTCGGATGTTTGTTACACAAAAAAGGCTGAACGGATCTGGAAGATATTTTTCCACACATTTTAATACCTGGATTGACACATAGGATCTTTTTTATCCCGGAAAATTTTTAGGTTCCTGTCGAAAGTCAACGCGGACGAAGCGGGCAGAAGCTAGTAAGCTATATACTGTAAAGTTTTATCACTATCCATTCAGTGGTTTTTGCGTGAAGGGTAATAAACATGGGACCTAACATCGTCGGCGAAACGTGGGTGTACTCAGTACACCTCTACCACCCCCTCTGGGGAATATAGGCGTGACGGTGTTACTTCCAATGATCCTTACAAACTTTCGCATTTATTGATTACGCAGTAGATATTTGATTAAACTCATGCGTACAGGACAAATTCAGTCATCACGGCCATCATTTCTGGAAGCCTATGTCCAGCATTGAACGTCTCTTGGCTCATGAGCTTGATGATGACCAGCATCAGACCATGTACTTATTGTGTGTCTGGGTGCTAGTATGAGTGCGTTTAAAAATGCGAAAGTTTGGAATTCGAGAAGAGTTTTTAAACATCTCTGACTAATTCTTTTGGGAATATGGTCGTAAAGGCGAATGTGACAAGTCTCAAGTGATATAAGTGTTTTATGTCAAGTGTTTGCCGTTTATTTTGTATTTTAGCAGCATCCGCTTAAAAAAGAAGTAGTGCTATTCGAGAATAGAACTATCTGTATATATCATCACGCCAGATCCCTTGCAGGGTAGGCAGAGAGTACAGAGTTATACCTTACCCCTTAAAACGTATGAGTAGGCGTTACCTGCGGCTGCGCACGCGTTTATCTATACTATTACTAATATTATAAAGAGGTAAAGTTTGTGAGTTTGGATGTTCGGGGTAATCTCCGGTACTACTGATCCGATTTTAATGATTCTTTCATCATTGGAAAGCTACTTTATCCAGAAGTAATATAGGCTATATAACATAGACCAGGTAGGTGGCGCTGTTGTCGACCGGGTACGAAGTCGCGGGAAGCTGCTAGTTTTGCAATAATTTATAAGTTATCTAGCCTTTGTATTATTCTGATGTAATATAGTTATATTACTGTAGAGCTTCATAAAAATCTATTCAATAGTTTCTGCTTGAGAAAGTAACAGAATCCATATATCCATCCAGCCTCACAAACTTTTCCGTTTTTAATATTAGTAGAAAGTAGGATTACTAAACTAAACCAACTAAACTAAAAACTAAAATGTCGAAATACACTTCTGCTTATCCCCTCGGGTAAAATGGTCGTCAGATATATTATGATTATGCATCTTAAAACTGGTATTTTAGATGTAGGTAATAAATTTGATCAATACATTATGTACTGACATTTAAATATATAAAACTTCTTTAACTTTACGACTTTAATTAAGAACGTAAACTTGTATTGAAAAGTGAACATATTAATCATAATAACATCGTATTGATTTATATCCTTTATCTAATATTTTGGTATCATAATAATTATCTAGTCGTTAAGAATGACATAACTATGGGAGTGGAGGAAGCGAAAGAGGGTTTTTGGAAAGAACCCGTTGGAACTTTGTACTTACTGCCTACCCTGCTATATACCATCGATGTGCTAGGTTAAAGGTGGATATATACCATCGATGTGCTAGGTTAAAGGTGGATATATACCATCGATGTGCTAGGTTAAAGGTGGATATATACCATCGATGTGCTAGGTTAAAGGTGGATATATACCATCGATGTGCTAGGTTAAAGGTGGATATATACCATCGATGTGCTAGGTTAAAGGTGGATATATACCATCGATGTGCTAGGTTAAAGGTGGATATATACCATCGATGTGCTAGGTTAAAGGTGGATATATACCATCGATGTGCTAGGTTAAAGGTGGATATATACCATCGATGTGCTAGGTTAAAGGTGGATATATACCATCGATGTGCTAGGTTAAAGGTGGATATATACCATCGATGTGCTAGGTTAAAGGTGGATATATACCATCGATGTGCTAGGTTAAAGGTGGATATATACCATCGATGTGCTAGGTTAAAGGTGGATATATACCATCGATGTGCTAGGTTAAAGGTGGATATATACCATCGATGTGCTAGGTTAAAGGTGACGTCCAAAAAACGGCCCAAAAAGAAGAGCACATGTGTGTTCTTATTTCAAATTAGTTCGATACAATCATAGCTAATGTGAGGACGCGTTAAAGTGCTACAGTTTGCTAAATTATCATATAAAAAGATCTAAAATTATTAATAATTTAAAAATTATTTCATCAGTTGACGACGATTTAGCGCAGTGGTTAAGAGCTTCAGCTGCTCCGCCCACTATGTCTAATAGTCGCGGGTTCGATTCCCGCACGGGACAAATCTTTGTGTGATCTACAATTATTTGTTCCGGTCTGGGCATTTGTGTTTGTGAATTTTCATGTTTGTAAACGCACCCACGACACAAGAATAAATCCTAGTGAGGGGCTACGTTTTTTTTTTTAAATAAAATAAAAAAAAAATTTGTTATCTATGAGTAGGTATAGAATTTTAGATGTAATGTATCGATGACATATACATGGTGCATTTTTGGCATCCCAGGGCGAATGCCCAGCTAATGTATTGAATGCCTACTGGTAATAAAAATGAATACAAAGAACACTTCAATAAGTCTCATCTACCTATTGATCTATCCAAATATCATGGCTAGGGTAAATATTCAGAACACCCAAGGTATCTACCGGCCAGCTGACGAGTCACGCTGCCCTTCAATGTCATTTTGCGCTCAGTATAGGTGTTATTTATTATGTATTAAAGTATTCTATTGCTTCATTTGTTTAGTTTACTGTGAACAATGGGCATTGAATACATCACTTGGACTTTCGCTCCAAGACGACTAAATTTATCAAAATTACACGGGGTGTACACCCCGTGTAATTATATATAGTTTTGTTCCCGAATTGAACTACATCTTTCCCTGTGGAAGCATTTGAAATACGAAATAAATAGGTAAACATTTTACATAAACATTAAATATCACCTGCGACTTGATCGCCTTTAACCATAATCCTAGAAGGACTAGTCAGATCTGTCTATCTATAAAATAACGCCAGATCCCTTGCAGGGTAGGCAGAGAGTACAGAGTTGCAACAGGTCCTTTCCTTACATACCTCTTTGGCTTCCTCCACTCTCATAGTTTGTTTCATACACGCTCGCCGGCTACGGTGACTCTTGAGGAATAGTCAGATATTAAAACACTATTAATATTCTTAACTTTAGCATTTCAAAACGCACGCACGAACACAGAAAACTTCATCATCCCCATTATTAGCTAAATGACACTTACTCTAAGATATAACCGTCCCCTAAAGATCACTTCAATGTCCAGCTTCAGCTTTCGGAATCCAGCTTTTTCCAGGGATCTTCGTCAGCTCATCGGTCCAGCTTGTGAGGGACCTGTCCACTCCATCTCTTCCAGTACGTGATCGCTACTAGAGAACCTTTCCGTCCCAAGGGCCGTCAGTTCTGCGAGCGATTGTTAATAACTATGAATTGTGATTTTAGATTTAATATTATTGAAGATTTTAGGTGCTAGTAGCGGTGTTTTAAGCGATAAGTTAAGCGCCATTCGTCTCGATTTGTCTGATATTGGTGACTGTTTGTAGCATTATCGTATTCGAGCGTTCTCGTGCTTCGGGAGGCACGCTAAGACGGTGATTACGGTTAACACTTAATGTGGTAGTCGTTAAACCATTTTGAAAACCTTATAGGCGGCTTCATAAGTTCCTACAGCAGGTGGACACGTGTCTGCCTCCATCAATCCGCATTGGATCCACGTGGTCGAATCTCTCTCACCACAATTGGTTAGAGAAGGTATTCGTCCAGCTTTGGAAAAACGTCCTTTTCCACCTAGCAGCCAAGGATTCGTAAATAATATTTATTTTTATATTTATCCACATATTTCTTAACAAAAGTATGTCACGCTTCACCCTTTAGCTAACCATAAGAAAAAAATATTAAAATAAAAAATATAAACATTAACAAAAACACCTTACATTTTACTAACAAGTGATATTTCTAGTCCAAAAAAAATATCTAGCAAAAACCCCCCTACATAATCGTAATACGATTTTTTTCATTCGATATTCAAAAACTCTTAAAATCTGCGCACACGCATACGCAGGTAGATGTTTCGGGTTCGCAGGTAGAAAAAATCTTTGGTCGGTTGTAGAAAAAAAAAGGTTGCTTTTATGCGACCCACCCTCTAAACGTACGCCTACGATTCTTACCCCTGTAGTTAGTGTGACTAGTTTTGATACTTGTTAGTGCATTTTCATAACAAAGTAAAAAAATGCAAAAGGTTCTTAATAAAAATGGGAGTAAAAAAGTGATTTGTTCAGTTTGTGTGCTAGAGAATTAGTAGAATACTAATACAGTCTATTCTGCCCTGCTACTGCTACACAATATAAAATATTCTTTAATTCTATAGAGACGTAGAGCTGTCGAAGCGTGCTTCGCTTTCTTGATTATTCCCACATCGCCTGATTTCATAATAGAAGTTTGTAAGATACAACTGCAATGTTGCGCGCTCGCGTCGATCGCGAGCATCAGCGTAATTGCAAAAAAATACCAATATAAATGTTTTAACAAATATTGTATACTTCTCTGATACGCTCGAAGATTGAGGCTAGTGCGTGTGTACACAGAAAAAACTAGTTGGATTAACCTCTATCTCACGCCAACTACAATCATCAATGTTTATGATATATGGCCGCTAGTGGGG
This sequence comes from Phalera bucephala, assembly GCA_905147815.2. Lineage (NCBI taxonomy): Eukaryota > Metazoa > Arthropoda > Insecta > Lepidoptera > Notodontidae > Phalera > Phalera bucephala. The sequence continues at coordinate 4,630,500 of LR990633.1, read as the reverse complement.
CGCCAGTGCTTGCCTAGAGCGTTCTGGATGTTTAATCCGCCTCTGGGTAAAGGCTCTCACAAATTGAGGACAGAGAGAAATGTCATATTCCATATGATCATACTATTATAAGTATTATTATTATTATTAGTTAGCCTGCATTGTCCCACTGCTGGGCAAAGGCCTCCCTCCATCTCCTCCAGTCTACTCTATTCAGGGCTATTGAGCGCCAATCGCCTTTAAAGGAGTCCAGTTCGTCCCACCATCACCTCCTGGACATGCCGCGATGCCGTTTAGAATTGGGAGGAACCCAGTTGGTGATTATTTTTGCCCAAGATGTGTCAGGCATGCGACAGACATGACCAGCCCAATCCCATTTCAGCTTGGCAGCTTTTTGGACCACATCGGCTATTTGTGTCATGGAGCGCAGTATACTATTTTTGACGTGGTCGGTAAGTTTAATACCTAGAATACTGCGCTCCATGTTACGCTGGCAAACTGCGAGTGTGGATTTCTGCGAGTTTGTCAAAGACCAGGTCTGTGCGCCGTGAGTATGGGGAGAATGCACATGAAATTTAAATAGTTAATATTTAATAATAATGAAATAATTAATAATTGAAATGATAAATTTCAAATTGGTGGAGACATATTTGTGACCTGCTGTTTGACCTATAAGGCGTTCAACTTCCACATAAACTGGCTCGACCTGAACATACAGATTACAATACATTTGTATCCCTTATTTGTATAGATATGTTTATCAACCGCTTCTGGAATAATATCAGGTAGTGCGGGGTAGCAGAACAGGATAATGATTTGAAATAATTGTATAACGTTGTCTAGTGATTTGAACGTTTATTGGGTTATACAGCATGAGCACAGATAGTTCAGAAGGTTTAAGAGTAGAAGACAGTAAGAAAGAATAATATTAAAAGAACTTTGATAGGACTTGGGGCGCGACTAATAGCAGCGTGCGTTCTGCGTGGAGACAGTAATGCAACTATGTAGCGATGTATAGGGGTCGGAGGGAAGATCTTCCAGCCAGACGGGTGTTGTGTCTGGCGGGGCCTGTCACTCTCCCCAAGAGTTGTTGTCGGGGGGTTGTATATATGTTACATGTCATGCACACTCTAATATCGCGTTCTAGACATGTATGGCGAATCATCAGCCCCAACTATTGGTAGGTAGTCGCAACTGTGTAGCAATGTATAGGGGTCGCTACAAGGTAATACCAAAAAATACAGATATGTATTCTTCAAGTGGCTGTGGCAGAGGTGTAATTTTAATCGGTATAATGCCAAAAAGCTTGGTTCCCATTACAATGGGTGTACAAAGTACACCTTAGCCATCCCTGCTTGGGTAATAGAGACGTGACGGTGTTTCTTAATTATATTTTTCAAAACTATCAAGACTATTTTTTCCGCGCGTCAGAGCGAGGGTGGGAATGGATGATGGCATGCAACAATGCAACAGTGAGCTGCGTGCGCGCATTAGCCCACGCACACATGCGCACGCACATCGGGTCGTGCGCACACACACGCACATCGACAGATTTATCGCTAGTAACAATGTGACTAGGTTTGGGAGGCGAAATTTTTAAAAATTTACTAACTTGTGAACGTTTGTTGCATTTTTATGTTCGTATGCCATGGCAGTTTTAACCTTTAAACTTTTTGATTTTATGTCTGTTGCTCCTGGCCGATCGCGAATAATAATAATTAATCAGCCTGTTTTGTTCCACTGCTGGGCCAAGACTTTGACTCACTAATCGAAGTGAGAAAGGTTAGGTCATTCTCCACCACATGGACTCAGTGCAGATTGGTGGAGGCAAATGGCATGTGGCTGTCTGCTGTTGGAACTTATCTAGATGCCCATAAGGCTTCTAACTCAGCTCAACAACTGTAAAATGTGGTAACCTGGATCAACGTCTTATCGTACCGTCTCAAGCATGAAAACACTGTAATATGTAAATACCACAAACTGTCACCCATCCCATACTGACCGAGCTGAACGCTGCTTAACCTTGGTGATCGCTAAGAAAACCAAAATCCCGTACCATACTAAATAATTATTCAGGTTGATATATTATTCAAAATGAATAACGTTCATAATAAAAATAACTTTAGTTATAAAACAAATCTTCATATTCTAAGAACAGTTACAATTTATCTTCATTCGTCTACTTCAGATATTTGGTCGGCACGCCAATTAAAAACCGAATCAAATTATTGCAAGATTATAAGCAATTAAGAATCTTCTTTATAGGTAATACATATCATCGGCAATAGCATCTCGCTGGACGCCTTCAAGAAGACAACTAAAGAACATTTCCTGTCATCATGAATTATATTTATTTATTGGAGCTCTGTACTCTCTGCCTACCCTGCAAGGGATCTGGCGTGATGATATAGTGTAGTAGTACATATCGGATTATCTCAGTTTCATATATATCAAAACTAGCGAATAAGATTTACTCTGTATTGTCTTCGCGTGGTGCCTGGATAGTGTTAATCGAGCATCATCTACGCCGATGGTAAGCTACAGCCGTGGATGGTCACCTCACTTCTAGCAAAGTCATGCCGCCAAGCGATCCCGTCGTGTTCCGGCATGTTGCTCGGAGTTACCTTACGAGGAGGCGGGTCTAAATCCCAATTATACCGGTCGGAACTCGGCCAAACTTGCATCTTCTCAGCCTATTTCAGAATGAATAGGCTATTACTGAGACAGTAAGCCATATTCGGCCCTATCGTCACTTTCCAGCAGGTGAAAACTAGCGACCTGCCAAACTGCCCCAGATTCGCACGGGTCTTATGCTCAAATATCATTATAGTCCGGTCAGTTTGGATACTCTCTGGGTTGGATTTGAAATACTCACATTTAGTCATGACATATGACAGGAGATTTAGCGCAGTAATTAAGATCTGAAGCCACTCCACTAACTGGGTCGAATAGATCTTTGTGTGATCCACAATTATTTGTTTCGGTCTGGGTATTTGTGTATGTGAATTTACATATATGAAAACGCACCCACGACACAGGAATGAATCCTAAAGTGGTGCTACGTTTTTTATAAAAAAAAATAGTCCCCTTCCCGAAATCCGTCCAGGACTTGGCAAGACGAAGTAACTTGACATACTCTTCGGACTATGAGAATTCGTTATCGCTCGTCGTCCAGTAAATCGGATTGATAGGAAAGTTAAAAAAAATACAAAACATTAATAATATATGATTATTCCTGAATTAGAACAAAGTATTTTCCAGTCTCAAAGATACCTAGTTGGTCCAACGCAGAACCTTGCAGATTTGCAGACAGCAGGCTATTGCAATATTTCATGGCCGATCTACCTCTGCTCACTCCGTTAGACGCCTGTCGTGATTTAGTACAGAAAGATCAGAGTGTTACTGCCGGTATTGTGGCATTCTAATTTGTAAGTTATAGCGAACATTACAGGGCCACACATTAAACACATAACGCGACGCGTTACGAACCCTTCGTGTAAAAATAATCTATCTATCTATCTATAACCTCACGCCAGATCCCTTGCGGGGTAGGCAGAGAGTACAGAGTTCCAACAGGTTCTTTCCTTACATACCTCTCTGGCTTCCTCGACTCTCATAGTTTGTCTCATACACGCTCGCCGGTTACGGAGACTCTGTAAAAATAATAATAGCTAAAATCGGTTTAAGAGCCGTTTTAAAAGAAACTTTATTTAGGTCTTGTGTTTTTACAAGCATTTATTTAACTGGCAATGTTCATATGTCTGTCTGTCTGTCTTTCCGGTTCAAATCTTGTGATCCATTTTTCAAGCACTTGCGAGAATCGGAATGAGCGGAACTTTGGCATACGTATGTAAGTTTAGTGACTAAGGGAATAATATGGATATACAACAAATATACAACATAACACCCTCGTTTTTAGCCTTGTTAGATTGGTATTTTGTTTTGTTTTTGTTTTTTTTTTTAAAAACGTAGCCCCACACTAGGATTTATTCCTGTGTCGTGGGTGCGTTTACAAACATGAAAATTCACATACACAAATACCCAGACCAGAACAAATAATTGTGGATCACACAAAGATTTGTCCCGTGCGGGACTCGAACCCGCGACTATTAGACGCAGTGGGTAGAGCGGCTTAAGCTCTTAACCACTGCGCTAAATCGTCCGTCAACTATCCAACGAGATAGTGTTCAGGGTCTGATCATGAAGCCGAAAGTGGCCAATGGAACCACCCAACTACTCAATATAACCCCGCCGTGTTTGGAGTCGTTGGATTTGTCTGGTCGCGTACTTTAGACCCGGCTGGTGTCTAGAGTCTGATTATGGAGCCGGAAAGAAGCTATAGGAACTCCTCAACTAAACGAGATATGTTCGTGGTGTTTTTGCTGTTAAATCTTGTGTGAGAGCGAGCGTGTATTAGATGAACTATGAGAGTGGAGGAAGCCAGAGAGGTATGTAAGGAAAGAACCTGTTGGAACTCTGTACTCTCTGCCTACCCCGCAGGGGATCTGGCGTAATGATATAGAGATAGAGCTTATTTTTAAAAAGGTATTTTTTAATTAAAATTATTTATGTATAATATAGTCTAGTATAGATGGGTACTGCAATATTTCATGGCTGGTTTACCTCTGCTCACCCCCTCAAGAGGCCTGTGGTGATGTAGTACGGAAAGATCGTGGTGTTACCGCCGGTTGTATAACACTATGTTTCAGTGTCAAGTGCGCGCGGTCCGGGGTAATTACTCACACTCGCAACGTACTCGTGCGACGCGGCACGCAAATTGTGGCATTCTAATTTAATACGATATTTATTAAACGACCAACGAAAATGCTTCCTTGGTTTATCGCAGCGTTCCCTAAAATGGGTACCGTGTAAAAATCATTGGGTTCCCGCTTTATTACTTCTGTGATCGTAATTGTATTATTTTTGGCTTAAATAATTCCAGTTACAAATATTATTTTGAAATCGATTGAAACAAAAAGTTAGTTTGTAAGGTATGACACTGTTTCATTTCTAAAATTTTCTACTAAAACTATTTACTCTTATTATTAATTGTAATGAGTTTCATCTGTAATCAGATTTTGTGAGAATCTATAAAATTAAAGGGTTTTCTTGAATGGTCCGAAACCTTGAAAGTTTAGAAACCGCTGGTCTACTACTAAATTTAATATGGCGATTTTTAACTTTAATTTACTCAATTTCAGAAGGTAACTCGACGATTTAGGCCATATAAAACTTGCCATATTATTCTATCTATGTATATTATAACATCAGCTCCTTTGCGGGGTAGGCAAAGAGTACAAGTAGTGCTTAAGCGCTATATACTGAACAATCCGTTCATAACTTAGCAAAGAATAACGGATACAAAATGAACCCTTTTAAACTTCGGAATTTATTTGAAAATCATACTCCACCATTCATGAACCACGTAGCACCAATCAAAGCGCGCACACAAACACACAACTCGTTTTTGTAGTTCATACGAAAGTCACGGTCATTGCTTAATAGTTACACTACGTACTTATATTTAGCGATCGAGTAACTATGCTTAGGTATTAACGAACTAATATTTACGATCATATCCTTAGAAGTACTGACTGAGTTCTTAGATTTACGCGAATATTTTTCGGATTTTATCGCGCTTTATTTTTGAGTTTTATGATTCCGACGTTTCGAGTGCGTTGCAGCACCCATGGTCACGGGAAGGACTGCAAAAGGCATACTTGTTCCGAAGACGTCCAAAAGGCATAGTTGTTCCAGGGTACCCTCAAACTTCTTAATTGTTCTTGTTGGTCCGATCTACGCAGAATGAGCTCACGGTATCTTGAGGTCTTACAGTGTTCTGCTAGGTTTTGGATTTGATTATATTAATTACTGGATCCCAAGTCGATCGAAGCACCTCAGCCTAACACCTAAGTCCTTCCCGTGACCATGGCATGCAAAGCACTCGAAAAGTCGGGAACTTAAAAATGAAAAATAAACCGCGATAAAATTCGAAAAATAGTTTTTTCATATCCTTAGAAGGTTTAAAATTAGACAAGTTGATTAATTCTAAAATAGGTTTATATTTAAAACTTCTTTTTAAAAAGAAGCTGGTGCAGAAAAATCACAATGAAGATATCTTGCTTAGTTGAGGAGTTGCTATGGCTTCTTTCCAGGTCCATCCTCAGATCCTGGACACCATCCGGGTCTAAAGTACTCGTCAAGACAAATCCAACGAGCCCAAACACGACCCTGAACACTATCTGGTCGTATAGTACTTATCAATACCAATCAAACCAGCCTAGACACGAGGGGGTTACGTTGTATAGTTCACAAGTTCATATGGCCACCTACCGACTTCAGGATAAGACCAGCTCCGTGGTACCGTATTATTGCATTGTCACCGACTTTACATAGCCATCTGGAGGCCCCTCTGTCCACAGTAAGCAACGCACCATCGATACAGTTGGAGCCATACATGATCTTCGGCAGGAGCTTTCCGGATATATGGAGGAAATTCGTTCCGAGGTCAGCAAATTTCGTAAGGAAATGGCCGAACTTCGAGCGTCCCTTCACCGCGTTACGGAGCGAGTTGACGGATTTGAGGCCAGGCTGGAGGTAATAGAGCGGCAGCAGGTGGAACCCGCGTCGGGTGATGTGTCTGACCTCCAAAAGGAAGTCAATCAGCTCAAGATTGAGCTGAATGAGCGGGACCAGGAGGCTCTGCTGTCCGACCTGGAGATAGGGCACCTCCCGGAGGAAAAGAGAGAGAACGTCCTGCACTCTGTATTGCTACTCGCTGTGAAGCTGGGCGTCCGCTTAGAGGAGCGCGACATAGTGTTCGCTGAACGGGTGGGCGCGGTGACGGAGGCGAGGGGCGGCGCAGCAGTGCGGCCGCGGCGCGTGGTGGTGCGGCTGGCGCGCCGACACCTGCGCGACGAGCTGCTGCGTGCGGCGCGCGTGCGCCGCACTCTCTCGGCCGACGCCGCCGACGGCGCAGCTCCCGACCCCCGTATCTACGTCAACGAGAGGCTGACGCGCTTTAATCGACAGCTGTTCCACCGTATCCGTGAGGAGTGCAAGAGTTTGAAGTGGCGGTATTCGTGGACGAGGCGTGGTCGCATCTATGTAAGGCAGGGCGATGGTCTTCCCTTGTACCACATTAAATGTGATGCAGATGTACAGCTTGTTTTTCGCCCTAGTTTGGTTTGATTTGTCTTTTTGTTGTATATGTTTATGTAACCTGCTATTTGTATATGTACCTCTTGAAATTTGTTACTTATTATTTGTTTGACTGTTACCTTTTCCGATCAAACCGCTTAACAGATTTTGACCACATATATTGTGTATGTATACGAGTATAATGTATCTATATCTCTGATTATCCAATTATGTTGTTTGTTTATTCCTCCCTTAGTTCAGGTTTGCCATCTTTGACGTCACTCCTTATAGGTGCTGCCAGAATACCAGCGCTGCACCATGACACAATGTTATGGTGCAGCAATATGCTGAGGCAGTATCCTTTTCTCCCACACAACATCTAGTGTTTGTAAATGTGTACTTTGTTATCTTGTTGTCTGTATTTGTGTGGATGAATAAATGGTTTTTCTTTCTTCTTCTTTCTGTATGCCAAATTTCAGCTTAATTGGATACCTACAAGTGCTTGAAAAATGAATCACAAGATTTGAACCGGAAAGACAGAGGGACAGATAGACCTAAGAATATTTCAAGATAAATAAAAGCTTGTAAAAAAACGGGCACGGAAACGCCCAAAAATAAATATTCCACAAGCGGTCACCCATCTCAGACTGATCGGGACAAACGCTGCTCAACCTTGGCGTTTGCTAGAAACTCCTCGCATCAATTGGCTATAAGTGCCATTGTAATCTGTGCTGTGACCGACTAAAACTGAAATGTAGCACCACAAACAAATCATCAACAAATATAACGCAAACTCATCCTAATTCGTCTCTAATGTACTTCCTAATAACATAGCCATATTTGACCTAATCACGCATTGAATACGCCATGCCAAATTTGGCCACCAATCATTTGTAATTGAATGAATGTTTTGTTGCTATCCTTTTGATGGTGCAAGGAAGTCCAAGAGTTTGGGGATTGTGTAATTAAACTAATTATTGGATATACCATCACGACTGTATCCCGGGGCTTAAGTTAAATTCAGCCTGAAGATTCCACACTAATCAAGACATCTGAAATACACAACCAAGAGTATTTCGGATAGGATACCAAATATATAGTGAAGTCTTCGCTGCAGCGGTCTGTTTGATCGATATTACTATCTATCTATATCATCTATCTATCTATCCAGATCCCTTGCGGGGTAGGTATAGAAGTACAGAGTTCCAACAGGTTCTTTCCTTACAAGCCTCTCTGGCTTCCTCCACTCTCGTAGTCCGTCTCATACACGCTCGCCGGTAACATACGCTCGACTTGCTTCAGATAAGACATACTGATCATGGTAATATAATCTAGGTCTTCCCCGGTACCTACCCTTGCCATTTTTGCATTGTATATCTCTTTTCTCATTTTCTCTATATGCCCGTACCACAGAAGTATACCCTTTCGCATCTTTACACCGAAACTATATTTCATACCTTATACCACTATCGATATTACCACTAAGCAAATAAGGGAGATTGAAGAAGCGTATGTCCAGCAGTGGACTGATGATGATGATATTGAAAAGAGAGATTTGGACTCCATGCTACCATGGTTGTCCAGAACGGGTTGGTGGGATGCCAGTCTCATTTGTTGTTTAGCTGATTGTACCGCGTGCCGATCAGGTTGGCATGATTCTTTGAGATGTTATCAGGAACCCTTACAACTGAAACTTTACACACATAAAAAGGTTTCGGCTGCCTCGTCGATCAAGAGTCTATAGTGTGAAGAGTAGTCACAAAGTCCTGGGGCCGAATCCTAGTTTTGATAGTCTGTTTTTTTTTTTGTATATCGGAAAATGATGAATAGTCCTTCGGAGTCTGGAATTATGTCCAGTATAGTTCGCCCCTTTTCACATTGAGGCCTGATTTCGACGCCTATATGTTGGCGTTTACCACCTCAGTTTGGAGAATATAGGCGAATTCTTGGGCAAAAATTTTTATTTTTAAAATATCATGTATGTCATCTGAGCAAGCTTACAAATAAAAAAATGAAATATACTAAAAAAATAATTTATTTCAATTCAAAATATTTTTATGTTACGTTCAGGTCGGTAATCTACACACCCTTGACTTCACTGACCCGAGATCCAAACTCACGGTCACTATAAGCAACACGTCCAATAGACCGAGAAGGACACGCTAATCATTATATGGTAAAATAAGATTTTCTTGGTTATTAGGGAGTGACGGGATCATCTCATTGTGTTTTTGATCTTCACATTCAACGTTAATGTTTGTTGTAGACAAAGAGTTTAGATGTCAGGGGTGGAAGCTGATCCGTAGGATTTACTCTCGATTCCCTATACGTGGGCCCTAGTCAGTGCTAAACGAGCAACACCTTCACCAGTGGTGGGTACGACCGTGGCTGGTTACCAACCTCCCAGCTAAGTCATGTCGCCAAGCGAAACAGTCCTGTTCCGGCATGTTGCGTGAAATTAGGACCGTGGAGATAGGTTAGACCTTATGAGGCGTACTAGCTCGATTATAGTAATTCGTAACTCGGTCTAACTTTGGTCTCTTTCCGCAACCGATAGTGCCTTATGAAGATTGGCTACATAAGCCACATGCGAGCGTACGATCGTCAACAATAACGGAGTTGATGCAGTCGCCATGGCCGAAATCGGTCTGGATCCCATCATTCAGTGCCTTATTCTGACCACGCGACCTTGCGTTGTAAATTGTCATTCGCGGCCATTTATCCGTTATCTACTTACGTTAACGATTGTAGGAAGTCAACCTGGATATAAGAGCAGGGCCCAAAGTTTGCTATTCTCTTAAGAATTATTCACGTATGATGTCACTAATCGAACAACTATCGTTCAATTACAATAGCTAAAGGTGATAATCTAATAAATTCTTTATGACTTTATTAACAAATACCGATAATTGTTTTGTGTGGTACGCTTATAGAAAACCATAAGGACACCATTCTTCATCAACCGAATCAGAACCGGACTCGCAAGGTTTAATTATCATCTGCACAATTGGGGCATCAGTGATTCACCTTGTGACTGTTAGAGACAGTGTTGACTATCAGTACATCATCCCCACTAGGAAATTCAGCGGCGGATGCGAGGCTGGGAGAACGATGAAAGGATGATGATGATGATGAGGAAACCATTGAATTAGTAGATTACCAAAATTGACAAAATGATGATGGCAGTGATCGCCAATTTTATTAAAACTGTAATAGAAGACTGGGGCCCAGGTCTTTACGATCACCAGCCTTACCTTAAGCCACTAACGCAGACCAACGACGCAGTTTCTTTAGTATATAATCCTGTGAATTTATCAACAACATCTACCAAAGTTTCAGCTAAACTCAAATTGTAATTATACATTATATCCTGACCGAATCTCGTCGACCTTGAAGTGTCTTTGCTCATTGAGTAACTGATGTCGCGTTTTTTATGCGCATGCGCACACAAACACACAACTAATTATTTTCATGCTCATTACTCGAAATTGTGTATTTGCGGTTATAATTTGTTTAAAAATAATTTAGGTATATAATATTTTAGCATCTCCATTGTGTGTGACGAACTTAAATATTTCGCACAATAACAAAAAATCAAAACACAAATGTAATTACTCGTAAAAAACTGTGAATCAACCTATATTATTCCACTGATGGGTAAAAAACTTTTTCTCACAAAACGAGATAAGAGAGAATAGGTTATACTCTACCAGGCGGATCCAGTGCGGCTTGGTAAAGTCAGGTTTGTGGCCACCTGTTGTTGGAACTTATCTAGCTTATAAGGCATCCAAATTACTTTAACGATTGCTACATCAAGTGGCAGTCGGGACCAACGGATGGGAGAGAATAGGTTATACTCTACCAGGCGGATCCAGTGCGGCTTAGTAAAGTCAGGTTTGTGGCCACCTGCTGTTGGAACTTATCTAACTTATAAGGCATCCAAATTACTTTAACGATTGCTACATCAAGTGGCAGTCGGGACCAACGGATGGGAGAGAATAGGTTATACTCTACCAGGCGGATCCAGTGCGGCTTGGTAAAGTCAGGTTTGTGACTACCTGCTGTTGGAACTTATCGGGCTTATAAGGCATCCAAATTACCTTAACGATTGCTACATCAAGTGGCAGTCGGGACCAACGGCTTAACGTGCCTTTCGAAGCATGGAGACGCTTAAAAATAGAATTGCTACAAACGGTAATCCATCTCAGACCGTCCGAGCAGAACGCTTCTTAACTTTGATGATTGGTAAAAATACCGTTACCTGAAGGACTATGGGTTCACGCCAGATCACTAGGTTACTTGAAACTTTATTGTAAATTATTTTATAATATATATAAATACAGTAATCTCTCCAATGCATCATAATTTTACACCAAATTCGTCTATTCAGTACCAACCACCTGAGCATCGACAAAGACCGTCCCCCATTCGTAAAAAAGTTCTTTTTTTACAAAAAAAAAAATGCTCCCACGATGCGTAATGCAGTTTTTTTGCTCTCTTTATTCGTCTTGCGTCTGTCTGCTCGTTTTATTGCTTTTGATTGAGCATTATTGTCCCAAAAACAGGTATTATTAGTATTAGACGCTGTTTTGATAGGTCAATAGATGAACATTTTATTGCGTCAAATTGCATCTTTTAGGGCAGTGCCAATGCATTTTGTTATATTTTATTCTGAATTATAGTTGAAAGTTAAATTTAACAGATCAGAAGATTGAATGTCTAAAAAATTAACCTAGGCATAAAAAATAAGAAAAATAAACCAGATAAAATGGCAAACCAGAAATCAAAATTAGCGTTTTTTCGACATACATCTCAACTTACTTACCCGTTAGAACATTACCTCTCATAGTTTTCTCATAGCAATATCGTATAAAACGCTAAATTTTGAAAAGTGTGATTTACTGATACGACTTCCATAAGATGGACTGAAACAAGCGACTCGCCTTTTACCGCACAATCAAAATAAGAAGGAATTATTAAATTTCGCCCAAGTATTCGTCGATATTTGCATTCATCCAATTCCAAGGCAACACATTTTTGTACACAAAGTTTACAACATGATTTAGTCTTGGCAACTCGTTTCTTAAAACGAAGACGCATAATCTCTCAAGCATCTGTTGTCCATCGAAATACCTTTTGTAAAGTTCCAAATCTCTTAAAACTATGGCGGTCGCCACAGGACGCGGTAATACCAATAAATTTCTAAATAAGGGAAACGCACATTTTGTATCCCATAGCAAAATTCCACCAAACTAATGATTAAAAACGAATAGACAATCAGACCATTCTCGACTTTAGATTTAAGGAATAAGAATTATAATCCCATGCCTAATTACGATGCAGTAAGTCATTAAGTCTTAGGGGATGCTATTCAAGATGTTGCAGGTGGTATCTAGGATGCAAACAACGTTTCTGATGACGATGACAATGAAATAGATGATTTAACACGTGTTGATAAAGTCGCAATTGCAATGACGGGAATAGTTGAGATGTGTCTTAATTATTGTAAGGGATGGTAGCAGGTAAAGAAATTTGAACATTCTGAGGGTTGAAAGAAAAAATAAGGGTCGCATTTAAGATGGTGTTGGCGTCACGCGGAGCGATGGATGGACTGCGGATGCAGTTTTAGATTTATGTCAAGATTCTGTGTATTATATTGAGACAGTTAATTGAATATGACTATTCGCTGAGATCCTAGATAAGAGTAATAAACGGCAAGATATAGCTGTTTCCGAAACAGTATAGTTTTTGGGTGGCATGTACTAAAGAAAGAATTAACATTCATCTGACCAATACACTAAAAGAAATATCAATTTCATAATATAATATCCAGGAAAAGTGTAAGGGGTCTAACATTATCTGCTGCACTATAATAGTTCAATGCTAGTATTTTGGCAGAACCTAAAGTGAGGTTATATTATATGTCAAGTAAACGGATTGCCTACAGGTTTAGGGATAAATTTTGCGAAGCTGAAATGTAAGTGGGCTAGGCGTAAACATTTAGATTTGCAAAGTAGAGTAAAGTTGTCACCTAGATGTCCGTCAGTAGTACAGGATGTAAAGTTTGACCAAGAAAAAATAGCATAATGATTTGGAGAACTCACTGATTCGTGAGCCGATATGGCAATAGATATCGATTTGGGAATAGTAAAGTTGAAACAAAATATTTTTTTTAAGTTTGACTTTGGATTTGTGGAAAGTAATGGATTTTTACTGCGAAAGATAGGAAAAGTACATCAGGCTAGAAAATAAATATTAAGGCTTAATAAAGAATGTAAAATTAGTTTTCTCAATGAATCCAGCCAATTTATTGCTTACTTGTTTTATCAGTAACGATTTTACTGACTCATAAACATCAAATTTAACACTATGAAATGTTGGCTGTAAACCAATTAAGATATACGTTTATATAAATGTTTCAATAGCTTCATACAAGCTTGTTTCTTTAACTCGTTTATGAATATAAAATTTAGTTTCGAAATGGCCTGACTTCCTGTACAACTAATACCTACTTCGCTATATCCAAGTTAAGCCACTCAACTATAATAACTACTAAGTTTATACCTAGTAATTTGTAATTTGCATATATTGCTTATTCCACTGTATTTTTCTCTCATTATAATTATATAGCATTTATTACACATTTTAATGCTTCCTACTTCACATTTTTAGTATCTTATTCAAATTAACATTATTCATTTTGATTTTAGCTTTGTAGTGCTTTATATCAAACTCATTCTCGATTGTTATAGACATCTGCATAAAACAATCCATTTTGAACAAACACTATTTTAAAAAAATGTCTATTCGAACACATTGCCTCAATAAAACCACCACGATATAGAAAAAATAGCTCTACAGATCTTATGGGGACGTGATAAGGTCTAAAACGTTAAATTGGGGTTTTTTCAAAAAATCTAGCAAAAAACGACGGCGCCCGTCTTCCGACAGGAAGAGGAACTTATTTGATTATAAACATCATAGATTGTAATGAAAAAAAGATTTGGAACCAGGTGCATATTATAGAAACTATTGTTTTTTGTCTAACCAACCTCTTCCTATTGTTTATTTTGTAATATTGGTTACTACCACCCTTTTATTTTTGGCTTTTTTAAACCTTTCAGTCGGTAGCTAAAAAAGTAGTTTTTGAACCCGAAAGCGAAAGTGTGCTTTTTCACAATTGTCCAAAAAAATGTCGGTTAAAAAGTCTTGTCGGGTTCCCTTTCATCTGCTTTTATTATTTAATTGTACCCAGTAGTTAGCCCAGATCTTTTTTTTATTGTTAAAATGGTCTAATGGCCTTAGACACAAAATTGCTTCTTTTTAATATTCTACCCTTTGGCGTCTTTTTTTATTTTTATGTGTTGATTACATTTTAATAATGTGAAGCTTACTTAAGAAATTGATCCAATCATACCTTTGTAAATAATGAGAGATTGAATTATAATTTTAAACTTTTTTATTCATTAGACTAAAGAAGTAAGTATGAACTCTACCGCCCGTTCCGAATATTATGCTTATGGAGAAGAAGGACGAGAAACAGAACACGGTATCTCTGGCTGACGAAAGACTAGATGTTTTTTGGATTTTGTTTTAAACAGATTGTTAATGATGATAAAATACACGAAAAGACTTATCTAAAGTAACTAAAATACTCCGACATCGTTTCATTATTTCATAATCACTTTTCAACATTTTTGCCGTATTTTTTTAAATTCGGTTTATCAACTCTAGTTTCAATGAGTTACGATAGTCACTAAAATAAAAAATAAACATTTTATCCAATATTTCAATCTCAATTTCCAGAATTTCACTGCTTATTAGCATCAGTAAATCAGATTTATTCTATTTTTTCACATTGAATTGAAGTATTAAACACTTACCGCTTATCCCTAATTTAACATACATTACAAATTCTCTAATTATCGCCTTATATTATTAATAGTACTGACTTCACTTCGAGTAATGAAGATACATTAAAAAATCGGTCTTAGTCTCAGAACTCGTCTTAATTCGAATCCGGTTCCAAACATTTGCGTGATGGATGACAAGGCGGTTGCACGCGCGATCCCATCTACAACGAAACCTGTTTCAGCTGGTACTTCCTTTGCTTCATTGTTGGATACCGTATCCGTTGCTGCTTCTATACCATTAACATTTTTTGTTCTATAATCATTATCAGCAGTGGATTCTAAAGTATTTTTAATGTCTGCGGGTTTGTTTATATGGTGATCATTAGTGATGAGCTATAGATTGAGTAGACTAAAATGGCGGACCCCCAAAATACAGGTTCCGTGATGACGGTAGGTGTATGTAGGAAATTAGCTGCACACAAATTTTGATGTGTTAGTTCATTGCTTCTATCCTTTGATGGATAATCTGTTTGAATATGTTGTGTGTATTCAGTTACTCTACAGGTCTACTAAAGACCTACTCCTATATATATATATATATATATATATATATATATATTTATTCTTATATCACTATACACGAGGTCCTGGGTTCAAATCCTAGGTCGGACAAATGTAGATTTTCTAACGAAAAATTCCCAGAGTCCGGAGTCTGGAATTGTGCCCGATATATGGCAATAGACTTGCCCCCTATTACATGGGACCTAACATCGTCGGCGAAACGTGGGTGTACTCAGTACACCTCTGCCACCCCCTCTGGGGAATATAGGCGTGACGGTGTGTATATCACTATTGCGCGATCATTTTTAAGAAATGGTTGCCAACGGGAATCATCTTTGCCCATACTTGTCCACTGCTGGCCTAGGCCTCCCCAATCGCTCTTCAGCGCAGCCAGAATGATCGTTTGAATTGGGTGAAACGTAAACACTCAAGCCGTCTTCCAGTATTAAAGACAATAAGTCTTCCAATATTAAAGACAACAAGATCAATAAATTGTTCAGATATTTTTGTCACTTAGTGACTTAAAGTAATTCATACGACCCAAACTGCAAGTTCTTAGTAATCGTTTCAAGTTCGCTTTATCTAGTAGTACACTTGAAATCAAAGAAAACCTTATCGAAAAAAAGTCGACCCACTTAGCAGACGCTTAAATTCTTAAAAGACATACATGACATTACATACAAAAAAACTTTGTACATTTTTTTCAGAAATTATTATTATTTATTAGTATAAATGTGTAGGAATCAGAAAATCGAATATTTCTAAAGGTACGTTATACGATTATACGAGATAAGTATGTATTATACGAGTATTATATATATATATATATATTATATTATACGAGTATTTTTTTTAATTTTCCGTCTTCTAGGGAAGGCAAAGGGATAAAGCCCACACAACCTTGTCATTAGTGGTATTCTTATAGATACGATGAATTGAAGGGCCGATGGTAATGAAATTGATGGTTACCCCACTCTGGATGGTAAAGCGCTGGACACTTTACATACCAATTGCGACGGCCGTTTTGAGGGAAATCGAAAAGGCATGTTATATCACTTTGTTACCTTCACTCGTGCACATATAAGAATACATAATAGTTAATATTCCACCAACATTACACATTATAATTCAAAATAACACATGTTTTAGGAATTAAAACAAATTGACGTTATACGAGTTAACAAAATTAACTTAGTTTATTTTTTATGGTTGTGATAAAAAAATACTATCAAAACGTTCATTACATAACAATAAAATACTCACTTGTCCACCACAAGCGAAAATATTCAAATTAGACAACAAAAAAATACTCAAAAAGATTTAACCAACATCCTGCTTCCGCGCCCAAAAACAGGTGATTTTCAAATCAAAATACGAAAAAAAGTTCTATTCACACGATTGTCGTGAAACCCTTGCCGGTACTTGTAAGAAAAAAGTTTAATGCATATGAATAAGCCGAGTTCGTATAAATGGATAAAAAATATACAAGGACGAACGAAACAGAAGTTCCAAAAATACAACCCCTTGGGTCGAAAATAAAAGTGTTACGAAATCGAAAAAGGGTTTAAAAACAATGAGTTTAAAAATAAAAACAATACCTCATAAAATATTTAGTTATCCAAAAAAAAACAGCATCGTTCGTTAAATGATGAGAGAATTCCGTAGTGTCGGCAAAAAAGAAATACAATTTTTTTAAACATAAATGTCAATTCATGTACCTAATTTTTACCGCTATTAAATTATGAATAACATTAAATTCTGGTACTGACATATTTAATGTTATACATTTAAAATATTAATAATACGAAACTAACAAAACACGAAAAAAAAACGAAAAATTCCCAGTACGAGTCCGGAGTCTAGAATTGTGCCCGGTATATGGCAATAGGCTCGCCCCCTATTACATGGGACCTAACATCGTCGGCGAAACGTGGGTGTACTCAGTACACCTCTGCCACCCCCTCTGGGGAATATAGGCGTGACGGTGTTAACAAAACACGCTACAAAAGGGTTACGAATTTTGTTATAATAATAGAAAAGCAAAGAAGGTGTCTTACATTCCCAAAAATACGTTCCCAATTCAGTACTCTATTTCGGAAGCCATTTTCTTTGTTCTAAAGAAAAAAAAATGTTAGGCCATAACATTTTGTGACCTTCGTTTAAAAATTGAAAGTTTCCGAACATTCCAGTTTTTATGACACTGTAATTAAGTCATGCTGTCATAAAACGATAGAACTTTAGGTTTTTGTTATTATTGTCCTGTCAATGTCCGCGTTTAAAAAGGACTTACAAATTTGTTCTCTTATTTGACCCAAACGCCGAAACTTATTATTAAATCTTTAGAAGTTTTAACCGCCCGAAAAAGATCATTTCCAAGATAACACAATTATTTGGAAAAGAACAACTTAAGTTCAGTGGTGATAATATTTGCTTATTCAACACGTTGAATGTGTGTATTATTATTTAGGTCATAATTGCCTCATACTCCACCACTTGGACTGAGTGCGGGATTAATAGAAGTATTTTATTATAATCTTAATTAAATACTACTTAAGTAAGTTTAGTAAGTATTGTAAGGGACGTAGCACTCAAAGTACACGGACGAAAAAAAAAGAAAAAAAGAGGAGGAAATGGTGGAACCAAGATTGTGATAACATAGTAGAAGAGAGAAGAAAACTTAAACTACTATCGGAACAAAATAACCAGTGGGATCCTAAATACAAAATAGTAAAAGAAGAGGCCAGAAGAATTATCAGAACGGCAAAGCGACAACATTTAAATAGCATAGTGCAGGACATGGATACACTAATAAAAAAATTACCTAGAAGTAAGATATCTCAAGAAAGGCTATCAACCTAAGACCTAAATTCTTGAAGATAGCAAGGGAAATATAGTAACAGCCTGTGAAGAAGTTAAAAGACTGTGGCGTGAAAATTTTGAACAACTGCTTAACTGCACTCCAATCTATGGAACAGAAACATGCTCCCTGGAAGGAAACTGTACTGTGGTGGTACCTCCTACATTTGAAGAGGTCCGTAGAGCTATTAAAAGGTTAAAAAACAATAAAGCTCCAAGAGTTGATGGTCTACCGTCAGAAGTGTGGAAACAAGGCGGAGAAAAAGTTCACACTAAATTACACGAGTTGGTGCTTCAGATCTGGGAAACCGAAAAACAACCATCAGAATGGAATTTAGGTGTTATTTGCTCGATCCACCAAAAAGCTGTAAAAAGAAGTGCTCAAACTACCGAGGAATAGCTCTTCTTCCAACAGCGTACACAATCTTCTCATATGTACTGCTTAAAAGACTAGAACCGCATGCGCAAAAAATCCTAGGTGATTACCAGTGTGGGTTTCGACCACATCGCAGTTCTATTGACCAGATCTTTCTCCTCAAACAGCTGATGGAGAAGAAATGGGAATACACGCAGAGTATTCACTCGCTGTTTGTGGATTTTACCAACGCCTATGATGGTATTGATCGCGGTGCCCTATGTGCCATCCTAAGAAAACTCAACATCCCCAACAAACTAGTTAACATGATCGCAGTCGCCACAACAGAGAGCAGAATGAAAATACGAGTCGAAAATGAGCTAACGGACGAATTTGAGTTATCACGGGACTGAAGCAAGAAGATGCCCTGTCACCTATGCTTTTCAACCTTGTCCTAGAATATGTCCTCAAAATCGTGCTCGCACTAGACGTTGGACTGGAGCTCAATGGAAGAACTCATGGCTGGCCCTAATATCATAGGAGAGACCAAAGCGTACAGACTCCGATGGCTTGGCCACATTAAAAGAATGGGAGAAGACCGTAGTGTAAAGAAGGCCTATCTGGGCCGACCAATCGGCCGCCAACCGGTTGGTCGTTCCAGGTATTGCTGGAAGGACATGGTTGAGGCGGATCTGCGTGAGCCCCAAGCCGAAGCCTGGCAGGGAATCGCGCAGTACAGTGAGAAGAGGCGGAATCTCGTTTCGGAGGCCAAGACTTACTTTGGGTCGCTGAACCAACGGAGTAAGTAAGTAAGTAAGCAATGTTTCGTGCGAAAATACATATCTTTATACATATCCTTGCTAGTCTTATTAAATATGACTCAGTGAATAGGCTTATTTGAATTTCAATTTTATGGCAAGCGTTTTCTTGAGTTTATTTTTGCAAGTAACTATAGAACGTGTTTTATTATTTTTTAGTACATTAAACTGTTCCTACGCATAAAAATAAAGGTATGCACACACATTAAGATAAAGACGATAATAATAAAACATTATTGTGTATTATTATGAACATAATTTAACGATTATGATATTTGAAAATGGTCCCTTTTAGCATTGCTATCAACATCTGCCTTTACTTTCATAATGCTTTAATGTCATGTATGGTAGCTTGGGATGAATGGGACGCCACGGATCCCCCTCGTGGTCAGTCAGTGACCATTGTTCAATCACAACATTTTTTTATTAGTATTACATTTGGGCATATGCCCAATCAACTATTATCACAAAGTTTGTCGCTGTTTTGCCTTGGTTATGAGGGTTGCAAGTTCGATCCTAGCTTAAGACTTTTCTTATAGCTTTTATAATTACAGAATGATGATCATTCTATGGCTAGAATGATAATTTGGATAGGTTTGTCACTTGACAATTATGGTGAAAAACTTCATGAACAAGATTCGTTCAAAAGATCATTAGTCGGCCAATCTGCCAATAGGATATCCTCGTTCCTCATGAGTAACGTTTTCCTAAATATCTAACTCCTTTTCAAAACAAACGTCATTTTTATCGTACAGGGATCGAATCTAGTTGCCCAATCCAGTAGCAGCCTACTCTTAAATTAGTTAATTGGTTTCAAAAAATCTCTGGTGTTCAATAGAACCAGAAAGCATTTCAAACCAAGCCACGCCCTCCCACTTTAAAAGCACATGTCAGGCCCAATATGGAATAATGTGATCATCTCTAGTCCAAAGCACTTTAGTATTTATTCCTTTTATAAGTCGCTTTCAATAATTGTTTTCTCGAATCGTCAGTAACCCGACGCTTTCTTGCAGCTAGAGTCTTTGGCCTTGCAAAGAAATGTAGCACCCCATAGCTTATTTTATCCCCTTATCATGGGCTGAGATCTAAGGTATTGATTGAACTGATACTAGCTGCTGGATTTCATTACCATAATTACCGAAAATCAAAAATTCATCCGAATCATTTGATGTGGATGAATCCCACGACTAGGTCATCGTCGCCAAGGTCGCTCAGAAAGCGGTGACGCTATTATCTCGATGCGTATCGAGCAGAATGGCCATTATTAACAAGAAGTTGTTGAAGGAAACAGGGAGAGTATGTACATAGCAGTGTGACACATTAGGTTTATAGAAAACGACATCAGGCCGCCAACCATGGTGGTCCATCATAGTAAGTTTCTCACTCCATTTCTTACTTCATACGGTAAATGGTACTGCTACCAATTTGTCTAAGCTTCTACAACCTGGCGACCTTCAAGAAAGGAGGCTATATATTTTAAAGAGCCGGCTACGCATCGGTGACTTCTTTGTTGTAGCTGATATAGATATATGAGAAGCGGAGATTGTTTACCATTAGGCATTCCGCAAGTCTTCCCTCTCTTCCATATACAAATAATCGAATTTCTATGTTCTGAAAGCACTAAAGCTGTTTTATCACTATTCAGATTTTTACTTCATCAGAGGCGCCCTGCATTCATTATCTGCACCATCAAGAGCACTGTTTACACAAACGTTTTCAAATTCAAATTCTTTCCTTTAAGGCGTTCAGCAATCGATCCCTGCCGGATCCGCGCTGCATACAATTAACCACCCTCATTTACGTCTGGTCAATGACAGCCCTGTTTTAATCAATAACTTCTTTTTTCGCGCGCGGCGTCCTTGGTTTTTTTCCCCGGCGCGACTTTTTCTGCGCGTATTTCGTTTATTATGTGTCAATCGGCTCGCGGTTTTTTCATTATGACCGCCGCGTCTAACGCGCCTTACCTCGTTTTCGACGATTCCGCAAAAAGCACAGCAAAAAAGGCAAAAGCTCCTCCAAAAAATCGTCTACCGAACAGTATCTCGTATCGCCGGTCTTGTAGCCATTTTAATTATTATTTAATACCAAGGGACGAGCACGTGGCGACGGACGCCGTCCCGCTTCCACTACGGAGGCTGTTTGGCGCCCGCCGCGTGCCGTCTCGCTCCCACCGAGCCCACTTACACACATAAAAATCGTGAATAATAAAAAAATGTGTACACATTTTTTTCGCTTAACCACCGCTCGTCTGTGTGAGTGCGGCCTCACGCCGCTAGAACGAGACACGGCTATGCGTGAGAGCAGCCGCGGCGCCTCCCCACTCCGATTTTTTAAGCTCTACTGTCGTTGTTGTCGTCCGTGTGATTTTTTTCATTTTTATGTGTTAGTGTACCCCTCGCGCGGTGTAGTTCACTTTTTCTACTATAGATCTGAATTTCAGTCTCGTTTTTGCCGCGTCGGTCTAAAGGCGGGCGAGCGGGCGTTTTGTATTGCATTTTTGTGATGCGAGTAGCCGGTGATAGCTCGTAGTACTGCGACCGAGCGACTGAGTCTTGTGAGGCCGGCTTTTTCGACCACATGTTGTCTTGAGGAGTGCTCCCTCGCGCTACTGCAGGCTGGTGCACACGCGAATCGCCTAGTGCGAGCGAGACGAACGCACCATCACGTGTGGATTATCCATACCCGCGATAAATTATATAGCACACTAAAATATTGAGCACAAAAAAATCTGGTAATTTGGATCCTAGTAAGTCGGCCCGCATTCATAATTTTACCGTGGGGTCAAGAGCACGGCTCGACAGCTTTTTTCCTATACCGGCATTTTTTAAATGTTTATTTGCGAGGAGCACGTGTATATTTTGAGTAATTTCGACTGTGAAGCCTGGGACTGTTGCCTTTTGGACGTGTTGTGACGTTAGTGTTACCCGATTATGTGATATATTTTTAGTGACATTAAATATAGGAACAAACTGTGATTTATTATGGTGATAGATAGTTGGTGTATGTGATGATTTTTGGATAGTGAGCAGGTAATTTTTTTTATTTAATTTTGGTAGCCGGTCGGCTGTTTCGCGCGGTGTGGGTGTTCCCCCTCGAGGGGAGAGGGTTTTACGTAAGATCCCTCCCTAGTGAGGTGTGTTGTAATTGTGTGTCGGGCCGGTCGCCGTCTGTCAAACTCGACCTTGAATAATGCCCGGACTATAAATACGGAAATATTTTTGGACACTGTACCGTGACGTTATTTTCAAATTAACTTGATTTGCGGCACACATTTTTGTTCTTTGTTTGAAAACATTTCGTTAGTCGAATCTTATAATGACACAACTCAAAAATTGCATTATTTAAATAAGCACCCTAATTTTAGAAACCGAAGAACTTAATTTGTTTAGCTTGATTTTTTGGTTGTGTTGTTGTTTTGATAACGATTTGGTGCTTATGTCATTTTTGGGATGGATTAGGAGAAACAGTTTGCCAGCTACCATTGCTATTTTAATGAATTATAAGTTCAAAATGTCGTAGGTGTGGATAACGTATTCTGAAAATTTATAATACATTGTTTGTAAACTAGTTTGTTACACCTGCTGTAAAATTAATAATTCCATAGTAACTGGAACTACCTATTAAACACTTACATAGTTGTAAAAATATAACATTATTATTCGCGTAATAATATTTTTATTGCACTCATTATTCATAGGTTTTAACGCAAATTAATTAAATGCGTCCGTTTCAAAATAATCAGTAATTATAATTTTTATTTACTTAAAATTAGTTCAATTACGAAACCTTATTTATTAATCGTAAGCTAAATCTACGATATTAAAACTTAAAAAAAAAAATCGTAACTTATTATTTTCACGCAAAAATTTTTCAATGAAAAGTATTTATTTTACAATAATCACGCTAATTATAAATATAATTAAAGAAAATATAACTAAATCGTATAAAATTGCTATTTGTTCAATATTAAATTCTCAATCTAAATATAATTACCATATCAATATTTCCGCAATATTAATAATAATAAAATATTCTTACTTAATGGTTTTACCCAATATTTTGTAAGATACGCTTTTTTTCGAGATCGGAATATTACTTGTCAAACAACCTTGTATCGTACGCTTCAGTAACTTAAGATATCCATACCTTCTCGATGAACGCACTTTTTGCCAACACTTAAATGATTTTGTAACAGAAAAAAAAAATGACAAGTTGTTTCGACGAAAAAAATATTCTCGATGCCTGCAAAAAAAACGTAGAAAACAACCTAATGTTTTTCAAAGCATTTACAAGTTTTTTTTTATACATTAATACACGTATTATAACTGACTTGCAATAGTAAAAAAATGTGAGAGTAATTAAAAAATATATTAAAGAAATAAGTAAAAAAAAATCTCGTGGAACCAATTTTGACCAGCATTTATCAACCCGTGTTAAAATGGTGAACTCTTAAATTTTCGGACTAAATTATTTGACAGCCAGATCTTCAAGTATTTATTGCTTATCTTCAAATGCTTAAATTATTTATTTTCAAACTTAATATGTACAAACTTTAGTTAGTATACATGTGTAAACATCTTGCCAATATTACCTAAAAGCTAAGAACACTATAATATCAAATAACGTAACATAAATAAATAGAAGCTAATAAAAACCTAATTACTTGCTGCCAAGCTCTTCCCTGGACCAAACTAGTATTACAAATCTTGGGCTCCATCAGCCGTGAGGCCTCTATACATCACCAAATAACCACTTCTATGCTATCGAAAAACACTGAGCATCTCTATTCCCAAGCAATAAGAGTTAATATCGAAAGGCGCGTCTACTCACGCCTGTAAAGTTACGTTCTTTTATTTTCTATACACGCAATTATACCTCCGGCAGCTCCACTCGATCGCCTAGTACAGATGATAACAGTGTTACAAGAATAGATATTCAAAAAAATCGTAAACGTGATACAATAATTTATATTCCATTATCAAGTTACAGATATTTGTAAAAAAAAAGAAATAAAAGTCTAAAATTGACCAATCCAGTGCAATTAGTTATAAATAAAATTCTCACATTTTAAATTTAGAATTCGGAATGGAATTTATCGAAACGTTTTTTTTTCAATATGGCTATCAAGACTAAACAAAAATTCCGCATCGCAAGATTAAAATCATCATTAACCGTGCACATGTTGTAGGCACGTCTGTACATTGTGATTACCGATGCCTTATTCGATGCGGCATGTGGGCTAGGGGCTAGATCATTGACACAACCTACACGGACGACTCGTCACCTGCTCGCAAAAAAACGCAATCTATATTGCCCGTCAAATCTACTTATAACTTCGTCATAAAACCGTATATTACAAATCAATAAAAATGCACTTACGACATTTTGGACACGTATCTACAAAAATGAAAATACAAAAATATATAATTATTTTTCAGCCCAATGAAAACGGAGGATCTCGGAACAATTCCATGACATTATCGAAAAGGATAAGACACGTATTTTTATATAAGTGCCAAATAATAAAAAAAAAAAAACAAATTTTACAAATTAGATAGAATAAATAAAAATAATAGCCAAGATGATGGAAGGTAGGACTATCGACTACAGGCCCGATGGAGGCGGACTAGATTACCATAATTCCCCATTGATGGCGGAAATACCAGTAGACAATTACCACATACATCGAAGCATAGAACATTTAAGATCTATAGGGGTTCCGCCGCCTCTAGACCATCATAGACATTTAGCAACAAATCTAGCTGATCTGAGAAGATACGAACACCCGGACGAGATGCCGGAGATAAAACCGTCCGTTTTAAGATTATCAGAATTTAAGAGTGGTCTGCAAGACATGAGGGCTCAGAATGATCAGGAGAACGAAGCTCAAAGACAAATGACGCCACAGGATGATGGACCAAAAGGATACAGTGCGCCGTCAACACCTCTTTCGGAAAATGGAGGGCAAGCAATACAGGAGGAAAAGGTCAGTTCTATTGAATAAAAACAAAACAAATTTAGTTTGAATTAAGAATTTGAATCTTAACGATTAAACTACCAATCTGTTATGATCGATATTCGAAAATTCGAATTGGTATTTAATTTATTCCGATAAATATTTTGAAATTATCATATTCATTATGAATTTAAAACGCTTAATCGTTTAAGTACGAATATGATTATATTATATATTTTAAAATTAGAATATTATTCGTTTTTTGTTTTTCAGTTGAAAAAAAAACACATTTGAAATCTAGATTATTTTATTCTTGATTTTGTATTCAAGGTAAAAATCACGTGCTTCATATTTAAAATTTAAACACCTTTAATATATTTTACGTTTACCACATACATAGAAGCATAGAACATTTAAGACTACTACCTTCTAAACTCTAATTGCCAAAAAATGCTGTTTTTAAATGCACATACCTGGGGTCCAATACTGGTAATAAGTTTCTAAAAAAAACTTACCATAACCGCCACCGTTCAATAGCGTTTAGTCTAGAATGCAAAACTTAACGCCTTTGTTTGGTGGCGGTTAAGATACGGCTTTTTCGGAATGCATTCTTCAGTGGTAGTTAAGACACGTTTTTTTCCGAATATTGTATTACTAGAATACAAAAACAGCCAACAGCCATTCTACTGCGGCAGTTATTAACATACGATTTTTGTACTACCACAATACAAAAACTGAACGTTATTGTTTGATGGCGGTTAAGATGCACTGTTTTTGTAATTTTGTTAGACTAAACGCCATTTATCTATGGTAGTTAAGACACAACTTTTGCTGAACATTGTACTACCAGAATAAGAAAGCTAAATGCCAATATTTGGTCACCGTTAAGATACAGTTTTATCGTTATTCTGTTAGTGTAATTGGCCCCCTAATCTACTCAATTAAACCTACCATCCTTAAATCATTCGGAAGTCTTCAAGCGTTTGACATCAGTCGGCGATTTGGCATCGAGCACGACGTACATCGTCCACGATCATTAAAAAAAACACGATGCAACAGCGTTCCAGACACAAAACTAATATTACGATGAAACTTATTACAAGCTTTTTAACAAAACTGCATCTAGCCTAGGTTCATTAATAGCGTGAACCTGATATTATATAATACTAGATTACGATTTTTTTTTATTTTTTTTTAAACGTAGCCCCACACTAGGATTTATTCCTGTGTCGTGTGTGCGTTTACAAACATGAAAATTCACAAACACAAATACCCAGACCGGAACAAATAATTGTGGATCACACAAAGATTTGTCCCCTGCGGGACTCGAACCCGCGACTATTAGACGCAGTGGGCAGAGCGGCTTAAGCTCTTAACCACTGCGCTAAATCGTCCGTCTAAACGCCATTGTTCTACGGCAGTAACGATATGGTTTTTGTCAAATTTCGACGTTTAAGATACCATATTTGTCGATTTTGGCACGGCTAGAATACAAAAACAGCTCAACCATATTACTTAATGGTAGTTAAGATACGATATTTTCGGAATTGTAATTGGTTCCCTGATCTACTCAATTAAAACTACCATCCTTGAATCATTCGGAAGTCTTCAAGCGTTTGACGTCAGCCTGTGATTCGGCAGCGAGCACGGCGCACATTGTTACACCATCATTAAAAAAATCACGATGCACACCGTTCCGTGTACAAAACTATTAATCTTACGATGAAACCTATTACGATCTTTTTGTTATTAAATTTTGGACGATTAAAAATTCGTGATTTGACTACTAAAGTTGCTAAGCAATTCTTATTGGTATTTTCGATTCCAATTTGGTACTCGTGAATCGCTGTAGATTTTTTAAGCGATTAAATCTATATCATCACGCCAGATCCCTTGCGGGGTAAAAGTTAAGTTCCAACAGCGATTTAGTTTTTAAATTTGGAAAATAATGTTATGTATTTCTAATGAAGCACAGATAAATAAGAAGAAGGAATGATAGTCTACTGGTAGATTACTCACCTTACGAGTTTTGGGGGTCAAATCCGGGCTGGTATCTCTGGTTTTTTCATGAAGGAAAAATTATCATCATATACGAGATGACGTAAAAATAAATTGGAAATATAAACATAAAATGACGGGCCCTAAGAACGACGACAGGTTTGCCCCCAAGCTTAAAAATACTTTAGCGAAATGTGGGTGTACTATGTACCCCTACCTCTTAAGAGAAACTGACCAATTAAGGTCCGAGTTCAATTACAAATCTATCTATCTATATCGTCACGCGAGATCCCTTACGGGGTGGGCAGAGAGTACAGAGTTCCAACAGGTTCTTTCCCTACATACCTCTCTGGCTTCCTCTACTCTCATAGTTCGTCTCATACACGCTCGCCGGTTACGGAGACTCCTGACTTGTCCTTCAGATAAGACCCGGTCTATTTGGTCATGGTAAGATAGTCTGGGTCTTC
The DNA here is from genome assembly GCA_905147815.2 of Phalera bucephala. Taxonomy (NCBI): domain Eukaryota; kingdom Metazoa; phylum Arthropoda; class Insecta; order Lepidoptera; family Notodontidae; genus Phalera; species Phalera bucephala. The sequence goes on along the minus strand of LR990633.1, from coordinate 4,602,517 downwards.
CTCGGTACCTGCATCCTTTCACTTTCGCATTGTATATCAGTTTTGTCATTCTTTCTATATGCCCGAACCAACGGAGCATAACCTTTTTCATCTTTACACCTATACTCTCTTTCATACCTATTTGCTTTCTTACTACGCTGTTGCGAATACGGTCGGTCAGCTTCACTCCGCACATCTTCCGCAGAGCTCGCATTTCCACCGCATTTATCCTACAAATACTTCAATAAAAATCGTACTAATCCTAATGAATGTGAAAGTTTGTATGTTTGTTACTCAATCACGCAAAAACGACTGAACGGATTTGGATAAAATGTGGCACACAGATAGTTTATTATTTGAATTAACATATAGGATACTTTTTATAATAATAATTATAACGTTTTTTTTCTCCTTTAAAGATACGTAAAATACCGGCAAATCGGTGATCTATCAATCTATCTATGTATAACATCACATTAGATCCCTTGCGGGGTAGGCAGAGAGTACAGAGTTCCAACAGGTTTTTTCCTTACATACCTCTCTGGCTTCCTCGACTCTCATAATCGGTGATAATTATAAAAATATTATGTCATATAATTTATTCTTACGTTTATTTCCATTGCACTATGTATAAATATTTCTTACTATATATGTATGTAATATTTGACTGCCTCGTTGGTCTAGTGGCAAAGCGCATCGCTTTGTGATCACGAGGTCCTGGGTTCAAATCCTAGGTCGGACAAGTGTAGTTTTTCTAACGAAAACTTCCCAGTAGAAGTCCGGAGTCTGGAATTGTGCCCGGTATATGGCAATAGGCTCGCCCCCTATTACATGGGACCTAACATCGTCGGCGAAAAGTGAGTGTACCCAGTACACCTCTGCCACCCCCGCTGGGGAATAAAGGCGTGACGGTATGTAATATTTTTTATATGTATAGCTACTTTCTATCAATCTATCTATATCATCACGCCAGATTCCTTGCGGGGTAGGCAGAGAGTACACAGTTCCAACAGGTTCTTTCCTTACATACCTCTCTGGCTTCGTCCATTCTCATAGTTGTCTCATACACGCTCGCCGAATACAGAGACTCTTGACTTGCTTGTCATTCTTTCTTCTGACATATAGTAACTTCATTTTTAATAAATTTACGCCACTAACCGCCCTCTAATTTTTTTTGTATTTCTTTCGACTTAGTTGTCTGGAAGAAATTCTTATTAGCAATAGGACCGCCAATTGTACCTTATGTTATTTCACGATAACTACTTTGTAATGCAACTGGTGTTCAATATTGTGTGTGTGTGTGTGTGAGTGATGTACGCTGTTGGCCGCGAGGCCTTTACAGCTTCACCGGATTAAAGGGCGAGCGTGCAACCACTACGCTCGAGCCAGAAGGGCAAGGGGCGACATACTCGAGGGCGTCTTGAAGAGGCGCCCTCGGTTGGGACAGCCGCTGTGAGGGGACGGGGTGCACTACTAAGTGCACCGGTCAACCGCCGGCTATGGGAGGGGATCTACGACTGCGTCGTCGTCGCCCGTATTCTGAGCGGAAAGAATGGATGACAAAGCCCCGATGCTTTGTCTTCCATTCTTTCCGCTTGGATTTGGATCGGTGAGAACATGTCGCGGCCGGTGTTCAATAAAGAGATCTATCTGTCTATCTATTCTTTTCTCATACAAAAATATATTCCTGTAAGACAATTAGTAAATGCTGTTTCCTTTACGTTCTAAGCGTACCAAAATCGAATGGGAATTGTCCATTTCCAATCTAAATATAAAAATAATACCAGAAGCTAATTTTATAATTATTTCTCATCAAAACGACATAATATTTTTAACTGTCATTATGTCATAATAAATTCAATAACACAGTAATTGTCGATCATAAAATTAACTTATGAATATTAATGTATATTTTTTAAAATTAGAAATATACATGCTTGAGTACTACTGAGGACTTATTATACAATATTATCATACAATATTATCTACCTACAAATCCATATTTCACTACATATTATAAAACAATTAGTTTCTGCCCGCGACTTCGTGTTGAGTTTAGACAAGAATCTAACATTTTTCTGGGATAAAAAGTATCCTTTGTTTTAATCCAGGTAAGAAACCATTAACGACCTCGCCCACTGTAATCTGCTGCCTGCAGGCGTCGGAGAGGGCACCCCGGCGCCCTAGCACTTAGCAGGCCCGCGTCGCAATAGCGATGCGTCCGCGCAGCCTTCAAAAGGCGCTAGGGGGGTTACCGAACTCCCCCTACATGTGTCGAGGTCCGCGCCAAACTGCGGACCGAGCCCGCCGGTGCCACAGAGGTCATGCCAGTGACGATTCCTGTGGCCCGGCAAAAGGGCAGTAGGACGCCGGGGGGTTTTAGTGGGTGCAAGCCCCACATAACCACCCGCGCCGTGCCCTCGGCCCAGGGGTAGGCGCTAGGCATTTCCCAGCGAAAAAAAATATGTAATACACCATTAACAACCTGGGCCCTCGGCCCGGGGGTATGCGTTAGGCATTACCCCCGAAAAAAATAATTTTAAACCATTTTTGTTCCAAATTTCATATAAATCCGCTTTTGTATGATTGCGTTACAAACATCCAAACATACAAACTTTCATATTTATAATATTAGTAGGAAGTATCCCCGCCGCGTTTGTCTGTCTGAACGCAACAAATTCAATAACTAGCGAACGGATTTTCATACGGTTTTGATTAATGAACGGTGATTCAAGCGGAAGGTTAATGTCGAAGGACGTTTTTACGCACTGGTTAAGAGCTGAAGCCGTTCCGCCCAGTGTCTTATAGTCGCGGGTTCGATTCCCGCACGGGTCAAATCTTTGTGTGATCCACAATTATTTGTTTCGGTCGGGGTTTTGTGTATGTGAATTTTCATGTTTGTAAACGCACCCACGACGCAAGAATAAATCCTACGTTTTTTCTTTATAAAAACAATTTGTATATTTCACCCATGCGAAGCCGGGTTCACACAAATAATTGTGGATCACACAAAGATTTGTCCCGTGCGGGATCGAACCCGCGACTATTAGACACAGTGGGCGGAGCGGCTTAAGATCATAACCACTGCGCTAAATCGTCCGTCAATTAATATCATTATTCCATTATATTAAAGTTATTTAATCGACATGCAAACACGGTAGCAATCAAGTCCGCTTATAAAAATATTGTTTAATTAGTAATGCTTATCATTTCCGTGTTTCGTCATTGCATTATGTTATTACTTTATCTAATATCTGACCCTTGACATTGTAATTAACGATATATTGTATTGACTTAACGAAATTTGTAATATCTTGTATACGAGATGGACTTAACTAAAGATATTTTACCTTCACTTCATTTATAGAAAAAATTACAAAACAGATATACAATGCGAAAGTGGAAGTGTTTAGGTACCGGGGAAGACCTAGGCTATCTTACTATGACCGAATAGACCGTGTCTTATCTGAAGGGCAAGTCAAGAGTCTCCGTAACCGGCGAGCGTGTATGAGACGAACTATGAGAGTGGAGGAAGCCAGAGAGGCCTGTAAGGAAGAACCTGTTGGAACTCAATAGTGTCTGGCGTGATGATATAGAGATAGATAAAATCATAACATTTAAAACATTACTAAAAAGTGACAATTTTTTATTAAATTTTGTTTACTATCATTATTACAAATTTTGTGTTAAAATGTGTCAGATTTGCGGCAAATAGTTTCGTATTGATCATCTATACATTATCACGCCAGATCCCTTGCGAGGTAGGTAGAGAGTACAGAGCTACAACAGGTTGTTTCCTGACAGACTTCTCTGGTTTTCTCCATTCTCATAGTTCGTACTCATGCTGCTTTAAATCACTTATTTATCCCCATAGTTGGATGTGTTAATAAATTAATTTCAGTGCTCTTTGACCATGATAAATGAGTTAAATTATCCATAAAACACATACAATAATCAACCTTTATTGTTCTTTTACTGGGCAACAGGCCTTCTCCCACAAATCGAGGTGAGAGAGATTAGGTCATACTCCACCACGCGGACCCAGTGCGGATTGGAGGAGGCCGAAAAATATTTGATTTTTTTGAAATTTTTGTACTTTTTACTGGATTAAAAATCTTTTGTAAAATTTTATTGAATAGACACCGTCACGTCTATATTCCCTAAGCGGGGGTGGCAGAGGTGTACAGAGTTCACCCACTTTTGCCGACGATGTTAGGACCTATGTAATACGGGGCGTATTGCATATATCGGTCACAATTCCAGACTGGGAAGTTTTCGTTAGAAAAACTACATTTGTTTAATGAGTAGATATTTTTAATTTTTATGTCGAAGCACGCAATTTTGGCGTCCGTTTCTCACGGATATGTATGTATAAGCTGCAAATTTATGCAAATCTTATAGAAACAACAGCATTTATAATAGTCATACGTTTGTGTTCAAAATTTGTGTTATACTGTTCTGTTTGAATGTATCTTCCTACTATTATTAAAGTATATCTATCTATCTATATCATCACGCCAGTTCCCTTGCGGGGTAGGCATAGAGTACAGAGTTCCAACAGGTTATTTCCTTACAGACCTCTCTGGCTTCCTCCACTCTCATAGTTCGTCTCATACACACTCGCCGGTTACGGAGCTTCTTGACTTGCCCTCCAGATAAGACACAGTCTATTTGGTCATGATAAGATAGTCTAGGTCTTAAGCATTACCTATTGATTTAATACTTTATATGACTGAATATTAGACTTGATAATATGAAATACTGCAATTAAAACGCTTAATAATTTTATAAGACGTAATTTACTTTAAACATTTCTGCAAAAAAAGCTTGATATGATTTTACAAATCTTTGGCTACTTTTAATCTGATCAGAAAAAAGAGCATTAAGCAATTAAACTTCACGAAATCTTTTAATAATTTTAATCTTAAAAGAAAAAAGCGCATGAAGCGCCTATACTTAATCACGGTTACTTAATTTGCTCATGATTTTTTTTTCATATTTGTTTTAATCAAGCCGACTTCCTAGACACATTATGAAACAAATTATATTTAATACTTTAATTCGGCAATAAACGAAAGCCTCAAGTGTCTGGCAGACTGATGAGCACGGATGTAAACCTTGTGCGCAACCAAGGTCAGCTTACCAGGCAGTAGTGATGTGTCGGTTATAGCACAGTACTAGAAGTACTCTTATACTTTGCAGTATTCGAATACTTATGAATGAATAAGAGAATGGGTATTAGTATGAATGTATTTGCTAGAAACATGGGTACAGGGTACAACTTGATATATATGATCACGCCAGATCCCTAGTGGAGTAGGTAGAAAATAATTATAAAGATCTTTTTGGCCATGTGTTCATTGCATTTGGATATTAAGACACAATGTTAGTAAAATATTTCCATTTTAATATTACCGTTTCAAAAAAGGAATACTCATAAATTTAAAAAATGAAATAGATATTATATCAATGTACATATATAATCACGCCAGAACTGTTTTGGAGTAGGCAGAGGTCAGAGTTTCAACACGTACCATGATATTTTTCCTTACAAAAATTAAAATATAAATTATAAACATATTTTTACTTTTTAATTTAATAGTATTTGTAATGTATGTAATATGAAGGGTTTATTCGGTAATAAATATTTCCATTTAGATATTACTCAGTTACTTATGTGTTTCTTATAGGATATTCAGGACCAAAGTATCTTATAAGGCACAACACTATTATTTGTTTTTTTAATGTTCGGTGCCTATTGTGTTTTAATGCAATTTCATAGATAACCGACTCATGACTTAATGAATACTTGTTATTTTGTTTCCTGAACGATATTTATCTTTGTTTTATATTTTAACATAAGTTAAATGGATATAGGTAACATCATCTTATAAGAATAAGTCATCTAGTCATTAAATCAATTATAAATTTAAGGCTTCTTATCTGTTATTATTAGTAAGATTGTGTGATGACTAGGATGTAAAATTAAGTTTGATCATTAATTTATGTATCGTCTCTAAATCTCCAATCAATCTAGGCTCTAAAGTAAAAATTAAAAGAAATGCTACATAATAAATAAAAATGAGTAATGAAAAAAAAAACTACTATCAGAGGGCTGGCATGTATCTCGCGCAAAGGATCAGCATTGCTATCCAGCGCAGGAACGCTGCCAGCCTTCCGGGCACCCTGCCGAACGCCAGCGATTTGGCACAGTTGTGAATAGTGTATTATATTTTCTATCTCTCTATCTATATCATCACGCCAGATACCTTGAGGGGTAGGCAGAGAGGACAGAGTTCCAACAGGTGCTTTCCTTACATACCTCTCTGGCTTCCTCCACTCTCACAGTTAGTCTCATACGCGCTCGCCGGTTACGGAGACTCTTGACTTGCCCTTTATATTTTGCTACTTTTTATTGTATTTTTATTTATTTAAAAGAGGTGATAGTTAGTTTCTTTTAAATAAAATAAATAAATATGGCTGATGCGGCTGGCGATTACAAACGTCCTGAGTTCAAAATCTTGTTCAGACAACGTGTTGTTGGGGTTTATTTATCGAATAATACTCAGAATCAGTCGGGAGTCTATGATACCAGAGATGGGCATAATGTAATCAGATTAATGATTAACCACCCCCGCTTGGGGAAAATAGGGGTGTCGGTGTATTCATAATTAACTATTACAATTACACATGAAATAAAACTATTTTTTGGATTTTATCGCGAATATTAACAATCATTTTTGTTGGTCCGATCTATAATTTAGAAGTTTGAGGGTACTCCGGAATAACTATGCCTTTTGGACGTCTAACACCTCAGTCCCTCCCGTGACCATGGGTGCTGCAAAGCACTCGAAACGTCAGGAACTTAAAAATCAAAAATAAACCGCGATAAAATCCGAAAAATAGTTTTATTTCATGTGTAATATTCGCGTAAATCTAAGAACTCAGTATATTACAATTACATTTTGTAATCTTCAACGATTACGATTACAATTTTAATCTTGAATCACGATTGAATATTACAAAATGCAATTGTAATCAGTAATCTGATTACATTTTGCCTGTCTCTGTATGATACCAGTAGACTAGCCTCTTATTCCTTTTCTACCTTACATCTTGGGCGAAATGTTGGTGTGCACAGTACACCTCTGCCACCCATTGCTTGGGGAAAAAAGCGTGAAAATAAACTTACTTTTCTCCAACAAAAGTAATCGACGCAATCACGACGGACAATTTGGCGCAGTGGTTAAGAACTCAATCCGCCCCACCCACGGGGTCGAATAGTCGCGGGTTCGATACTCGTACGGGACATATCTTTCTGTCCCCACCCACAATTATTTGTTTCGGTCTGGGTATTTGTAAACGCACCCACGACACAGGAATACATCTTAGTGTGGGGCGCTACATTTAAAAAAATACACAGGAAATGAATTTTGTATAATTGTTATATTTCAGTCTAGTCAAAGTTTAACAAAATACTTATATACACGAATAATACACATAATAATGTATATTATGTATATTAAGATAACACTATGACCCGGTAGACTCCCAAAGCGTTACAAGGTCGGCAGATAAAGACCCTCGGGATTGAGATTATGTAAGTCGTTATAATACTAGTATTTGCACACAATTCTGTCTTAACATATCCATGAATAATTAAAATAATGTATATTCATCTATTTGAAACATACATTTATTGAGGTGAAGTTAATTCAAAAAATTATTTTAAAAAACTATCAGTACACTATAAAATATCATTTCGCTATAAGATGGTATAAACTGCCATTTTGGTCTAGTGGCGAATAATGTGCTTTGCGATCACGAGGTCCTGGGTTCAAATCCTAGGTCGGAGAAAGGTAGTTTTTCTATCGAAAAACTCCCAGTATCAGTCCGAAGTCTGAAATTGTGAAATGTTTAGGTTATAGTCCACCACGCTGGTCCAGTGCGGGTTGGCGAACTTCACACACCTTCGAGAAACTCTCAGGCATGCAGGTTTCCTCACGATGTTTTCCTTCACCGTTAAAGCAAGTGATAGTTAATTTTGAATACGCACATGCATTCGAAAAGACAGAGTTGCGTGCCTGGGTTTGAACCCGAGATCTGTGACTTTGCAGTCCAACGGTCTATCACTGCTATTGTCTTTTATTGTTACGGTATAAACGATACAGGAATATAAGGATAAGTAAGTCTGGGGCTAATTTTGAATTGAAATTCCTTATATATCAACACAAACCCGACTTTATTCGATTTGCCCGTCAAAATTAACAGTTAAGTTCTCACGTGTCATATTTTGCCACATTCCTATCAATGAAGTTTACTTACGTTATCACTATAATACGATTCCCAGAAGTCGCTTTTTTTCCTTCAAGGTTGAACCAATTTTATATCTTCACACTTACCGTTTATGGGAATTGGCGAAAATGACAAAATGTTAAGAATATGTTTAACATTCATAGTTAACAAATGCATTGAAGTGGTTCTATTATATTTTTCCTAGTAAAGAGAGTGTGAATTGCTTTTTGCATTTGTGGATATGCTAATTTCCGATTTTTAGTATGGGTAATGCTTTGATCTTAACTTCAGTCTACGTCACAGCTGAAAAATAAATTATCGTCGTCTCAAAAAGTGCTGATATTTTTAGTTTAGTTATAAACAAAGAATGGATAAAAAATACACTGTACACGCATATTCTGGCCATGATGTTAGGTACCAATTGAGAAAGGGATGAGACTGTTGCTATTATACAGGATACGATTTTAGTCTTTTAACTGTTACTACAGTGTTTTTTTCTGATCCAAGCCTTCAACTCTGCTATTTTAACGTAATATGCCATTTTTACAGGCTGCAATATCCATTAATTTGGTATTGTGCCAAAAGTTAGTAATTTATTACATTATCAATAGTATTGGAACTTTGTACTCTCTGCCTACCCCGCAAGGGATCTGGCGTGAGGTTATAGATAGATAGATAGATCAATAGTATTAATACTAATAAGTCATTTAATCCAGGCAACTGAAATTTTACAAAAATATTTGTTCAACTTACGGGCCGATAGAATATATACTTTACAGACTAACATACATATGAAAAAACCACCGTCACGCCTATATTCCCCAGAGAGGGTAGCAGAGGTGTACTGAGTACACCCACGTTTTGACGACGATGTTAGGTCCCATCTAATAGGTGGTGAGCCTATTGCCATATACCGGGCATAATTCCAGGCTCCGGGCTCATGCTGGGAAGTTTTCGTTAGAAAAACTACATTTGTCCGACCTAGGATTTGAACCCAGGACCTCGTGGTCACAAAGCGATGCGCTTTGCCACCAGACCAACGAGGCAGTACAAATAATAAAGTATAAAGTATCATACATATAATATATAAAAACTTATAATGTAAAGAACATGTAATTTCGGCGACATGTTGCGCTATACAGGGGTGTCTCTCAGTCTTCCACGAAATCTTCTGAATACGACACCCCTTGGCCAGAAGTCCTCGGTCATGAAGGTCTCCATTAATAAACGGTTACGATTTGATTGTGTGAAAAAGACGATCATTGCATTCAGTTGCATGTAAGATCATTGAAGAAACAAATAATAAATTTGTTGCAAAATAAAGACTGCCTCGTTGGTCTAGTGGCAAAGCGCATCGCTTTGTAATCACGAGGTCCTAGGTTCAAATCCTAGGTCGGACAAGTGTAGTTTTTCTAACGAAAACTTCCCAGTACAAGTCCGGATTCTGGAATGGGCCCAGGAGGACCTAACATCGTCGGCGAAACGTGGGTGTACTTAGTACACCTCTGCCACCCCCGCTTGGGGAATATAGGCGTTACGGTGTTATAAATTTGTCATTGCTTACCAGATTACCAAATAACAACAATTATATTCAAGTTGTATGCCTACGGAAACCTATAGTGATACCGTTTTGTTATAGGATTACCAAATCTGTCAAAAATCAACAACTTTTATGTCAATAATCTACATTTTATTTGAAATTTAGACCGATGATTAAGCGCAGTGGTTTAGAGCTTAAGCAGCCCACTGTGTCTAATAGTCGTGGGTTCGATTCCCACACGGGACAAATCTTTGTGTGACCTACAATTATTGGTGTCGGTCTGGGTATTTGTGAATGAGCATTTTCATGTTTGTAAACGCGCCCACGACATAGGAATAAATCCTAGTGTGGGGCTATGTTTAACTTGAACTGCCGGTGGCACTTTGCTACACCAGACACTGAGGTAGTCTTGACTACAACCAGAATAAATTTCGTTTTAAACCAGATACTGACTGATCCTTTTTTTAGTAAAAATATTGTTTCACTATTGGACAAAGACTTCTTTGACTTGTTGAGCTGTAAGAGAATAGGCCATACTCCAGCACGCGGAACCATTATAATATTAGCCCTGTCAAGGCACCGTCCCACCGTTAGGTACGGGTCTACTCTCAAACTGAAAGGTCTTAAAAGTTAGAGGTCTAGTCGGGTTCAAACCCAGGCATGCACCTCTGTATTTTCGAAAGCAAGTGCGTATTAAACATTAATTATCACTTGCTTTAACGGTGATGGAAAACATCGTGAGGAAACCTGCATGCCTAAGAGTTTCTCAAAGATGTGTGAAGTTCGCCAACCTGCACTGGGCCAGCGTGGTGAACTATGGCTTAAACCCTCTCGGAAACATTATGATGGGTTAAATTCTCATACTGATTTCATACTCTATGTATACTGGGTACAGCATCACACAAGCAGTTAGTAACAGAGATGGGCAAAATGTAATCAGATTAATGATTAACCATCCCCGCTTGGGGAATATAGGCGTGATGGTGTATTAATGATTAACGATTACAATTACATTTCGTAATCTTCAACGATTACGATTACACTTTTAATCTTGAATCATGATTGAATATTACAGAATGCAATTGTAATCATAAATCTGATTACATTGTGTGTGTGTGAGTGATGTACCCTGTTGGCCGCGAGGCCTTTACAGCTTCACCGGACGTAAGGGCGAGCGTGCAACCACTACGCTCGAGCCAGAAGGGTAAGGGGCGACATACTCGAGGGCGCCTTGAAGAGGCGCCCTCGGTTGGGACAGTCGCTGTGGGGGGATGGGGTGCACTACTAAGTGCACCGGTCAACCGCCGGCTATGGGAGGGGATCTACGACTACGTCGTCGTCGCCCGTATTCTAAGCGGAAAGAATGGATGACAAAGCATCGGGGGGATCGGAGAGAACATGTCGCGGCCGGCGGTGGCGGCAGGGGTCGGGGGGGGGGGGGGGGGGGAGATTACATTTTGCCCATCTCTGGTTAGTAACATCTTAGTAGATGTTACTTTTGCTGTCTGTAAATATTCTTATGAATATAGGTACATAGAACAGTAGTCTGTTCTATGTACCTATATTCATAAGAACATTTCCAGAAACTCACATAGTAACGCTTATAATGTCCTCTAGTGTCACTCAAGAAAATTTACGCGAATACATAATTTATTGGCGTGTTCAATAAGCGGCATTTTATTGTTTATGCATGCTTTAGATTCTACTGTTTTCGTGGTTCACTTATGATGACCCCGAAACGCTCTTTTCAAGTCAAAACATTGACTTACAATTTCGTCTTTAACCTTCGAAATTTTAACTATATTATCACAAATTTGAATTCATTTTTTTATTTTATGCTTTAACGATATGCGAGTTATTTTTTTTGTTGCAATATTATTGTTTTTCTTTTGTGGATAGCTAATTATGATTGTTATTTTTTAACCAGTTCTGTGAGTGCTTACGTGTGTACAGCTAAATAAAAATATTTTAAACTATAGGTATTTAAATAGAGTATAAGTATTTTTCGTTTACTTGCGACATTCTTGTCATATTATTCATGTATGCTATTTTTGCAGTATTACATAACATTATAATATTTTATCTATTCCACGAGTAAGTATAAATTAATGTATGTTAATTTATACGTAAAACAACTTCTGTTACATAATCTTTAAGTATTTTTTTGCTTAATTGTAAGTATTCCGATTTATGCCGACATTTTATAATAATCATTTACTCATAAATTGGTTAAGTAAATAAGGATATTGTTTATTTACAAAAATTCAAACTTTTGCCACTAATTTACTTTCCTTTCGCTTTTTTTTTCTTCTGGAAGTATAAACGGTTTTTAGTATATTTTTTTAAAAATTATAATTAAAAAAGCTAAAGAGTATTTATTACTTATTAGAATACGTACGTAATAATACGTAATACGTAAAGGTCCGTTATTTTAATGTTTTTTTTATAACCAAGTTATATATTTTTTTTCATTGTATTTTTTTATTAAAAAATCCTCGGACTTCCCATTAAATGGCTACCTCACGTCACATACTTCCCGCATCGATACGTAACTAAATTTATTTTGCACGTCGAATCGAATAATCTATTCTGCACGTCTGAACTTTAATCTATCGAATATAAAAACCCGATCTCGTTTTCCCGCCGCCCGCGCGTCCGTCGAGCGCCGAATTCGCTTCAAGGCCGCATTCCGAATTCAGACGAGCCATTGTCAATGTCGCCGACCACTGCGGATGACGGATATGTTCTTTGGACGATTTATTACGTGTTTTTTTTGTTTATTTTCTAACATGCACTGTCTAATGATCGACTATTAGTAGTATTTTGTCCTTTTGTGTCGTTGATCCATGGGTGAATGGTACGATTGGAGATTCTTGGGTTTGAATCCTAGATGGAATAAAGTGTTCTCGTCAAACGAGAACGGTACGATATCAATAGGCTCACCCCTTATAAAATTAGGACTTGACACTGTCGGCAAAATATTACATTTCGAACGGGTGGTAGTTTTAAGTAATCAATTTTTTTTTTAATATCATTAAGTATTTTAAATGCTATTCGTATTTGTTAGGAGTAAACTTTCTTGAATCATTTTATAATAAATTTAAATTTTCGAATTATTCCTTTCATTAAAAAATGCAATTTTAAAAATAGTATACTCAGTTTTTAACAAGATTTAAAGATCGCAAATCTCCTTGAGCTAGGTCAAAGTAAATTGGTTATTAAAATTCAATGCTAGAAAAGCTAAGTACATATACAATTTGTGAGGTTTCACAGCTCAAGATATATTGGATGATAATATATTTGGTATATTTGTATGTATGTATAACATATTAGACATACGAGCTGTATACATAATAATTAATTAACTACAAACGACTTTTTATATCTGGTCATTGACTTGGAAAAGGAGTTTTAATTAATTCCGCTGTCATTTAATACTGATACTTGATTTTTTATCATTGCTACATATTAAAATAAATATGTATAGTGTACTTTAATGTACATTAAATATACAAGAAATACCCTTATTTCTTATTTGGAATGTTGCCGGCTACTGGCTCAGTTTCTGCATAAAACTGAATATGGAATAAAAAATATCGTTATACCAAATTCCTTGCTGAGTATACAGAATGGATTTTCAACATGTTCTTTCGATACCTCTTTCTTTTGTCTCCACTCTCATAGTTGGCTTCCTTAAAAATATTTTTGTTGTGGTAATAAAATCAACCGTTATTTTTTTTTGTCAAATTAATATGAATTACTTTAGTGTTTCGAATATCTTTAATGTTGATGAGGTTATGTACTTCGCTTATTTATGTGATGTATGTTTCATCTAACCTATTGTAGGTTCGTAATACCTCTTGAATCTTTCGTTAGCGTAAATAAACCGCAAAATGAATACCGTCCTCGCACTTTGACTGACATAACGACTTTTGTGACTACAGGAAAATATTTGTATCAAAGTTAATTTACAATTTGTGTGTTGCCAAAAATAATTATCTGATTTTTTTGACAACGGGCTAAATTCCACAGTTATATTTTAATTTGATAGTTAAGTCTTTCACTTTAATTAAATAAAAATAAATTATTACAATTTTCTTACTACAAATTTATTTAGTTTAAAAGTAATAAAACTCTGCATTTGCACTAATTATCTGACAGTATGTTTATGATTTAATGATTAAAATATGATACAGTGTAGACTAGTAGAAAACTTTGTAATCACAAATGTTGTATATAATGTAGGTACCTATTAAATTTGCAATAAATTATTTATTACTGTCCAATTTTTATTTCGCTACCTACTAAGAAATATTAGTTATTAATAATTTACATAAAATAATTAAGTATTGGATACAGCATCAATTATTTGCTAAGTCATGTTGGACATATCTGCACTACACTAATACTATTAATAAATGGCTTAAATAAATTAAGGTATTAATAAGTTAATGAAAATGTTTTTAATCGTTTTTGACCTTACTCATTTTAAACTATATGTATTTTGAAATAATAAGCCTACATAGTCTGTGATTTAACCCTATTATAATAATTTCATTAATTTGTAAATTGATATAAATGCTAAAAAATATTTTACGTAAAAATGATAACTTGGTATAAATGTTATGGCAACTAATAAATATTTTTCTTTTGTAAAATAAAGAATAATTTTTATTTTCCTTATATACTCTTAACAAAATTATTATTTATGTAGTTTACCCAAAAACATTATTAATTCAACCAACTTTTGTCTAACCAGACACATCTTGATTCACGTCAATTCTTGGAACTAAACAAACACACATACAGTTTAATTACCATCCTTGAGCCTTTATTTCAAGGGTGTAAAGGCTACATTACTGTAACTAATAATTTTCGTGACTTCTAAAACAACATTGTTGGTATATAATTTTGATTGACACCAACCATTACGGCTGAGTAGGTATTGCGTCATACATAACGACGTTTGAGATAAACCCGAAACATTTCACGGCATTTCCAACCTTAAAACTAGTACTTAAGAACTTAAATCAATCGTGAATTGTATGTAATTTATTTTGAACATAATAATTATTTACAAAGGAATTTGAACATTATGTTGTAATGGAAAGGTTTTATTTTCCAAGTAAGCGAACGTTCAATTGTTAATAGCTAGGATACGTCCTAAGGTGTCCTCTAAGTCCCCTCTTTCAGAGGAGTTTCTAATAATTGCCCTTTACCGGTGTGCAAAAAATATACCTTTTAATGTAGACTGTGAGTTATGATACTTATTTCCTTTACTGAATCTGTTATGTTATTACCATACTACTCAACGTTAGAGCTGAAAATTCTTGTACTAAAGCTACTTAGTAACAATTCTTTTCTGTAACTTGAATGGATAATATATCAAAAACATACACACACTGTACTTTCTGCCTACCCCTATAGATAGATAGAAAATATCAAAAACTAAATTAATATACTTATTTTCAAAAATATAAAAAAAATACAATTTTTCGTCTTTATTAGTAACCTAAGTAATATCTAGATTTCAAAAATTTAAGAAATATTTTGTCTCTAAAATGTATTTTTTACATTTAAATGATTTAATTTTATCAAATAATAATTATTTTTCTTGAAAATATAATTTTTGTATAAAATATACTATTAATGTCATATTCAATATTGTGGCTGGCCTAGTAACTGCCTCGTCTGTGTAGTAGTGCATGGTGCGTCTGGCAATTACGTGGTCCTAGGTTCGAAATTTAAATCGGAAAAAAGGTTATTAGTTTAAAATCCCGGTATGATGGTAATAGGCTCAACCCCTATTAAATCGAAACTTAACATCGTTCTCAAAATGTAGGTGTAACACTTACACAGTACACCTGTGCCAGCTCCGTTTGGGGTGTCGTGACAGTATTTCTATAGTTCCCTGTTTTGTCATTTTATGGCATTTATTTCAATTCTATCATCACGCCTGATTCTACAAAGTTCCATCAGATAGAATTTTGTTGGTCTAATCGTGAGTAATGCGCGTAGTGATCCTAGGTTTGAATTCTAGGTCGGAACAAAGTGTTTTCACAGGACAAAAAAATTCGGAATTAGTCCGAGCATTCTGCCCGGTAAATGACAATAGGCTCGCCACCTATATGGGACCTAGCATCGTTGGTGACCGTACACAGTACACCTCTGCTTTGAGGTATTAGATTAAAGAATCTAAACACCGTCCCGCCTATATCAGGCGTGATGGTGTTTGAATTATATCTATATATATTATCATGTCAGATCCCTTACAGAATAGGCAAAAGTAGGAAAGTATAGTTATAATCCATCCTTAAGTTGTATAGTAACCAGAATTTTTAAATTCATAAAATATTTTAATTCCCGAACAAACCCCTGAGAGACATACAGACGCATAACATAAACAACAACACGAAACTCAAGTTGTCTGTCCGTCCGAAATTACACTAATCGCCGGCTCGTCACGCAATTCGTCTATCTTTATCTTTTGTGATATAATTTGTCGGCCGCCCGAGGCTGTGTTCAACATTCTTTGTTGTATGTGTACATAATTTCATGATTATGTTAGACATTTTTGTATGTTAAAGTTTTGTTGATTGAACTGGCGATTTAACTAGCTACTCTTACAGCGGGACACATATGAACGACCAAATAACTGTATCATCACACCAGATCCCTTGCGGATAGGCAGAGAGTACAGATTTCCAACAGGTACTTTCCTTACAGAATCGGAATATTTTTTATTCATGTAAACCATTACAGTATTTATGAATCGTTAGAATAGTAACAAAGAGGAATTTCCACAGAAATGACATTCCGAAGTGGTGGTCGGAATGTCATTCCTGTGGAAATAACGGCAAGAAACTCCACGGTTACTCTTTTAAAATAGTATTTTTACAATTTTTTCAATCTGCATTTTGTTGTAGGGTATGTAAAAACAATGCAGTATTAGGTAAGTCTAAATTAAATAACCAAGTTATACTATTCATGAGAGTCACATTTACAGATAAAGAAATGAGGAAGAAAAAAGATTACTTTTAATAAACTATTGGAAAGAAGAGGGGGAAAAATAAATAATTATAGCTGAGCATGTTATCCACATTCTGGTACAATTGGAACAGCACCTATCCAAGCATTTTTACATTTTAAATGATCATCTACGACGACGACCTGACCTGACCTGACCAGACGTATTGGCAAGCGCAGCGTGGGACGACCGCCTGCCAGATGGAGTGACGATCTTGTAAAAATCGCAGGAAGTCATTAGATGCAGGTGGCATCGGACCAATTACGCTGGAAAGCGATTGGGGAGGCCTATGTTCAGCAGTGAACAAGTATAGGCGGAGATGATGATGATGATGAAGACCACAGACCTGAAATATGACTCGAAAAGACGAATGATGGCCGAAGACTGCTTTTTTGGTCTAGCAAGACTGTCTCGTTAGTCTGCTGACACATAATTCAGGTAGCTATCACGAGTTCCCGGGCTCTAATTCTAAGTCGAATGGTGGTTTTTTTTATATCAAAAATTCTCAATAGAAGTCCGGAATCTGGAGTTGTGCCCTCTATAATGGAAATAGGCTCGACTCCTTTTACTTAATTAATATTACTAGCCGTATATATATTTGTACTTAGGAAATTAGGCATGAGAGGTTTTTTTTAATATGAAATGCACACGGCAACAGGTATTCTAACAACTCAAACACGACGCATACTTGCGTCAATGGCCAAAAAATACACCGAGAACTGTTTCTCGTGTTTTCGGCCTTTATTTCTATATTATACAAATATCAAATATTACCACAAACCGTAAAGCAATTCCCGAGACTTCTTGTCTTGTGGTCACCCTTCACAAGTTCTTGAGTCGTTAAGTTACTTATAATAAGCACATATCTAATACTTCCTTCAACTGCCTTGCGTTAACACAATAACCACTTTAATCACCTGAATTAGAGTCCATTTTTGAGGTACGTTTTTTAAATTTAGTTACACCCGCCTATGCTTTGCTATTTGAATATCTGACACATTGTTGGTTGTGTTTGCGAACTTGTTTGATGATTTTGCTTGATGAACAAATTACCTTATAACCCTTATACGGTTTTGTAGGGCATTAGACAAGGCTAATGATAAAAATTGTGATAATGTAAATGTAGGAACATAACCAGATGAACGATATAAATGTCTGGTGTGCATCTCAAATTGGTGACCGTCACCGCATAAGGTCCACGTGGAGAAATATGAATTATTCTCTTGCACCTCAAATTGTGAGATACTTTGCTCATCAGTGAGAGATTAAAACCAATTTATTAAGTATTGTTTCAAAGTAATCCATGCTTTTATTATAATCATCTCATACGATAAATCCACAAGGGATCTAGCGCGATAATAAAGATAGGTTAATAAATTTAATTATACACTCCACCTTTAGCGTAGATTCTGTAGGTATATTTAAATAAAAATCGACTTTTATAATAATAATAATATTAGCTCTGTTAAGAAACCGTTCCACCGTTAGGCACTGGCCTCCTCTCAAACTGTGAGGGCTTAGGCCATAGTCCACCACGCTGGCCCAGTGCGGGTTGGCGAACTTCACACACCTTCGAGAAACTCTTAGGCATGCATGTTTCCTCACGCCGTTTTTCCATCACCAAAGCCAGTGACTGGTAATTTTTAATACGCACATGCTTTCGCAAATGCTGGGTTTGAACCCGAGACCTTTGACTTTGCAGTCCAACCACTACGCTATCACTGCTTTATTAATAATATTAGCCCCGTTAAGAAACTGTTCCACTGTTGGGCCTCCTCTCAAACTGAGAGGGTTTAGGCCATAGTCTCGCGTTTGCAAAAACTACATGATCTAATATAAGTGTTCAGTTTTTCTAACCTTGAAGGTAATATTGTTCATCATTTGCCAATTTGCCAAACATCGTCGCCAATATTAATAGGGTGTACTTATATAATATTCCTCTACCATCATATCACCCTGCTTGAGGAATATAAGGGTGATATACCGCTTATGACGCATATTTTAATACAAATTTGCTTCGTGACTTTTTCGTTTGTGTGTATTAAACATTCTTAAGACCACTTTAAGAACGTGCTTAGACAACACTCAAACACAACTCAAAACACTTCAGCCATATTTATTTTACATCTGAATTCACAGTTCAAAGTCTTTGAATTTAAGGAAGTTAATTTAAATCATCGATCCTTAATATTTCGTCTCATACACGTTCGTCGGTTACTCGACTCTTTACTTGTCCTTCAGATAAGATGGTATATTTGGTCATGTTAAGATTTTTTTTTTTTTCAAAAACGTAGGCCCACACTTGGGTCGTGGGTGCGTTTACAAACATGAAAATTCACATACACAAATACCCAGACCGGAACAAATAATTGTGGATCACACAAAGATTTGTCCCGTGCGGGAATCGAAACCGCGACTATTAGACACAGTGGGCGGAGCGGGTTAAGCTCTTAACCACTGCGCTAAATCGTAGGTCAAATCGGGGGCTTAATATATATATATTATTTAAGAATCTATCTGTTTATATCATCAAACCGATTCTTTGCGGTATAGTAAAAGAATACAAAGTTCCAAAGTGTTCTTTTCCTACAGACTTATCTGCCACTCTCATAGTTCGTCTCATACACGCTCGCCGGTTACGGAGACTCTTGACTTGCCCTTCAAATATGACACGTTCTATTTGAAGTCTATGAGAGTGGAGAACGCCAGAGAGGTCTGGAAGGAAATAATCTGTTCGAACTCCGTACTCTCTATCTATCCTGCAAGGCATCTAGTGTGATGATATAGATTCCTAACATGACCAAAGTCAAGAGTCTCCGTAACCGGCAAACGTGTATGAAGCGAGAGAAGTCTGGACGGAAAGAAACTGTTGGAACTCATCTCTCTGTCTACTATTGATTTTGCGTGAGGATATAGATAGGCAGTGATTCCTTACTTTTTTTTGGTAATAAATTATTAATTACTAATTAATTACTTTATTCATTTATCAAAAGTAATATCGGAATAAATAATGTATTAGTACTATTTCCGGCATTATTTATTAATTTGAATTTAGCTTAATTGCAATTGACTATGAATTTAATTTGATATAAATCATTAAACCTATCTATTTTTTTAAACCATTAATTAATACGTGTATACAAACTGATCAATGACTAACAAATGAAGTGGTAACTGGGACCACTTCACTGGGACTGGACTTAACGTGCCTTTCAAAACACGGCGTATATGGAGATTTTTATATTGAATACGCACTAATAAGGAAGTCGTTGGATGCAGGTGGCATCGGACTACTTGCGCTGGAGAGCGACTGGGGAGGCCTGTGTTCAGTAGTGGACGGGTATAGCCTGAGATGATGCTCATCATGATGACTCAGTAACAGTCTGGAATCTGGGATTCTGATATCTGATATTGAAAATACGTTAATACGTATACTTACGAAATTAAAAATACGTTAATACTTAATAGGCAACTAAACCCGTGGGTCTAATTCGGGTGGGGCCAGTTGACTACAATCCCAAATTTTTAGATACCGGTATGAACGTAATAGGCCGCGTCTTACAAACAAATTAAGTTAAGAGCCTGCTGAGTATCTCGCCAGATCTTCTCAGTAGGGCCGCGTTCCGATCCGGTGGTGAATGTAAAAAATGTGTTTATACATACAAATAAATGATTTTTGAATTTGATTTTGGATGGATGACTCTACATTAGGAATTAAAATTATGACAGACGATTTAGTGGTTAAGAGCTTAAGTCGCTCCGCCCATTGTGTCTGATAGTCGCGGGTTCGATTCCCGCACGGGGCAAATCTTTGTGTGATCCACAATTATTTGTTCTGGTCTGGGTATTTGTGTATGTGTATGTTCATGTTTGTAAACGCACCCACGACACAGGAATAAATCCTAGTGAGGGGCTACGTTTTAAAAAAAACAATGAAAATAATTGGCGAAGTGGGGGTGTCCAAAGTACACCTCTGCCCTCGCTTAAAGAATAATGCGTCACAATGTTCATTTTTATAACACACTAAAATCTACCAACTATTTTCACATGGAAACCAGTTTGGGCAGGATAAATCATTGTAGCATGCTGCCGAGTCCAAAATGTCACATGCCGTGAATAAGTTTCATGTTACTGCGGTCGGGAGCCCCACATTGTTTTAGTACTATGCCTTAATAACGGTTGTGGGGTGAGCAGAGAATATGTAATATGTAATGTAAACAGACATAATTTGACGGACGATTTAGCGCAGTGGTTAAGAGCTTCCGCCCACTGTGTCTAATAGTCGCGGGTTCGATTCCCGCACGGGACAAATCTTTGTGTGATCTACAATTATTTGTTTCGGTCTGAGCATTTGTGTATGTGAACTTTCATGTTTGTAAACGCACCCACGACACAATAATAAATCCAGCTTGGGTAGTTTAAAAAAAAAATTGAAATACATCATTCTTAGATGACTTTACTTACCAGTACTAACTAC
Source organism: Phalera bucephala (assembly GCA_905147815.2). Classification (NCBI taxonomy): domain Eukaryota; kingdom Metazoa; phylum Arthropoda; class Insecta; order Lepidoptera; family Notodontidae; genus Phalera; species Phalera bucephala. Next base: position 4,581,199 of record LR990633.1, on the reverse strand, counting down.
CCTTACATTACTTGTCTTAGTCTAAGATATCTATGTATCTATATCACATCTATTCAGCTCGTTCTGCATTGTTCTCCCATACCCCATGAATGCAATGTATACAAAAAGAATTGCAAAACTCTTATTTTAAAAAGAGTAACCGTGGAGTTTCTTGCCCTTCTTCTCCACAGGAATGACTTTCCGAACAGGTGGTAGAGTCTTAAGTAATTAATATTTTTCTCCTTTTGACTATTTATAAGTGCCTTTTGGTCTACATGAACAAAAAACTTTTGATTTTTATCATCACGCCATCCCTTGTAGGGCAGTCTAAGATACCCCGTATACTAATTGCAAAAAGACTGTGTTTGTTATAAACGTCAAGCCTATATTCCCCAAGTTTGGGTGACAGAGGTGTATGATACCCATAAGAGTTTTGGCGGGAAGTCGAAGAGTGATGTTATCAATTAGTTTTAATTTTCAAAACTTGTGTTATTTCAACTAATAATGTGTAATGTTTGTGGAATATTAACCATTATGTGTTCCTATATGTGCATGAGTGAAGGTAATTGTAACAAAGTGATAAAACGTGCCTTTTCGACTTCCCCCAAAACGGCCGTTGCAATTGGTATGTAAAGTATCCACCGCTTTACTATCCAGGGTGGGGTACTTCATTTATTTCATTATCATCGTTGTCATCAAATTCATCGGGTAGTTGAATTAATTTAAACAAACACGATGATATATCTCACTGGACACTGGCAAAATACACTTATAATTAGTGTGAAGCCATAACTTGAAGAAGAAGAAGAAGAAACCCACGAGTGAACCTGTAAAGGCCCCGCGGCCAACAGCATTGATCATTAACACACACAAAGTGTTAATACCCACTTTTCGCTGACGGTGTAAGGTCCTTTGTAACGGGGGCGAGACTATTGCTATTATAGCGGACACAAAGCTACCCCAGACTGACAGTGGATTATTTTTAATAGAAAAATTACATTTTGTCTGACCTATTTGAACCCTGGACCTCGTGATTGCTACGCGCCTTTTTCGCTACTGGACTAACAAGGCAGTAACAATCTACCTATATTGAAAAAGGGTTGTGTCTATCTTCACATTAAAAAAAGAATTGAAAAGTAAGGATAAAGCAATAATTTATTGTAAAAATAACAAAAAAAACAAGATCCCAACCCAATATACCCGATGTACCCTAAAGAATATAGTAATAATAGCCCTGTTACTGTCCCACCGTCTGGCACGGGGCTCTTCTCAAACTGAGAGGGCTTAAGCCATAGAGGGCTTAGGCCGCGGTGGACACTGGCCCAGTGCAGGTTGTCGAACTTCACACACCTTCGAGAAACTCTTAGTTTTCCTTTACCGTTAAAGCGAATGATATTTTTTTTTTGATACGCACCCGCTTTTTGAAAGACAGGTGCGTGCCTGGGCTTGAACCCGAGACCTCTGACTTTGCAGTCCAACGATCTAACCAGTAGGCTATCACTGCTGACCCTGAAGAAAAGAAAAAATATAAGCATGGACACTGCAAGGACTACACTTTCAATAGTAATTCCCCTTAAAAGTTGTACCAATTTGGTATAATCATAACTAAAGCCGAAATTTGCGCGCAAGTTCAAGCAACACGAAAGCGGCGCGGGCGCATGACGTCACCGCGTTGTCCGCGACCTTGACGCCGCTCAATGCCAAGCGAAAATTAGGCGTCGCAGGTGGAAGCGCATCCATGCTATTCTTACGCGGGGTTGCCATGTGTGGAGACCTTAAATATGTCTATTAAAATGCTTGTTTCGTCAATACTCTTAAATAATTATGGGAAGGACACTTGAAGGAGAAAAAATAATTGAAGCGACCCCTATACATCGCTACATAGTTGCGACTACCTATCATAGCTGGTGCTGACGATTCGCCATACATGTCTAGAACACGATATTAGAGTGCGCACGACTTGTAACATATATACAGCCCCCGATAGCAACTCAAGGGGAGAGTGGCAGGCCCCGCCAGACATACCACCCATCTGGCTGGAAGATCCAATATGGCAAGCACGTTGTGGCAGGATTTCTCAAAGGGAAGATCTTCCAGCCAGATGGGTGGTGTGTCTGGCGGAGCCTCCCACTCTCCCCTTGAGTTGTTGTCGGGGGCTTGTATATATGTTACACGTCGTGCACACTCTAATATCGCGTTCTAGACATGTATGGCGAATCGTCAGCATCAGCTATTGGTAGGTAGTCGAAACTATGTAGCGATGTTTAGGGGTTGCTATATATTCAATATATTGACTTTTAAGATTTATCGATGTATGAAGCTCTAGATTTCTGCATTACACATACCTAACTATTATTATTATGGACAGCGTTCGGGCAACTGCGCAACATCTTCTCATCCAAAATACCTCAGTGCCTCAAGACTAAAGGTTTTAGTCAATGTGTGCTACCAGTGATGATATAAGGATTAGAGACGTGGTCTCTTACAATAGGTCTCATAAAAAAGCTCAGAGTTGCTCAGCGAGCTATGGAAAGAGCTATGCTCGGCGTTTCTCTACGTAATCGAATCAAGAATAAGGAGATTCTTTGAAGAACCAAGGTCACCGACATAGCCCTTAAGATTAGCAAGCTGAAGTGGCAATGGGCGGGCCACGGAGCGTGAAGATCGGACAAGCGTTGGGGCAGAAAGATTCTAGAGTGGAGACCACGTATTGGCAAGCGCAGCGTGGGACCGCCTGCCAGATGGACCGATGACCTCGTAAAAATCGCAGGAAGTCTTTGGATGCAGGTGGCATCGGACCGGTTATGCTGGAAAGCGATTGGGGAGGCCTATGTTCAGCAGTGGACAAGTATAGGCTGAGATGATGATGATGATTATTATTATTATAGAACATATTTCTAGATTTTTGTAGTTGAAAGAAATATGGACATGCATCTTTCGTAATTGAGGTAGATAGATACTCTTCGCCTTTGCCCCCTATTACAAGGGATCTAACATTGCATCTGCCGCCCCCGCTTTGGGAATATAGTCGCGACGGTGCTTTAAGATAATCGTTATTGTACACCAACATTATAACTGTAAATAAATGCAACATAATTTATGACAATAGGTACCGTAGTCGGTCTTATTGCTATAAACAATCTCTTCCAGATAACCAGTTCGTTGGAAAAAGCAACCGATAGAATCATGTTATAGTATAATTTACTCTGGTCTTCGTAGTTATAATAATCTACTGGTTACAATATAATTCTACCTAAACGAATTATTATATGCATTGCTACAGAACCATACAATTAACGTCCACTTCTATTTTAATACATTTTCACAAAAAGAATCAAGTAAGAAAATTTATTCACGGTTATTTAATTAATAGTTACTGCAAAAATATGAAGAGGATCCGGATTGGTGACGTCATAACAACGTACATCGCGACCTTGACGTCGTTCATTGCCAAGAAATCAGGCGCAAGCGCAGGTGGAAGCGCATCCATACTATTATTACGTTGAGTTGCCGAGTAGTAACAAAAATAAAGAAAAAATATATATTTGAATTTCAAAGTGATTTTAAAAATGGAACAAACGTATCTAATATATTGAGCAAAATACTACCGCAATTCACCACCGTCACGCCTATATTCCCCAAGCGGGGGTGGCAGAGGTGTACTGAGTAAACCCACGTTTCGCCGACGATGTTAGGTCCCATGTAATAGGCGGCGAGCCTATTGCCATATAACGGGCACAATTCCAAACTCCGGACTCGTACTGGGAAGTTTTCGTTAGAAAAACTACACTTGTCCGACCTAGGATTTAACCCAGGACCTCGTGATTACAAATCGATGCGCTTTGCCACTAGACCAACGAGACAGTCGAGTAAGTCGAGGTAACGCAATTCAAGTTGTCGTTGTAAAGAGTTAAAACGAGATACTATATCATCACGCCAGATCTAGGCATGTCAATTCATTTAAAGAAAAATTTATCTTTGGATCGATTCGAATCGAATGCATAAGCATCGATTCTCGATTAAATCAAAGATCAAAAGATCGATTCTCGATTCCTATTATTTTGCCGATTGAATGAGTTTGTTTTTTTGGATTCCCTCCTTTTTATAATTTCTTGATTCGTTCAATTTAGAGATTATTAAAAAGACGACTGACTTAAATAAACTCATGTTTGGAACGTAGCATTTTTAACAAGAAAGGTGTTTTGCCATTTATACACCTGATTTACACAACCTACTTGGTCATATTTTCGATTACCACTTTTTTATGATTAAATCGTGAATCGAACCGATTCGACGGCATTCGGAATCGATCTATAAAATCGATTCAGTGGTTCAGGTCGATTTAAAAAATTGATTATTTGGCTACAAAAAATCGATATATCGAATAATCGATTTTAAATCGACATGCCTAACCAGATCCCTTGCCGGGTACGCAGAGAGTACACAGTTTCCACAGATTCTTTTGGAATACTAACTTTTATAATAATAAATAATAATATGTCTACCCCGGAAGGGATCTGGTGTGACGACATACCGGTATAGATAGAATAATAATAAAGGTTCTTGGGTCTAAAAACTACACGATATGAATACTGTAATTAAACATACAATTTTAAAAAAAATCAATAATCTGTGATGCCTGTACCAATGGAGATTCATTGTATCACAGGTGTCGTCAGTATTTAAGGTATTTTTAACTTGAATCTAGTAACACTGTAAGCATTAGCCCTTTACAATATTCCCTATAACTATTTCGAGAAGATACTTCAGGGACATCTTAAGCTCATTGCTTGGGAATTAAAACGTGTATAGTACACATATAATATCGCTCCCAACTCCATATAAGTTAGTTATACATTTTAAGATTTTCATTTATTAGTTAAAATTTTCCTCCTCTTCTTCCTCACAAATCGTGAATTCATTATAATCTTATTTAAATTTTAATTCATATCAATCACAATTTTACCCATATACCCGGGTATCTCTCTTACAATGGCAACCCCGTTCTGACGTCAATAGGCGATGTTAATTTTCGTTTCGGCGCAGACGGCGGTTGCGCAATACACGCTTATTTTGTATTGTTTCGATGTATTTACGTTTTTTTTATATGTGTGTGCATCCGTGTCCCTCCGATGTTAGGCAAGGCCGATGTTTAAATAGAGGGTCTTGAAAGACTAATATAATTTGTCTTGGACTTGACATTTTTGGTTTACGAAAACATATTTTCCGTAAACTTTTTTTTAAGTAATGGGTTTAATTACTGGGTGTCTTTCTCCTCATTCTACTATCTTTAGGGCTGTTCATTTAATTGCCAGATTTAAGGTTAGAACAATTTAACTATTTAAATTGTACAACTCTATTTTTATTGTGGAACTGAAAGAACCCTGGGAGGTCTGTAAGGATAGAACCTGTTGGAACTCGTTACTCTGCCTACCCACCAAAGGATCCGACGTGATGATATAGGTAGATAGAACTCTATTTTCAATGTGTTTATGTTGAATTATATCACATATAGTACTTTTATCTGATGATTGAAACGCCTTCTCTATACTTCTAACGTCTGTTAATTTCCTAAAGCGAAGACACGTGCACATAGTACACCCACATTCCTTACATTATCAAATTCTTAAATCTTTCAGTTAATATCCCTTGTCGGCCGTCCTTTCCACTATTTGAAATATTAATTTAATAAATCAAAATAGTTTCCCTTAACCCCCCAAAAATGATTAATTTAGGAGCCCGATAGCACTCGCAGGGTTCACTAAATCGCCCGTCATCATTCAAGGGTTAAGTTGACCACACTTGAAAAGGCAGCGCTAATTACGGGATACTTTAAGCCCGTACGAAAATTGTGTTATTAATTAGTGCAAAATAAAGTACTTTTAGGTATATTTTTTAATTTAAAAGTATAGAATTATACAAAAATAGTATGGGCATGTGGAGTAGACGAGATAGCCTTTAGTCACACCATGGACCGAATGTCCGAAGTATAAAAAGTCATTCGTCGACTCACCCCACGTATCAATACAAGGGGCGAAGAAGCCCAATGAAAATTATAACTTGGGCGATTCATCCCGTAGAGCGATTATTCGTAGAACAAAACGCCAAAGTACCGAGTGGCCGACGATTTACGTAAGAAAAATATGGTCTAACAACAACACATCATCACGCCAGATCCCTTGCCGTGTAGGCAGAGAGTACAGAGTTCCAACAGATTCTTTCCTTACATACCTCTCTGGCTCCCTCCACTCTCATAGTTCGTCTCATACACGCTCGCCGGTTACGGAGACTCTTGACTTGTCCTTCAGATAAGACTCGGTCTATTTGGTCATGGTAAGATAGTCTTGGTCTAACACAACACAGTAATACAGTAATATCTACAATAATTGACGGACGATTTAGCGCAGTGGTTAAGAGCTTAAGCCGCTCCGCTCCACTGTGTCTAATCGTCGCGGGTTCGATTCGCGCACGGGACAAATCTTTGTGTGATCCACAATTATTTGTTCCGGTCTGGGTATTTGTCTATGTGAATTTTCATGTTTGTAATCGCACTCACGACACAGGAATAAATCCTAGTGTGGGGCTACGTTTTTCAAAAAAAAAAAATTTACTTTCTCGTTGATAAGGCTAATCAACAAGTCATCATCAGTGAATTGTATAAAAGTCGCCGGCCAATATAGACGTAACTCTCAATTTTATCTCTCCAATACCTCATGGGTACCAAATAGTTACAATAAATCTGTACTATCTTGGTGATAAGTCGCATCTTAACCCTTGCTGCGCTAATCTAAGGGTCCCAACTATCTATGCTAATTGCGGGCACTGGAAGGTTAATTTATCAGGACCCGGTTAGGGTATTTGTACCGTTTCGTCTGTAAATAGCTGTAGTTAAAGTGAGAAATAACCCATTCGGGCAAAATATAATTTTTCAATAGAAAATTTCAAGTAGCTATTTTTGTGCCTGTTATACTGACAATAGACTCGCCGCTCATTACATGGGACCTAACATCTTTGTCTAAAAGTGTGAGTGTACACAGTATACCTCTGCCACCCCCGCTTCTGCCGTCAATAGGGAGCTTATTGCCATAATACTTGGATATTCCTCAAAGTTCTTCTAATTACAGACAGAATTCATTTTTTGTTAGGTCTGTTAATGAACGATTCCTGTGGCCCGGCAAAAGGGCAGTAGGACGCCGGGGGGTTTTAGTGGGTGCAAGCCCCACATAACCACCCGGGCCGTGCCCTCGGCCCGGGGGTATGCGCTAGGCATTTCCCCCCGTAAAAAAAATAAAAAAAAAAACTTCTTGTCTTGTCTTTCCTGAACTTGATTTGTTCAATTGTAAACCATATGCTTTTAAAATCTCTGACTGATTCTTGGTTTGGTTCTCTCGCTAGTACGGTTTCTTGTCATAAGAAAACGACCTAATTTTTTTTTTTATTTCTTTGTAATATTTTTTTCTTAAGCTTTATAGCAATTCACATGTGGAAACATGTAAATGGTGTGTTGCTATCTAATTCGTTATTAATTTTTCTATGTCAATATTACACTGTATGTTTTCCTAAGATAATAAAATAAATAAAATAAACATCAATGTCAGACTCCGAACTGATACTGGAAATTCATCAAATTTTGTCCGACACGACTTTTTCGCCACTAGTCCAACGAGAACGGTACTGTGGTAGCCAATAGCTTCAATTGTCCTCTTCAAGAACCATGTAAACACCAAGTGACGCCGGATGCCATAACTAAGTCAACATCACAGTGTTCACGGTTGCGTGTTAACTAACTGTAAAGACATCGCTCACTCTCCCATACTGGCCAACGCCGGTGGTCCACGACCATATGACCCATATTTAGATGAACACCTGTTTCTGAATCCTTTGCGTATGTTCAGTTTTTTTTATAACTTGCAAAAATGGGTGTTTAACGTTGTATGGTTTCTGAAGAACAAAATGTGTCACCTGTTTTAGATGGTTTCCTTTCAATATTTTTTGGCTGGAGCGTATTAGTTGCACGCCCGCCCTGTTGCCCGGTGAAGCTGTCAAGCCCCCTCGGCCCTGTAGATTATTTACACACATAAACATTTTCAATGTCTTTGTTTAGATTTAATTTATTTTTGTGATTTTAGAGTGCTCGATCTACGATACATATTTTTAGTCCTTCTCTAGTACCCACTCAGAGGTTTGTATATCAAGTTCTATGAAAATTATCTTTAAATTATAAATAATTAATCAAATATATCGCTTAGTTACAGTCGGACTATATGCTATCCAAATATGCAAGCCCCGTTAAAATAGATTCAGTGGTTTTTGCGTAATGCTTGAACAAAGAGAGCAAAAAAACACTGGAATAAACAAAAAAAATCACTTTCTGCAGTTTCTAAGACTAAGGTAAGAATATACAGACCCCCATTTTTATATAAGCATCTCTCATTTTATCGGTCCTGGTAGCGATTTTTGTGGAGGCCTTGCATTGGACGGCTTTCGGCTGATATGATTATCGGCTGAATAATGATGACGGTGATGATATATCTATCATCTAATAGTTAACAACATATAACCATACTTAAAATTTTAATTCCAAGACGTCAGCAATTAATTCTAGTCTCGCCAAAACCCCTCAATCGATAGCCCCTCACTAATTGAACTCCCCGTAACGATCGCAATTAATTAGCAACTGTATTTATAGAATGGCAAGGATTAATTTTATTTGTACATAAGTTTTGTAAATTATACTTACGATCAGAATGTTGGCCCACCAAATAAATTTGAGTTAACAATTACACATTAAAAAATTTAATAATAATATTTTGGCCAAAATCGGAACTAACGCTGTCATCAAGTAAAATGACACTTCATGTCACAACGTTTGCTATGAAATTTACCCAAGTTCGATTTTTATTTATTATAACCGTGTTATAAGTAACTGTGCGGACCCACCTGATGGAATATATCCCTGGAAAGGAATATTACACTAGCTGATAACCCTAATTTTACACCAACGCCCCCTTATCAATGTCATCCGCGAGCCAAAATATTCTTGTCGCACTATACAAATAATGTCCAGACTTCACAATGAGATCACAATTTCATAATATTATTCTATGTATATCATCACGCCAGATCCCTTACGGGGTAGGCAGAGAGTACAGAGTTCCAACAGGCTCTTTCCTTACATACCTCTCTGGCTTCCTTTTCTCTCATAGTTCGTCTCATACACGCTCGCCGGTTACGAAGACTCCTGATATTATTTGTAGAACATTATACGAATTACAAGTGACAATCTATCTGATCTGCACACTAGGCAAGTCTGTATCATTGGATCCAAAAGACTTGATTATTCTTTCACAAGCTAACTCAAGTACTACACACACAAAGGAAAAATAAACTTAAATAATAAATAGATTAAGTATAAAATAAGCCTCGTATCTTTTGTAGAAAAAAAATCGTACCATTGCAATTGAAAGTAAAAACTAATAATTAAAAAAAAAAACACCGTCACGCCTATATTCCCCAGCGGGGGTGGCAGAGGTGTACTGAGTACACCCACGATTCGCCGACGATGTAAGGTCCCATGTAATAGGGGGCGATCCTATTACCATATACCGGGCATAATTCCAGACTCCGGACTCGTACTGGGAAGTTTTTTTGTTAGAAAAACTACACTTGCCCGACCTGGGATTTGAACCCAGGACCTCGTAATCACAAAGCGATGCGCTTTACCGCTAGACCAACAAGGCAGTCAAATAATTAAAACTACCAATTTATTGCTATTGTCTCCTTTTTGGCTGTTTAAAGTGTAGTATTTAAGTTACAAATTACCACCATTCAATTCATGAAGGCGTTCAGCCCCATTTGACAAGCTTTTATTTAACTTGCAGTGTTCGTATGTCTGTCTGTCTTTCCATATACTGGGCAGAATTTTAGACTCCGGACTGATAATGGAAGTTTTCTGATAGAAAAATTACATTTGTCCGACCTAAGATTTGAACCCAGGGCCTCGTGATCGCAACGCGCATTATTCGCCACCAAACACACGAGTCAGTGATATGTAAATTAAAATTTTCACATGTGCCAATAATTTTGCAAGCTTCTGTGCAACGCTTGTATTGTTTCGAGTTATAATACATTTCCTTACATTGTATGCTAACATGAAATAATCGACTTTGTGTTTCAGAGATTAGATTACATATTACGATGCGCAAGCGCACCCACATGCCCCATAACATGTGTTCGGCTTGTCTTTGTTGACAACTGTTTAAATACTGGTTTTATTATAGCCTACTATCACGACTACATCCGTGAAGGGGCGAACAGTGTCTTTCGTAATATTTTTGCATTTGGAATACTCATAATTTTCCCAAAAATTTCTACATGTTATATAAGAGCTTTTTCTTTCTTTCTTTCTTTCTTTAGTAAACGGCTTACGTGATGTCAAATGTATTAATTAATGCCTCGTTGGTCTAATGGCAAATAATGCGTTTTGCGGCCATGAGGTCCTGGGCACAAACCCTAGGTCGGATAAATGTAGTATTTCTATCGGAAAATTCCCAGTATCAGTCCGAAGTCCGGAATTGTGGCATATGGCAATAGGCTTACCCCCTATTTTACGGGACCTAACAACGTCGGTGAAAAGTGGGTGCACACAGTACACCTCTGCTATCTCCGCTTGGAGAATATAATATATATATAGCGTAACGGTGTGTATATATTAATTACTATTTTATTAGTGTTTTACCATGCTTTTGGGGTACTTCCTAATGGTGTTATCTTACTTATTATAAATGTAAATGTTTGTATGTTTGGATCTTTGTTACTTAATCACGCAAAAACGGCTGAACGACTTTGACGGACGATTTAGCGCAGAGGTTAAGAGCTTGAGCTGCTCCGCCCACTGTGTCGAATAGTCGCGGGTTCGATTCCCGCACGGGACAAATCTTTGTGTGATCCACAATTATTTGTTCCGGTCTGGGTATTTGTTTGTGAATTTTCATGTTTGTAAACGCACCCACGACACAGGAATAAATCCTAGTGTGGGGCTACGTTTTAAAAAAAAAAAAAAAAAAGATGAAATTTGGAACAGAGCTGAGATTACCTGGACTCTTCTTCTTTCTTTTCGTGGCAATGGTTCATATCTGTCCCGCTAAGTAAGTGGCTAGCTCAATCACGCCATTAGTGGCTTTACTCAGCTCTTCTATTGTACTGGTAGTGGGGCATACGGGGCAGACCAGCAGGATTGGCGTAGTCTGTGAAGTCGCACCACATTCGCAGGCTGTTAAATTTAGATCTCGGAACCCCATGTGCACAAATTTTGCCTGCATCTACCTACTTGAGTGCGAAGCTGTTTTGAAGATTTCTACACTGACCATGGTAGTTGGTGCTATGGGGGTAGTTGCTCCTGACATGGGGCAAAGTAAGGCGGTGGGGATTTCTTTCTCTCCATTGTCTGAGTCGTTGTTTGGAGATCCTGCAGGGTCTGCTTGAATTTCAGAAAGCTTCGGCGGCTCTTGAGGCGGACTCGAGGGATTAGGTGGCATTACAAGACGTGTCGTGCGTCAGACTCTTACTTTAACTTTTCTATGGTGCGGGCCACATCACGTCGAACTTTAGGCGGCGCTATGCTGCTAGAGGGAAGATCATGTTTAATGGAGTCGGCTTTAGGCATCCAGTGATAATACGGCAGGTGTCGTTTAGTGCAACATCCACGAGTCTAGCGTATGCTGACCTGTGCCACACAGGACACTCATATTCTCCAGCAGTGAAGCAACGCGCCATACCTGTTGTTCGGAGGACGTCTGGTCTTTCACCCCACGTAGTCGTTGACAATCGGCGAAGTAGGTTATTTCTAGCCTTGACTTTGATTTTGGTCTTACGGCAATGAGGTTTATATGGGAGTGATTTGTCTAATGTCACTCCCAGATATTTTGGGTGGTCGCAGTGCTCGATATTCACTCCACGCCAGCTGATATTTAGGGTTCGGTTAGTTAGCCAGTTAGGCTTGTGGATGTTTGCATCGTAAAATGCCCCAAGTGCATCTAAAGCCGCAGTCAAATATTCCTCAGGTAGATCGAAGGTAGATGTCGGAGTTGTCAATGCCAAGTCATCCGCATATAGGAAACGTGTTGTAGAATTAACACATAGGATACTTCTTATCACGGAATTTTTTTAGTTTTTTGTCTAAATTCAACGCGGGCGCAGTCGCGAGCAGAAGCAAGTTTTACAATATAATGAACAAACAAGCACTAAAATCTGTTCAGACTGTACACAATTCACTAGGTGATGAACAAACACACATTTTCTCATAAATCATAGTAAGTGTAGGATGTGAAAAAAATGCTCTCAAACCTCTGACATACTGGTATCCTTAAAATCCGATACAGGATGTGCAATTTGGTGCCATAAGAGGGATGCTTATGACCTGTCCCACGACTCGCCAGGTGGTTTAAAACCACCCCCCAAAAGCCCGCCAAACCATCCTTATAACTATACGGATAAAGTTCAAATTCGCTTGACGAAAAATTCTGCATCCCCATTTTGAATCTTCATAGGAAATTGAACTTTAATTTGTTGGCAGCATGGTGGTGTTTTAATTGAATCAAATATTGGACGCCCCGTGGGAATAGATTTTAACGAAACTAAGGAAACTTTTTTTCTGTTTCCTTCAATAGGCACAGATTATGCAACGACATTGATGCAATGCCATAGACTATTGTTGTTATTTAATCTGAGCATTGTCATTATAATATTGATAGCTGTGAGAATCGCGTATTCTTGTGGATTTTATCAAATAAATCAAACTTGTGATTTTTATTGAATTTATAAACTTACACTCTTTTCTTAAACTACCCCACAAGAGAGCTATCGTGATAGTATAGGTATCAAAATATAAGGTGCTCTTTTGATACGTAAGCTTTAGATAGATGGACAAACTCTTTAAAAACGAGACGAACGTACGATTTAGCGCAGTGGTTAAGAGCTTAAGCAGCTCCGCCCACTGTGTCTAATAGTCGCGCGTTCGATTCCCGCACGGGACAAATCTCGTGTGGTCAAATGTGTGATCCGCAATTATTTGTTCCGGTCTGGGTATTTGTGTATATGAATTTTCATGTTTTTAAACGCACTCACGCTATGAGAAGAAATCCTAGTAGAGGGGCTACGTTTTTTATTTAAAAAAAAGAAAGGAGAAACTTTAAATACAATATTTTATAGCCCAAACAGTATGTCCCTATCTTCTTAAGTGGAAGAGTCTCTATGGCCACCTCCCGTCTCTATGACCAGACCCTAGACCCTTGTCAAGACTGGTATAACGATACCAAACACCAAGGACTTATCTTGCTTAGTCGAGGAGTTCCAATGCGCAACTTCTGGCTCCATCAAATCAGATCCATGGAACAGTATTATCGCATTGTTATTTTTTAGCGAGAGAACATTAGCTGTGCCCATACATTTTCTCAGGTGTCAATATTGCATTGGGGGCGACTCTATCGCTATTATACCGTACACAATGTCAGGCTTTGGACTTATACAAAGTTTTTTATATACTTACACTCACGCCTTTATCCCACTGGGGTAGGCAGAGACTACAGTTTGCCACTCAGTACGATTCTGTCACACCCTTTCGTCTACTACATCGTTCGTCTTCGTCTTTCGACTCTTTCATCTACGTTCATACATCTCTTCATACATTTCCGTCGATTAAGAGTGCTACGCACTTAACCCTTTTCCAAGAGACTATTAATTTGGTCGTGATAGGTTTTCCTTGGGCGACCTCTTCCGACGCTTCCACTCACATTTGCTCGATATATTCCTTTCGTTAGCCGCCTGTCACACATCCTCTCCACATGCCCATACCAATTCAACATACCTCTTTCAATCCTAATCAACACGTTATCCGTCAACTTACATCGGTTTCTAATCACACTATTCCTCATTCGGACAGCAAGGGTGACTCCACATATACAGGAACCTTTTTTATCGAGAAATTACACTTTGACCAACATAAGAATCGAACCTGGCACCTCGTAATCTCACGCGCATTACTCACCACTAGACCAACGAGGAAGCAATTTTTTATCCTTATATTATTCTAGTTTTAACCTTTATTATATTTTTTATCTTTATACTGGCAGTTTCCCGTGACTTCGTACCCGGTCGACAAGAGCGCCACCTACCGCGTCTATGTTATATAGCCTATGTTACTTCTGAATAACGTAGCTTTCCAATGGTGAAAGAATCATTAAAATCGGATCAGTAGGACCGGAGATCACCCCGAATAGCCAAACTCACAAACTTTAATGCAGATACTTTTTGAAGTGCATAGAGTAAAAAGACACGTTTTTATCGCAGTAGCCCCTTAACCGATTTTGATGATTTTTTATTGTACTTATGCGGTCACCTGGATGATATCTGTGGAGCGGGTCACACTCTTTCCTGTGTTATAGTCAAGGAGAGTGATGGCTGCTTCTCAAGTCATACTCGTGAACGGGTGCTGCTGGTGGGGACTGGTCCGTCCTCTATCCTTTGCCTGGTTAAACATGTACCATAGTACTGTTGAATTTTGTCTCGTTCGGCATTACACTGGAGCTATAACCAATTATTTTGTACGCACTCTTTACATACATTATAGTAACCCTTTCTCTCAATATTATTGTTATACTTTTTATTATACAAGGTGTAACATAATAAACGCAAGACCTCAGACACCCCGAATAGAGAATTGCTTCATATATTCAAAACGAAAACCAAATTTTCAAATTTAAAGGTTTTTACCCCTTTTTTTTAAGCACTTTTATACCCTAATTAACAGTGAAATTGTATGTGTATGTGTGCGTTTTGAGAAATACGTTTTAGGGATGCATTTGAAATCTCCTTATTGCTATGAATCAAGAACACATTTAGTTTTTTATAGCGAACTGAAGGAGTAAAAGCATTTTTTGCAAATTTAAAAAAATTGTAAAATACATTAAAAATTGTTGGAATCAATTCAGTTACCCATTTAAAACAACCTACTTTCAGGTCTTGCGTTAATTATGTTACAGCTTGTATATACCTTTACAAAGTCCCTATTTTGTAAATGAGAGGACCATGTAGACACTGACTGAAACCATGAATTATTGAGAACCCCATGAATGCAATGTATAGGTACAAAAAGTATTGTAAAACTCTGATTTTAAAAAGAGTAACCATGGAGTTTCTTTCCCTTCTTCTCCACAGGAATGACTTTCCGAATGAGTGGTAGTCTTAAGTAATCAATAATTTTCCATTTTTGACTATTCTTAAGTGCCTTTTGGTCTACATGAATAAAAACTTTTGATTTAATTTTTAGCGATACTTGGACCCGGTAGGTGGCGCTTTTGCCGACGGGGTGTGAACCCGCGGGAACATTTAGTTTACTTATAATATCAAAATTTATAAATTGCACTAAATTTATAACCTTCCCGTAAGATAATCTCAATGCATCCCTTAACGTTCATTCCTTGCACCCCTGGACAATGGCGTTCCCCATTACAATGGGGGACGCAAGGGGGATGCAATAGAAACCCATGGGGTTGATATCTTGACAAGGAGATCAATGGAGCAATAGTGTAATGACCTGGTCACCCATATTTTATGTAATTTACGTGAGAGAGGATGACGTCTACGGAGTGGTCAGAGTAGCTTGGTATTAATAAAAAATCGCGGGCTCGATCTCTGCATGAGACAAATGTTTGTATGACCGTGTATGACCGATGTACAGTAGGTAGCGAATGTGTACGTGAATTTCATGTTACCCCTAGCTCCCATATCACAGAAATCATTGCTAATATTGTAAAATCTTATCCGTAACCGGCGAGTGTGTATGAAACGAACTATGAGAGTGGAGGAAACCAGTGGTCTGTAAGGATAGAACCTGTTGGAACTCTATACTCTCTGCCTACCCCGCAAGGATTCCGGCGTGATGGTATATATAGAAGTAATTTTCAAAATACTTAGAAACTTGACACAGCCTAAAAAATAACAGTAGAACAATTTTTTTTTCGTAAGCTTCAAAGCTCTTAGGCTGTGTCCACACTAATCGGGTCCCATAAAATACAGTTCAGAATTCAGTTATTAAATAATAAACGTAAGGACATCATTTCTTACCGTTTAACAACATAATTGAACGTTGTCACAGCCTGACATTTACGCTGTCATAAAAAATAGCACTTAAAACAACAGGGTAAAGTTTAAATTTCAACGGTTCGCGTCAGTCACCTGTCATTTTTAAATACCATTCAAGGGAATTTGACCTTAATGCGTAGAGAAGAAGGGTTGAAATTGAGTTAGTGCTGGTGAGCGAAATTCGCTCACCTGTTACATCATGTTTTGCACCATTCATATTTTGTCATAGAGCTATGGAGCTATTAGATTTGGGTAGACTAGAGGGTTTTGTTTAAAATGATAAAATAATATTGTGATGAATTGTGTAATAGTATTTCACATTTTTTGGGGGAGACAGTGACCCTTTATTTCAACTGAGTTAGAGCTGGTTCACATTAGGTGGGACCGACAGTTTTACCGTAGTCGGCTTAACGGGTCTACTGTTCACACTTCAAGCTGCCGAATGTGAACACTACTGTCGTTATTGTAGATTTACCGCTGCCCGACTCGTCATAAAGCAGTTTTGAGTTGACTTTTGCGTACAATGGACGACGTCGACGTTATAGTTGCCATGTGGTATATAAATAGAAAACGGGAAAAAAGAAAAAGAAAATATTGGGTGCATCCAATCATTGCCGAGCGAAATGGAGGAACAATCCAAACGTTTATAAGCGAACTCAGAAGTGATGACATAACGTTTTATTATTACTTTAGAATGTAAATTCGTTCTTTTGATGATCTAAATCCCATAGCATACTCCTATCTTCCACAAGAGAAATCAAAACTTCTGCATTTATTTCATCCTCCATATTTAAATGAGACCTCCATGCGTACACGCTTCCGATGCAGGATTTAATTTGTAGTAAGTATCGAGCTGGTGGTTTCGCCGCTCCGAGCCGACAAGTGTGAACGGCGCCACACAAAACAGTATGCCAATATGACCCGATCGAAATCGAGGCTGAACGTCCGATAAACCTCCACTCCGATCTCGGTCTCGAATCTATTCGCGCCTATATTAAAAAGGCGAAAACTCGATACTTCGCGAACGCATCTTCCCATACAAATCCGCTAACCGTAGCCGCCGCCGACTACGAACCCAACCCCTTTTCTTGTTTTTTTTTTACGAGGGGAAATTCCTAACGCATACCCCCGGGCTTAGGGCACGGCCCGGGTGATTATGTGGAACTCGCACCCACTAAAACCCCTCGGCGTCCCACTGCCCTTTTGCCGGTCCACAGGAATCGTCACCAGCATGACCTCTGTGGTACCGGCGGGCTCGGTCCGCAGTTTGGCGCGGACCTCGACACGTGTAGGGGAGTTCGGTCTGCCCTTACCACCTTTTGGAGGCTGCGCGGACGCAGCGCTTTTCCGGCTCGGGCCTGCTAAGTGCTAGGGCGCCGGGATACCCTCCCCGATGCCTGCAGGCCGACGAACCCAACCCCTGCCGCTACCGCCGGCCGCGACATGTTCTCACCGATCCCCTCGATGCTTTGACATCGCTTCTTTCCGCTCCGGATACGGACGACGATGAAGTCGTAGATAGCCTAGCCTAGCCCTAGCCTAGCCCGCCGACCGATGCACTTAGTATACCCCCTTCCCCCGTAGCGACTGTCCCAACCGAGGCCGTTCCTCTTTGAGGCGCCTTCGAGTATGTCACCCCCTTGCCCTTCTGGCTCGAGCGTAGTGGTTGCACGCTCGCCCTTATGCCCGGTGAAGCTGTAAAGGCCTCGCAGCCAACAGCGTATATCACTCAAACACACTCCGTCCGATAAACGTGTCGGCGCCGACAGTTTCATCGGGTCGCCATAATGTGAACAGCGCTTTTGAAATACATGCACTAATATGCATCCGATACCTTTGTCGTTCCTGTAAAACTGTCAGTCCGACCTAATGTGACACAGCTCTTACAATATTCATGGACTTA
Organism: Phalera bucephala; assembly: GCA_905147815.2. Classification (NCBI taxonomy): domain Eukaryota; kingdom Metazoa; phylum Arthropoda; class Insecta; order Lepidoptera; family Notodontidae; genus Phalera; species Phalera bucephala. The sequence goes on along the minus strand of LR990633.1, from coordinate 4,563,177 downwards.
ACTCGCCAAAACTGAGACACTACATAGCATATACGGTGATTACGTGATACACATTACGACATACAGAGATATGGGATATTTCAGAATGTATTTTTATGCCTGACTGCCTCGTTGGTCTAGTGGCAAAGCGCATCGCTTTGTGATCACGAGGTCCTGGGTTTAAATCCTAAGTCGGACAAGTGTAGTTTTTCTAACGAAAACTTCCCAGTACGAGTCCGGAGTCTGGAATTGTGCCCGGTATATGGCAATAGGCTCGCCCCCTATTACATGGGACCTAACATCTTCGGCGAAATGTGGGTGTACTCAGTACACCTCTGCCACCCCCGCTTGAGGAATATAGGCGCGACGGTGTGTATTTTTATGAGGGGGACTCCTTTGTTTGATAAGTTTTTTTTAGTAAATTTACCAGTGCGAGATTATTTTCGTTTACATTCGTTCAGCTTAAAGCCCACCATAGGTCTTCTGGTACATTATGTTAATGATCATTTAAATTAAAATAATTATATAGTACACATTACCTTTAGCATGCTTTTGATCATCAGTGGGACAAATAGACCATTGTCAAAATAAAAAGTTTCGATAAACCACTTGATTATTTTCGTAAATCTGTGGTCACCATAGAAGCCACATCCACCATACTTACGCCAAAACTGGTATTACGTCGGAACGAGATAACAATACTACTCTCCGCAAGTGCGGGAGAGACGGAACACACGCAACTTCCTGCGTCCGAGACACGTAGAATGGTTTTTATCATTGCAGTCCTGAGTACACTCATATTCAATAATACGTTGACAGTTGGATATTCGACAAACAATTTTATACTTTAGCATATAATATTTTAAGGGTAAATTTGAATGATAGTAGAGGCGTTGTTGATAGGTTGTTGTATAATAGTGAAATATTACTAGCATAATAGGTATATTTATGATTTAGTTAATCTGTATGTGCGGACGTGCGAAACAGATTTCGATAATGTCTTTTTTTGTACTGACTGCCTCGTTGGTCTGGTGACAAAGCACATCGCTTTGTGGTCACGAAGTCCTTGGTTCAAATCCTAGGTCGGACAAATGTAGTTTTTCTAACGAAAAATTCCCAGTATGAGTCCGGTGTCTGAAATTGTGCCCGGTATATGGCAATAGGCTCGCTCCCTATTACATGGGACCTAACATCGTCGGTGAAACGTGGGTGTACTTAGTACACCTCTGCCACCACCGCTTGGGGAATATGGGCGTGACGGTGATTTTTTTTTTACCAAGTCATTTAATTTTTTTCCCAACAATATGCGCCTGGCTGTACTTCAATCTACAAAGCTCTTATTATAGATCCACAAGATAACCATGTATGAAGGTAAATCAATACTATTATCTTAAACCCACTACAAAAATGTCTGATATTAAACAACATCCATTTTTCTGCAACCACGATCTTACTCACAAACAAATTTCAACCCAAATATTTCAACAACAAAACCGAAATTCCTTCGACTAAGTTTAAGTGCTTTAAAAACATACCATATCGAATATTGCCAAAGGAATATAGACTTTATAAGGTGCAGAATGGAACGTAAAATTAGCTTGCGAAGTTGAATTCTAATTTATTGACCGATAAATGAAATTTTACTTTAATGGTATAGGGGTAAGGTGCAAAATTATTCGTACGTGTTATGGGTTTTGAGTCGTTCCGGATTGGTTTATTTTAGATGCTCCCGCGCATCTTATGGTAGCGGACGGAAATCTTAATGGATCCTGGAAGACGGGCTAACGATGGGACCTATCCATCCAATGTAGTGTTAGTAAAGTGTTTAAAGAGGACATTGTTTCAGAAATCAACAGAATAATAAGGTTTTTTAGTGAAATGTTGAAAACTTAAACTTTGCTTGTGGCTTATCACAAACAGCATCTATGTATCAATGTCGAAGAAATGTTCCTTTTCGAGAGGTGTTTCTTGGATAATGATTCAAGCCGGAAAAAAGTATCGGTCATACCCCCTCCAGGTGGACCCAATGTTCAGATTGGTGGAGACAGGTTTGTGGCCACCTGCTGTTGGAACTTATCAAGCTGCCTATAAAGCTACCGACTTGGCTAAATGACGAGCATATTAACTCTTAACAGAGACCAACGACTTAACATGCCTTCCTGAGCTTCTAAATGCGTTTAAATATAGGATTGCCAGAAATGATAATTCATATTAGTCTGACCGAGCACTAAAGTTTCTTAACATGAATGCTAAGAGCACTACAATCCCGTAGCGCTGCGAGCATTTCACATATGTAACATTCAAGTTTTTTCCCGCGACTTCGACCGCGTTGACTTTAGACAGGAACCTTACATTTTTCCGAGATAAAAAGTATCCTATGTGTTAATCCAGGTAATAAACTATCTGTGTGCAAAATTTCATCCAAATCCACTCAGATGTTTTTGCGTGATTGAGTAACAGACATACAAACATCTAAACATACAAACTTTCATATTTATAATATCAGTAGGATTATCCATCCATGCAGGCGCTCGTAGCGCTGTGCGACCGCGGTGTTCTCACCAAGGTTAAGCAGCGTTCGACTAGGTCGGCCTGAGATGGGTGACCGTTTGTGGCAGTTTCATATTCGAGCGTCTCGTGTTTCGGTAGGCACGTTAAGCCGTTGGTTCCTGTTACCGCTTAATGTGGTAGTCGTTAAGCAGAGTTGGAAGCCTTAAAGGCGGCTTGATAAATTTTAACAGCAGGTGGCCACAAACCTGCCTCCACCAATCCGCACTGGGTCCGCGTGGTGGAGTATGACCTAATCTCTCTCACCTCGATTTGTGAGAGAAGGTCTTTGCCCAGCAGTGGGCAGTATATGCTGATATTATTATATTCATCCATTAACCTTGACCTGCATCAGAAATCAGTAAGTAGATTTAGACACAAAACAGGTTTTTTAATTGAATACTTTCTTTTAAGTTCGAGGATTTATGCAAAATACTTATGTATAATGTTTATTGATACAATACAGCTAAAACGAATTAATTTCCAATTTACTTACAATATAATTTAAATGTTTAAGTAGTTCATTAATATCATCTGAATGTTTTGTTGTGAGATATTAAATGCTCCGATAGCTTCGTTTTATGTTTGTGCTATGTTTTCTGTTATTTTATTAATCAGGCTGTTATTCAAATAGTTTGTCACATCTAATCGTACATAGCTCTACGCGATCATTATTCGCCCATATTTGCACAGGGTGCGCAAGCGCATGCGGCGATCGAAGCCGCGTTGATCATCAACTGCAGGCGATACACATTATAGGATAGACTAGATTATCCCCCGGCTATAGTTAACATCTTTATATAAGCAATAGTTGCATAATGGGTAGAACGCTTGTCTTGTACTTAAAAAGTCCAAGTTTCAAATTCCGACTTGCATTTCTGAGTTAAATATAACCTATGACCGATGGTCACTTATAAACAGAGATGAAAAAAATTGACGAAAGCGTTTGTAAGAATGTTAAAGAAATCAAAGATGTGGTCTTGAAATTAGGATAAGCTATCTATCACATTAGGACCAAAATATCTAGGCGAAATGTGAGTGTACTTTGTACACCTCAGTTAAATCGTTCGGTGAGTACAAGCCTGATAGATTTTAGGATTTATTTAAATGATAAAAATTTCGAACGAACAAACACAATTTGATGTACTATTTCTGATGATGGCGATCCATTTTGTCCGATCTGGAACCAATTCCCGCGCTTTTGCTTGTATTAAGATAGACTATGAAGATACAAATGCATTCTTTATAGCATGTCTAAATCGTAATACGTCTATGATTAGGACGCGCCTACATTGTAAAGATGTTATTGTGATAACCAAATTATAAAATAAAATATAACTATTTTTCGGATTTTATCGCGGTTTATTTTGATTTTTAAGTTTCCGGCATTTCGAGAACTTTGCAGCACCCATGGTCGCGGGAAGGACTCAGGTGTTAGACGTCCGAAACGCATAGTTGTTCCGGGGTACCCTCAAACCTCTTCATTATTTTTGTTGGTCCGATCTACGCAGAATGAGCTCACGGTGTCTTGAGGTCTTGCAGTATTATGCTTGGTTTTGAATTTGATTAATTAATTACCGATGTTAATTACCGATGGATCACAAGTCGATGGAAGCACCCAGGCATCGTCTCTATTGAAATTAGGATAGGATGTTTTTTTTAATTTCAATAGCCTCGCTAACCATCCTTGGTAGGAATCGGTGTTCTTTCACGAGGATTTGTGGTCTATCAAATCTGATGTTATGGCGGGTGTGATCAGGGACATGTTCACAGACTGAAGACTTCTTTGAGCGACGGAATCAAAAATCCAAAAAAAAGTTTTATTTTATGTATATTCACGTAAATCTAAGAACTCAGCAAATTATAAAATATTAAAAGTTAAATAGAAAATAAATACCGTCCATGGCTATATTCGCCAAGTAGGGTGGCAGAAATGTGTACTCTCACATTTCGCTTATAATATTAAGTCCCTATGTAAAAGGGGGCGAGTCTAATGCCATTATACAATGCATGTACAAGCTTCACTTAAGGAAAAATTTAAAGAAATAAATATTCTGTTACCTCACAATTTATATATCCAAATTTTCTATATGTTAAAAATTATATCAGTAACTTGTAAAAATATAGCGACATTCAGTATGTTAATACACGAAACAAAGATGATCTTATTGTACATTCTACTCGTCTCCACAGAATTAGTAATTCTTTCATGGGGAAATGTATACGCTTCTACAACAAATTACCCATAGATATCCGAAACATGCCTATCAATAAGTTTAAAAAGGCAATCAAAACTAGACTGTGTAAAAACGGGTATTACAAAATTTGGGATTATCTTGACAATAATACAGATTTGGTTTGAGCAGCTCCACAATCAGCAAAATTAAACAATGCTGAATGACACAATTTTGAAAAAAAAATGGTTATCAGATAGGCCAAACAAATTAAGTTAAAATACTAGCCCGCTGAGTTTCTCGCCGGATCTTCTCAGTGGAGGTCGCGTTCCGATGGTAGATGTAAAAAATGTAATAAGTTTGATGTTTGTAAGTGCTTTTGAATTGGCCTAAACAAATAAATAATTTTTGACTTTTGACAGGCATATAATGGGAAAACCAATAGGGCATTTTGCAAGTTTTTAGTTTCTCTTGGATCTATAACTTATAACATCGGAGGATAAAAATAAAGATATCTAAAGTAAGTAACATAAATAATCGTCATTTACAGGAATTATACATACCTATATTTATTACACTGATACGCCATTTTGTCTTTCGTCTAACGTGAGCATTTGTGTAAAAAATACAACTTTCATGTTCCCTCCAAAAACTATTTAAAATATAACAATAAATGCAATAACATTCAAATTTCGAATTCATAAAAATCACGACAAAATTTAACAACAATTTTCCCCTTAAAATTCGAGAAAACGTTCAGAAACTCCATCAACTTTTTTTACACAGAGAATCGCAATTTTAAAAATATTATGTTACGTTCATTTTATTTTTACATTTTCCCGCTAACAATGAATGAACTATCATAATGGCAGACGATGGAAAAATATCAATTTCTTACATTTTAAAGAGACACAATGGGTGCAGAACGTGACATTTATCTTAGGCAGCCGGTGACACGACGCGATACTAAATTATACGTTTTAAAACCAAATTTCTACGCCCAAATCCGCGGCAAGCGTTCAATGCCAATATTAAACGGTTTTTTTTATTCGGGAGCACGATTTCAAACTTTTTCACTCGGTTGGGTGACAAAAGATGAAAAAAAAAATGATAAAAAACACAACGTTCCGTTTAGTTCTTATCTCAATGCACTTAGAGATCATTTTGATTTGTATAATTTGTTATATTACGTAGGTCTTAAGTGGGTCTCGGCCGCTTGACTTCTTTACGCCAAAGCTTGGAAAAACTGTTTTTTTTTCGGAGTCAGTGTAACGTTTCTAGTTCGGCACGCGCTCGCCACCCGTTGTGTTCGAAATTTGAATATTCATTTCGTTCCGACATTTTACTTGATGTTGCCATATCAAGGTGTGAAAAAAATAATAAAACACATTTTAACCCATTATAAAAAAAAAATAGGAAGTAATGGTGAATTTGCTTGAAAACTTTCTGGTCAAGTGCCACAGCGGGTGATCACGAGGGCTTGGGTTCGAATAATAAGTCAGACATAGTGTTATTGAGGTTTTTCTATTAAAAACAGCCTGACGCTCGGAATTGCGGCCGGTAGTTGCAATAGATTCATCTCCTATTACAGCCGAAATGTGGGTGTACACAGTCCTCTGCCACCCACTGAGGGAATATAGGCAGGCCGCTACTTATTTTTCTACTATACATAATCATGTACATACACTTACATATTTCGCCAAGTTCTAAACATAGAAATCTCAATGTTAAGAATGGTTCTATGTATGTTTTAATTGTCTATGCAATGTTCATATTATAAATACCATAAATACACCAAATTGACAAGTGTCAATTTTAGAGCTACCCATCAGAGTCAAAGTCAAAATATTTTATTTGAATAGGCCATAGGCCAACGAGAGCGCTTATAAACGTCAAAAACTATTACATTTGAACGCGGCCTCACACTGAGAAAATCAGGGGATAAAATCAGCAGGCTACTCTTTTAACTTAATTGGACTGGCCGTTCTGATTATCATTTTTCATTTATAAAATTGTATTTAAATAACAATGTATTTTACAAAAATGTATTTAGGAGTTCTGAATCCCTATCAGATATGTCGGCGATACATTACGATATATTATTATATCCTTTATTACATACTCTAGTTTTATAAGTCTTTTTAAACTTATTAATATGCATATTTCAGATAGCTACGGGTAATTACTTCAGAAGCGTATACATTGCTCCATTAAAGAGTTGCTAAATATACGGAGACGATCATCAGATTTTATTTTTATTCGACTGCCTCATTGGTCTAGTGACAAAGCGCATCGCTTTGTGATCACGAGGTCCTGGATTAAAATCCTAGGTCGGAAATAAGTAGTTTTTCTAACGAAAAATTCCCAGTATTAGTCTGGAACAGTGCCCGGTATCTGGCAACAGGCTTGCCCCCTATTAAATGATACCTAACATCGTCTGCAAAAAGTGGGTGTACTTAGTATACCTCTGCCACCTCCGCTTGGGAATTATAGGCGTGACGGTGTTTATAATCATTTATTTATCTGCAAATATGGGTTTTACAACGATGGCATAATTTTAAGACTAGATTTTTCATATTTCGCCAAAGAGCATGCAAATATTAGATAGACCCTACTTACACTTACTGTTAATTCATCAGATATAATATTATACTATGATCCATGGGCAGTGCTTAACGAGCAGCACTTTTTCTGGTGGTAATTTACGGCCGGCTGGTCACTATCCTCCCAGCAAAGTCATGTCGCTAAGCGATCCAGCTGTGTTCTGGCATGTTGCGCGGCGTTACCTTACGTAGAAGCAGGTTAAGCCCAATCATACAGATTCGGAACTCGGTCTAACATCTCAGCCTATTTCAGAGTTGAATAGGCTCAGTCAGCGATCCATATCTTCGGCCCCATCGTCAGTTTCCATCAGGTGAATAGAGGCAAATCGCTGACCGGTCCTCAAGAAAAATAAAGCCCAATTTAATGACCAAGCCCAATTTGATAGTATTTCTGAAGAAGTTAAAGTACGGCCAAACCAACGCGTCCGGCCGCGTCCGCGATGGTGCGCACGGTGGCGATCAGTACCTGTAGTAGTATTTCAAGGGACGTGTACACCAACGCGTCTTGCGTCTTCCACGCGCGATCTGTGCGGCGTCTCCACGCACGATCATAGGAAGATACGTACTGATCGCCACCGCGGACGCGGCTCGACGCGTTGGTTTGGCCGTACCCTTAGGAACTCTACTTAACCCTATGTAGAACACCATGATACTAAATTAATTTATCACTAGCTATCTTACGCACGCGTTTTTTTTGTGATACCTTGATATATTATCTAATTATTACTGAAATAGAAAGAAAAAAAGACATTAATTTGACCAACACACTACAGACAGTTATGTAAAGTTATGTAGCCATTACCATGAATAGTGTTATTTGTTTAATTTAACTTAGAGCCTTCTGATACACCAGTCTACATTGTTATCCCATACCCCACAGCAAAATGTAGATGGAAAAAGAATATGTAAAAATACTATTTTAAATTTTCACAGGAATGACATTCCGAAGTGGTGGTAGAGTATTTGCTTCTATTCTGACGATTCATAAATACTGTAATGGTTTACATAAATAAAAAATATTGTAATTCTGATTCATGATGACATTTAAAATATACAATCATATTCCGAAAAATAAAATATTAGAGAGCTTCCCAAGCAAAAATTTAAAACCAGACAACTCGTGGCTACTGGAAAAAAGCTTCTATACTTTACAGAGTTCCTGAAATGTAAAATCTAGTAATAAGATATATATATATATATATATATATATATATATATATATATATATATATATATATATATATATATATATATATATATATATATATATATATATATATATATATATATATATATATATATATATATATAAGATTGTTTCGACATATAGACATATAGACGACACACGCAATCAAAACACAATTGAGTTTCTCGGTAAGAAAAGATTTATTGTTAACTTTTTACGTTACACATTTGATGCACTTAATTAAAAGTATTTACTAACAAAACTTTACCTGTAAGAAAAGAAACGACATTTAATGTTATTAATCACAATGTCGATTCCCAAATCTCAGTCACGGTATTATTAACCTTCTATAAAACAAAATTATTTACAATTGTCTTTACACAACGGCTAGATGCTCCATAGGCTATATAATTCGACCACAGATTATAACATAAATATACTACTACGATGAAGCTTCAGGCGCGGGAATATTTAAATTAAAGATAAATATATTTTTCTTTACATATATATATATATATGTAAAGAAAAAGACAAGACAAAACTGCACATGCAAATATATATATATATATATATATATATATATTTGCATGTGCAGTTTTGTCCTAAAGTCAGTAAGCAAAAAACATATTTTAATTTATTTTTAGATCTGGTCTGTCGAGATTAAAGGCGAAATGTGTAGTAACATTTTACTTAAATCCAATATCCTATGTACCATAGGTATCTCAAGCGAATAAAGATTTCATTTCATTTCACAAGTTGTGTGAGGCAAATAGGATCTCGCCTCAGTATTTTGCTGAATAATATATACAATATAGTTTATGTTACTACTAGATGATAGAGCTTTGTAATGGTGAACGATTTATTAAAATCGGTTTAACGGACGATTTAGCACAGTGGTTAAGAGCTTAAGCCGCTCCGCCTACTGAGTCTGATAGTCGCGGGTTCGATTCCCGCACGGGACAAATTTTTGTGTGACCCACAATTATTTGTTTCCGTCTGGGTATTTATGTTTGTGAGTTTTCATGTTTGTAAACGCAAATCAAATCAGTTTATTTGCAAAAATGGGTTACAGTGGATGTTAAAATTACGTTAGTCGTACGCTATATTCTGCCTTTAGGCATGCAAATATCATAAGGAATAATCCAAGAACTTAAAGTACCTAACAATTAAGAAAACATAATAATTGTATGTTAATGATAACAATTATACTAATGTTATTTATAGTAGTTTTAATTATATTAGTGTCAATTAAAACGCACCCACGGCACAGGAATAAATCCTAGTGTGGCGTTACGTTTTTTTTTAATAGGAAAAGAAGGTACATTAGTTTCAAAGTTAATCGATTACAGACAAAGAAACAAATCTATTCTCTTTATAATATTGATATAAATTAGAATCTTTTCAAATACAATGAAAGAAATAAAACCAGCCACTAATAGCCGCTAAAACATTATTTATAACTCTATTTAGATACATGATAAGTTCAAAATCGTTTCAGCAGTTTCCGCGTTACGAACAGAAAGACGTTAAAATTCAACACACGCTCTTGTTACGGCATGTGAATTGTGAATTGGCGTCTGTTTTCGTTTATTTTTAGTATTTGTCTACTACCGATCCTTAATAATATATAAGAAGGCTAGTCTGTTTGTCTGTACTTTCTTTAGAAATTAATTTGATGAAAGATTTGAAATATAAAAAGAATGAAAATTTTACCAAACACAAAAACGGCGAAATAATTGAGAAAATAACAAAGCACCTCAATAGTCATTATTCCCACAAATATTTCTGGGTTACTATTTGTCCCATCCAGGAATCAAACCCGCGACTCATCGATCCAATGGCCCGAGCGGCTTAAGCTCTTAAATACTGGATCAAACGCTCCGTCTAATAATAATAGTGAAATAACTACCGTCATTTCTATATACCTCAAGCAAAGGTGTACTTTGGACACACCCATATCGCCGACGATAATAGTTCCGAATAAATAAGGAGGCGACCCTATTGCCATTATATCGGGCATAATAGAAAAACTATAATTTACAGATTTAGGACTACTAACACCCGGGATCTCATAATTGCCAGCGGCATCAGCCAGCAAAATTTGAATAAGACCCTAAAATTTCGTCGTTGGATGCAGGTGGCATCGAACCGGCCGCGCTGGAGAGTAATTGGGGAGGCCTATGTTCGGCAGTGGACAAGTATTGGCTGAGATGATGATGATGACTTGTGTATGTATGTGTGAATGACCTACGCCGGCGAGTTCGAAGAATCCCTTGCCCGCCGGTCGGTGTAGAGTACCACGGCGCGACACCTAGTATATGCTGTCCCCATAGCGACTGCCCAAGCCGAGGCCGTTCCTCCTCGAAGCGCCCTTGAGCTAGTTCTAGCTAGGCATCAGACCGGCTGCGCTTGAGAGCAATTGGGAAGGCTTAAGTTTAGCAATGGACTAGAATAGGCTAAGATGAAGATGAAGATTTCTACGGTTCTATGTACTTTTTTGTTTTTTTTTTTAAAACGTAGCCCCACACTAGAATTTATTCCTGTATCGTGGGTGCGTTTACAAACATGAAAATTCACAAACAAATACCCAGACCGGAACAAATAATTGTGGATCACACAAAGATTTGTCCCGTGCGGGAATCGAACCTGCGACTATTCGACACAGTGGGCGGAGCAGTTCAAGCTCTTAACCACTGCGCTAAATCGCCCGTCAATTGTCTCCATTTTGATAGTTTTTATAGATATCAGCCAATTTTCGAGACCTGCCTTATCCGTCTTATATACAGGCTAGATTTATGAGACGGGGGGCAGTAAGGACAGCTTCCAAAACCGTTGTAGCTACAGGAAAACGGTCTTACGAGACTATCCTTAACTTTTTGCGACGTTTTGGCCTGCAATTATAAATTTTGAAAAAATGTACAGTCAGCAAGAAAACGGGGAAGTTTGCACATTTTTTTTTTGATGTTAATCGATTCTGTTTCTTATAAGGATACTGGAGTACTGGAAAAGTCAGATCGGAAAAAAGTCCCATAAATTTTGTAGGAAATTGTTTTGATTTCTGACTGTTTTAGTACCTCAACTTGGTTGGTCCCATAGAAGCTTTTGATCCTTATAAGAAACAGGATCGATTAGCATCAAAAAAGTGTTGTGTAATTTGCCACAGTGATCTCCTATAAAATGCAAGGGAAAAGTTTTTTGCGATTTCTGACTTTTCTAGTACTTTAACCTCATCTGGTCCAATAGAAGTAATCTATCTATCTCATCACGCCAGATCCCTTGCGAGGTAGGCAGAGAGTACAGAGTTCCAACAGGTTCTTTCGTTACATACCTCTCTGGCTTCCTCCACTCTCATAGAAGTGATACTTATAAGAAACAGGGTGAATTGGCAAAAAATAAGTTTTTGTGTAAGTTGTCCGTTTTTTCTGTGTGTACAATTTGCTCAAAATCTGTAGCTGCTGCAGCTCAAAATGTCGCACAAAGTTAAACTAAGTCTTCTAGCTACGTAGCTGCCCTTACTGCCCTGTCTCAGAAATCCACCTGTATAATTACAATTCATTTTCCGACGGAGTTGTCAAATTAACTGATGCTTAATTAATTTATCACTTGTTATAAAAGTCTTTTTAAACACAATGGAGCACTAAAGCAAGTTAAATCAATGAGACAGTATACATATTGGCAAAAAAAATCTCCATCTCTGTCTATAACCTCACGCCAGATCCCTTGCGGGGTAGGCAGAGAGTACAGAGTTCCAACAGGTTCTTTCCTTACATACCTCTCTGGCTTCCTCGACTCTCATAGTTCGTCTCATACACGCTCGCCGGTTACGGAGACTCTTGACTTTTCCATCAGATAAGACTCGGTTTATTTGGTCGTGGTAAGATAGTCTAGGTCTACCCCGGTACCTGCATCCTTCCACTTTCACATTGTATATCTGTTTTGTCATTCTTTCCTCTGGCATTCTTTCTATATGCCCGAACCAACGGAGCATGCCCTTTCTCATCTTTACACCGATACTATCTAAAAATCTCCATGAATTGTTATATTTCAGAATTTATAGGCAATCAAAAAAAAAACATATTTTTTCTCCTAATTCTGATAGTTCAATGAGGTTATTTTTACCATAAGTGTTCAGATAATTATGAGAAACTAAGAGGCTATTTATCTAAGTTTCTCATAATTAACTGAACAAAGTATAATAAAGTATAATAAATATATAGTAATTTTCTTTTAAGTAAACATGAATTGGCTAGAGCGTAGTGGTTGCACGCTCGCCTTTCAGTCCGGTGAAGCTGTAAAGGCCTCGCGGCCAACAGCGTACATCATTCACCCACACACACACACACACACACGGAAATCATTAATCATTTTTATAAGGCTTTTGAGATAAATAGACAAATAGACAGAGCCACGGGTCTGAACTAACATCTTCTGAATATTCTAATTACATACAATAAAATGGCTGGCAGGTATGTATATAATGTATTAGCATCGCATAGATCAGATAACGCCGCTCACCGCTTGAATAGATTATAACTTATGCCTAGACACTTACGAATGTCAAAACGTGTCTTAAAATACGGCTAGATTTAGATATATGTAGTCTTTATTTTTGAAACGCGCCAAGGTTAAGCAACGTTCGGCTCGGCCACCCTCAGATGGGTGACCATTTTAATTTCTTGTCTTGAAATACGCCTAGATTTTGATATTTGTAGTCTTTATTTTTAAGATGCGCCAAGGTAAAGCAACGTTCGTCTCGGTCAGCTGGAGATGGGTGACCGCTTTAATTTAACTCCAGACACTTGCTAATATCAAACGTGTCTTAAAACACTCCTAGAGTGAGTAAGTTTTGAGACGCATTAAAGTCCATATTCATATTTTATTTTGTGTAAATCAGCATTTGGCTCGGTTTGACTGAGATGGGTACCCGTTTTAAAGTACGTCTAGACTCTTACGATTATTAAAAAGTATCTTAAAATATACTGTATTTATATAAATATATTCCTTGTTTGCGCCAAGCGCCGTACGCCTCGGTTAGTCTAAGATGGATAATCATTTCTATATCACAATTTTCAACGAACTCGGCAAACGTTGTTTTGCCATATACAAATATAATAAAAATAAAAAAAAATATTTAGGGGTGGGTCACCCTTATCATTTAGGGGTATGAAAAATAGATGTTGGCCGATTCTTAGACCTACCCGATATGCACAAAATTTCATACAAATCGGTCCAGCCGTTTCGGAGGAGTTTGGTAACAAACACCGCGACACGAGAATTTTATATATTAGATTTTCAACGCACGTTTGCCGTTGGTCCCGGTTACCACTCGGTAAACCAAGTTGGTAGCTAGATAAGTTTCAAAGCAGGTTACCCCAAACCTGCCTCCACCGCACCGCACTGGGTCCGCGTGGTGGAGTAACTAATCTCCTCGCCTCGATTTGGGACAAAATAGGTTGATATTATTTACTAGGCTACTTTACTGCCCAACTCCTGAGCAAAGGCCTCTCCTTTATACTGCCACAGCTGTCAACTTATTGCTGTTTCGGACCACGAAGTACCCGCAAATCGTCAAGCCAATCTCGTTGTCTGTGGGCCACCGCTTGGTATCCAGTTAATGACATATTTATTCCAAAGCTAGTATTACAATATCAATCTGCTTACTTCGCCCGTTGTTTAGTAACATTGCTGGTTGATTTCTCGCTATTTACCCAGATTACTTGGTTTTTTCATCGGTTGCGCCAATATTTCACGCATGGCCGCGGCTGACATTGGCTCTCAATCGAGTTTTTGCCGCCAAAATCGAGCCCGAGGGTCGTGGCGGCACAACTGACGCTTTTTGCCGAGGAACTTTTTCCTGTGACATAATATTTGGCATAATTACAGTTATAATTGTGCACGAGGCTGAAAACACCCTAATTTCAACAGAGAAGATGGTTGAAAGATTCCATCAACTTGGGAGGCCGTAATATATAACAAATCATCCTGTACTCTCCCCCCCCCCCCCCCTGCGTAATGGGTCATGTTTAATTATTTGATATCTATTGCCCACATTTTTCCATTTTGAATTTCAAAATGTAATGTCACGGGTGATACTTTGGCCCAGCTGTAAAACATCGTGGTTAAAAAAGGTGTTATTTTTATTTTGGCTTCGGATAAAAACTGCTTTAGCACAGATCATTCTATTTTCTTTACAACAGATTAAGAATCGTTTTAATAATTTTTAATCAAACAGAACAAAAAATACCTATTTTGTTAATTCGAAGTGGCAATGTAATCCTATAAAAATATATACTCTGTATTTTAAAGTAAAAATATATATTTAATTATAATTTACTCTGTACCTACGTCTTTTTCGTTTCTATTTTTAAGAAATTCATGACAAAAAAACGTTAACTTAATTTACTTCAAAATAATATCTAATCATATAAATTAGTTAATGATATTCATCGGTGTCATTTATAAATATACTGACATACTAATTCGCATTCACATTACCGTGTCACTTACACGCCAAGACGCTGTGAACCCAGCAACAATTGCCCGTGCCACATAAATGTGATAACTACCATTAATTATTAAATTAATCGCGTATTATTTTTAATTAACTAATTATAATTTAATTTGTCGAATGGATAAACAGGGAATTAACAACATTATCTGTACGAACGATTCGCAATTGATTCGGAAGCCGGTAATTATAGTATTAATAAATCTTTTTATTTGTGAAGCCGGTCGTTGTGGCGTCTTTAGGGGAGACCTTTGTCCTGCAGTGGACGTCTTTCGGCTGAAAAAGAAGAAGAATTTTTTACTGCCACAACGCGCCACGAGAATGTCAACAACAATTTCTCGCGCCACAAAAATGTGATAACCACCACCAACTATTAGATTAATCGCGAATTATTGTTGATTAATTAATTATAATGTAATTTGTCGAATAGATAAATAGTAAATTAACAACATTATCTGTACGAATGAATCGTAATTGATTCGGAAGCCGGTAATTGAAGTGTTTGTGAATCTTTTTCCTTGTTTTAAAGCGTTTATTGCTTCCGCGATAGTCGCTTTAGTGTTGAGCATTTATTTTTTGTTGTAACAAAGAAGTTTGTTTGACGTTTAACTAAGCTAGTCTGGGGTAATTTTGTTATGCTTCTGCACCACCGAAAAATGAAAAGAAAATTAAACCTAGAGCCCAGATTCTCAGCCAGTTGGGACTCTATGCTCACTGCCTACCCCGCAATGGCTTGATAGAAAGGCCAGTCGAATAAAACAATATAAGGTAAGAGACTAGCCCGCTGAGTTTCTCGCCGGATCTTCTCAGTGTGAAGTAAGGATGAGGGATATTTAAAAAATATCGATGTTAATATCGATGTACGATAAATATCGAAAGGAAAACATTGATGTTCAAAGACATTGATGTTGTTTGTGTGTGTGTAAACCTATGGAGGTTTACACACACAGAAACAACATCAATTTTATTTACTCAATCCACACAAGATGTCGCTTATTAATGTAATCTATGGAGATTACATAGATAAGCGACATCTTGTATGAATTGAGTGAATTAATAATGTCAAAATTTAGTCAGTGAAATGTAGTGTAAAATGAGTAGTTCTTATACTTAGTTCTTACTACTTCGTACTTAGTGCTTATTTAATTGATTTTGTGGCTTAGCATCCTCGAGTTTACCAAAATAATATTGAATCAACTAGTTGAGTAAGGAAATATCGATGTTCCGATATTATACTCGTGCCATCGATGTGTCAATCATTTAAAAACCTTTAACATCGATGTATATCGATCTTTCCTAGTGTGAAGCCGCGTTCCGATCCGATAGTAGATCTAAAAAATGTAATACTTGTTTTTACAAGTGCGTTTTATTTACCAAAAAAACAACCAATTATTGATAAATCAATGTTTAACTAAAACTCTTGTCACTTTTACTTTTTACATAAAAAATGTACCTATAACACACTTCATTTCAATATTTATCGCCTCTAATTTACATTAACAATCAAATAACCGAATTTAAAACCTGTTTAGTAGCAGAAAAAAGGATTAATTTGTAGCAAAAGACTATAACAATAAAATAAACCGAATGGCCGATTGCATTTTCTGTACTACCTTTGACAACTGTTGCTGAGACTTTTGTGTATAAAATAATAAATAATATTAGCCCTGTTAGGAAACTGTCCCACCATTGGGCACGGGCCTCCTCTTAAACTGAGAGGGTTTAGGCCATAGTGCACCACGCTGGCCCAGTGCGGGTTGGCGAACTTCACACACCTTTGAGAAACTCTTAGGCATGCAGGTTTCCTCACGATGTTTTCCTTGAGAATCCGAATACTTCGTTAATATTATTCTTTTAGTCTGAGATATAGAATTAAGTTTATTTAAGGCTAATCCATCGTGATATTGGTTTTATTTATACTAATCTCTGTTATGTCATTCACGCGTCATAACCGATGCGGATTTGTAGATACTGCCCTGTATGATACGTAACAACATGTAAATAAATTACATAATACGAGATAGATAGACAGATAGAATACTCCCTATTGTACTCTAATACATTAACATTGAAAAAAAATATTAAAACAATACACAGAAGTACAATTGGCGGTCTTATACCTAAGCAAAACAGAATGAACAAGATCACACCGTCACGCCTATATTCAACAAACAGGGATAGCAGAGGTATACTGAGTACATCCACTTTTTGCCAACGATGTTAGGTCCCATGTAATAGGGGGCGAGCCTATTGCCATATACCAGGCACAATTTCAGACTCCGGTCTCATACTGGGAAGGTTTTTTGTCCGAAAATCTTCATTTGTCCGACCTAGGATTTGAACCCAGGACTTGACATGATCACCAAGCGATGCGCTTTGCCACTAGACAAACGAGGCAGTCAATGAACAAGAAATAAATAAAAAATAGAGGGCAGTTGGTGGCGTATATATATTATTTACATTTTTTACGTAATTTTTATTATATAATATAAGTCCATATATTTATAAATATACAATACAAATGACAATATATAAATATACAGAAAAATAGGTAAGAAGACGAAGACAAACGGTATCTTTGCCTACCCGCAAGGGCTCTGGCGTGATGATATAGATAGATAGAAACGGTATTATAAGTAGGTAACTTATTAAAGAATAGGCGAAAGAAAATGGACCTTAACCAGCATCTTAAAAATGGGAAATCGCTGTACGCGTCTTACTGACACAGGCCATGCGTTCCACAGACGAACAGCTTGGACTGGAATTGGAATACTATGGCATTTTAAATGTTTTCTCAAAAAGTAGTAGAACCAAATAAGAAATTAAAATGTGTGGGTTGATAAGATCTAAATTAAATATCTATAAGATAGCGAATCGGGGTATGTATCGCCTTACTACTTACGAATTGTGTGTGTGTTTGAGTGATATACGCTGTTGGCCGTGAGGCCTTTACAGCTTCACCGGACTTAAGGGCGAGCATGCAACCACTACGCTCGAGTCAGAAGGGCAAGGGGTGACATGCTCGAGGGCGCCTCGAGTTGGGACAGTCGCTACGGGGGGGAGGGGATCTACGACTTAATCGTCGACGTCTGTATCCGGAGCGGAAGAAGCGATGTCAGAGCATCGGGGGGATCGGTGAAAATGTGTCGCGGTCGGCGGCAGCGGCGGACTTAAGAGCGTGCAACCACTACGCTCGAGCCAGAAGGCCAAGGGGGCGACATACTAGAGGGCGCCTCGAGTTTGGACAGTCGCTACGGGGGGAGGGGATCTACGACTTAGTCGACGTCCGTATCCAGGGCGGAAAGAAGCGATGTCAGAGCATCGGAAATACTTACAAATTGTCTACGCTGTGAATGATCTACGCTGTTGGCCGCGGGGCCTTTACAGCTTTACCGGAACTCAGCCTCCACTCTGAAGATCCGTTGGGAAACTCAGCGGGATTATCTATCTATATCAAGTCAGATCTGACGAGAGTACAGAGTACAGAGTTCCAACAGGTTATATATCGAATCATACACGCTCGCCGGTTTTTGAAACACTTGACTTACCCTTCAGATAAGACACGGTCTATATGGTCATGGGAAGATACTCTAGGTGTCCCTGGTACCAACATTCTTCCTCTATAAGATTATCTATTCTTACTTAATTCTTTCAGCGGTCTGCAGCGCGAAACTCAACGGGCTTCTTTTTTTTGACTCTATTATGATTTTAAAGACACGAATAGTAAGTTTATAACATGGTTTCAGTGTGATGCTTTATGCTGTTGTGGCGATCTTTAGGGAACCTTTGTCAGATGATGATGATGAATAATAAAAAATCTTCGTAAGGAAAAACATTTTATGATCCTGAAATGTTACGATAGTCTGTCGATTGACGTCACATATTCTTTAGCGTAGAAGCTATTAAAGTACTTTAAAATCTTTATATACATATAACTATTTGTAAGTCTGACTACCATTTACGAAGGTGTGGAGGGTAGGCAGAGGTAAAATAGACTGATTGGCTTGTTGTTTTAGTGGAGATGACGAGGTTCTAGTGTCGAATTGTAGGTTGAACATCATGTAACTGGGGTTTATTATCGAAAAATTTCCATATCTGATAGTTTTTTTTTTCGCATGGACAAACATACAGACCGAAACAAATATTTGTGGATCGTACAAAGATTTGTGCCGTGCGGGAATCAACCCCGTGACTAATCGACCCAGTGGAAGGTTCGCTCTTCACCACTGGACCAAGCCGTCCGATTTGATGGCATTAGGATTATCCTCTTTTTCTTTGAAATTTAACATCGCCGGCGAAATTTAGGTGAACATAGCACACCTCTTTTATGTGAGCTTGGAAAATACAGCATTGACGCATGGAGAATATTTTTTAGGAAGCAACTCGGTTTCAATCCCAAGTTTAAGCTACCAGTAGCCCAGTAGCACCACCAACTCAAGTTTAACAACCACACAACGAAAAACATCAAAACACAAATCACTTTTTTCCCTTCTTAAAACACCGTCGCCATTTTGCAAACCCGCAAAAGCTTTCGTGAAATTAATCTCGACACGCAAAAACTATGCCTTATTAGAGAAAGTCCGCCCCAACCAGGGTCTAATATTCACAGATAAACAGACAGAATGTATGGTTGCTATTAATAATAATTTTAGGGTGGCAAAAACTGCCCTCGGCCTGTCCTTTTTGCAGCCCTTCAGCTTTTTGCTCGTAAGAAAATTGGTGAAACGCGCGAATTTTAAGAAGATCACCATTTTTTTGAGGATACAATTAATATATTTGAATAAAATTGATGATTACGAATGGTGTGTCATAACAGGGTTATATTTCTCGTGAATTCTATAATGCAAAGAAGTATGATACAACTATAATTATTAACCTTTTTCTTTAAACAAGAAGCATAGACAAGTAATTTATCTAAGCATAGAGGATATAAACTTTTCTATTACATCTATCTATCTACGTTAAGTCCTTAAATCTTTTTATTTAGATAATCAGTTATCCAGTTTCCTGTCTGTAAGAAACTAATATACTAAATTAGACACCTTTTGAATAACGCATAATTATCAACATTTCGATTCCCGTCCATATTATTTGAATTAACTTTTGTGTAATGGCTAAACAATTTGTACGTAACGATAAAACTAACTCACCAGCAGAACATTTCACATATCAATTAGGAATAATGGCGGGAGGATTCTTTAAATATCTGAGGATCTATAAAAGCCTCTACCCTCATTTCCCCTAGCTTTTTAAGACACAATCACTGTTCCCAAACTTAAGCACTCATGTGTTGCCAAAGTAAAATTTCTCATAAAACCACAGATTAGTTAGACTTGACAGCTGTCAAAATTAACCCCCCATTAAAATCATGGGAAGATTACCCGTGTATGCTTGACGAAGGGTCAGTCAGGGTTGAAGGATAAGGGTGGTTATTAAACACCGGTCATCTGTTACGGCGCTTACTAACCCCTCTTGGAAAAATGCGTGTTTTTTGGAAGATTGCCAATCTTGCTTTTTAGGATGAGTAATTTTTAAGGACAATGTAATCTTCTCCTTTTGAATATTTTTAAGAACAATCTAAAACATGTATTCTAACAACTTAAAATGTTCCGAATGATTTTAACCTTTTTTTAAATATTTTATTTATTTAAAAAAAAACGCAGCCTACACACTTGCCTACACAGTTATTCTTGTATCTCTTACATGCTACTGGGTATGATCCTGGATGTTTCTCATTCAACTACCTCCTGTAAGATTTTTATGTAACCACCACCACTCCCAGCTCATTTCAGTCCCTGCATGGAATAACTCTCATCCACACCTCATATCCTAAGCCAATCTTAACTATTATGTAACCACTTATCTCAAATTCTTCATTCATCGATCCACCACAACACGTCATTGAATATTTAAGATGATTTTTAAGTATTTTAACATTATCAGTATGCTCCGACGTGTTTCGTCACGGTTCGGTTAGTTTATCGCTTCCCATCTTCTCAAGTCGGTGTTTAGTACCTCCGTAATGAGTACTTAGCATTGAGATGTTATTAACAAATCCTTTGTCTATGTGTTGGTTACCTTCAACTATTTGAATATCTATTGTACATCATTTGAGTTAAAATCTATTTATAACTAAATTACCACTAATAGTAACATCGACGCTAATTTTATTAGAATCTACTTGAATTAAAATTAATACTACTTGTATTTTTTTTATAAGAAAGGACGCTGTAACTCAATTTAGTTTAGTTTTATCAAGTCTGCATTAGCGCAAGCACAGCTGGCCATACATAACGGAGTGCTTGCCCTAAATCTGTTATATGGCAGTGAGAGTTGGGTATATAAGAAGGAGAATGAAAGCAGGATTAATGCGGTCGAAATGCGAGTTCTGCGGAAGATGTGCGGAGTCAAGCTGACTGACCGTATTTGCAACAGCGTAGTGAGAAAGCGTGTAGGTATGAGAGATTAGTATCGGTGTGAAGATGAGAAAGGGGACGCGCCGTTGATTCGGGCATATAGAAAAAATGTCGCAAGAAATAATGACAAAACAGATATACAATGCGAAAGTGGAAAGATGTAAGTACAGGGGAAGACCCAGACTATCTTATCACGACCAAACAGACCGAGTCTTATCTGAAGGACAAGTAAAGAGTCTCCGTAACCGGGGAGTGTGTATGATACGAACTATGAGCGTGGAGGAAGCCAGAGAGGTCTGTAAGGAAAGAATCTGTTGGAACTCTGTACTCTCTGCCTACCCCGCAAGGGAACTGGCGTGATGATATAGATAGATAGAAGTCAACATTAATATATTATCCCTTTTTTGATTTAGTGGCATATTATCTCATATTGTCAATATTACATTAGCTGTGATCAATTAGGTAATTTGACTATAAATTTTTTATATTTGTAAGATTTTCCGTTTTAACGCTAAAGTTGTTTGTAACGTAGATCCAAAATTTCAAAATCACATTCTTATTCATTTCTTAGTCGGTACTCCTAGATAATTGATATGTTTATTAAACATCTATTAGCTATTAGATAAACTGCATCACCACGTGCTTTATCTAGAAAAATCATATCCAACAATCAAACAATTTAAATTCCCGTACATTTTATAGAATCCATTAACAACAAAATAAAAATTATCAAAGCCAAGTTCCAGCAACACCCGTCACGATTTTGCTCAGAAAACTTGATATAAAATCATAATTCGTTTAATACATATGGTTTGTAAGCCATCAAAATTCATAAAATATGCTTTATTACCTAGAAAATTTGGCGTTCAAAGTTGTACGGCTGCTATAACCGGTATTGAATTGACCTTGGCGACTGGCTCAGTGGTTGTACCAAACTCGCTATGTGCATCATAGAATTTATTCTATTCCTTATCAAATGTTCGTGTATTTGCTATTTCGAATTTAACCGTCACCGTCTGCGTTCTGTATTACTGTTGCAATTCAGACGACTAGTCTCTCCCAGTAATGAGGTTACTGTGGATTAAACACACCGTCACGCCTATATTCCCCAGAGGGGGTGGCAGAGGTGTACTGAGTACACCCACGTTTCGCCGACGATGTTAGGTCGAAAGGGTGGGGCGAGCCTATTGCCATATATCGGGCACAATTCCAGACTCCGGACTCATACTGGGAATTTTTCGTTAGAAAAACTACATTTGTCCGACTTAGAATTTGAACCCAGGACCTCGTAATCACAAAGCAATGCGTTTTGCCACCAGACCAACGAGGCAGGCAGCAGTGGATTATTGGTGTCTTTGTTATGTTGTCCTGTAATTATCAGGTTAGCGGTAAAGTGCCTCTTAGTGATAAATTGAATTCATTATCTTCTACGTTACAGCTCTCATTGCAGGGTAGCTAAATTTGTCTGCATTTTCTCTTTGAGAGTGATAACAACTTTATTTGTGTTTTGCAGTCAAAAATATTCCAAAGATTTTAACCTGCCCAATCATAATCCTGTAAATAAGTGCGTTTAAAAGTCAATTAAGGGTAACCTCTGTTACATGAATAATTTGAATAAGGTGATTATTTTAATAGTTAAAAGGCACACTTTAATAGGAACTTCCACTCTTAGGAAGGTTCCTACCACGTCTACCAGTACATGGTTGCTACTTGAAAGCCGTTCTGTTCCAAAGACTGTTTTACTCTACAAGGGTTGTACCTGCCCTCTGCCACTTAAGTTTTGCAATTCTGACCATTACGTCGGCGACTTTGACTCTCTTCTAGATATCTTCGTTTCTTATAGGGTGTCGCAAGACAACTCCGAAAAGAGCTCCCAGACTCGTCGTGAGCGACCAGTCTGCTTAAAAATGACTTGCTTATAAAAATATTAGATACTCTGAAGTATCAACTGAGCAGTCCTGCATTATTTCTGTGGCTCTTTTGTCTGCAGTGATGTTTGAATTTTTTGTCTCATTCAATCGCATTGTATCGTGAATGCCAAACTATTTGTTAGTTTTGTGGCAATCGCATTGTCAATACGGAGTTCTTTTGTCATAGCATTTGATTCCAATTTCCTAATAGTTATTCTGGTGTTATTGAATGTTGGTTTCGACACGTGACGTAAATGTGCAATGATATAATGTCTTGATCTGAGTCTAGATTATGATGGCGATGGTCTATTCCAGTAGTGATAATCATCGGTAGCTTATCGCATCGCTTATCGGTGCTTAAGTTGTATTTGTTGGCAGATTTTTCTCCCACTTTGTAGTATTAAATTGTTTTGATTTATAATTAGTGATGAAGTGTTAGTTAAATTGTGTTCATTTTAGCATCTTAGTGCGCCAAGTCATTTACGTAAGATGAAATATCTGACTTTATCGCTTTCTTTTAAAGGTAATTTTGTGATTCGGCCTACCTAAACATCCGTTGCCACATCCCGATCTACTGGACCGAAAATTTCAACGTTACATCAATTTAACGCAGATTCCTTCGCAGCGGATCCTTCACGAGACCCATTAAAAGTCAGATACCACCTCGAATCTACTGGCTTCACAACATTAAGTAGTGCTCCAAACTTTAATTATGTTTCATCTGTGACCAATCGCGTTCGTGTCTCGACCTTTCTGGCGAGTCATGCAGCGTGCTACCGAACAAACCTAGCGAACAGAATCAAAAACACAATCGACAAAACAAAAATCAACTCTATCACTACCAGCTGATAGTTCAAAATCATTTGCAACATCTATTTTATCGAATACATTCCCTAACGTCCATTGTTGAGCGCACCAACCGTCAGCATCATCTAACGATGATGTAACTTCAACTCTATTTGCGTTGATGCACAGATTAGTATCGTTTGATTGGAAACAGGACGTAGCGCCCGAAGGAACGTAGCCCGCAGTTTCATTGTTAGATGAAAACGTATCTATAAGATGACGTGTCACTTTTAACTTGGAAACTAATTTGGGATATCACAAAGAGGTATCAATGGAGAACCGAAACAGTCTTTAGAATGTGCGAAGAGTGCCGGCGTTCAATAAATGGATTGGCTTTTGTTGGCACGTGTATACTAATACCTATTTAAAAATTCAGTCAAGTTGAATACCAGGCCTTGATAGCTGGTTTGGTGATGTCAGACCGTATTTGATTACATGCTTCTTTATTTCTTTCTTTGCTTGGGTACTTAGACCTCACATCCTGTTACATAACTTGTAGGTACCAACTGTAACACGAGTTAAACCAACACCAGGTTTCAGTTTTGTAGAATATCTGTTATACCGTCTCACAGATATATTCAACTCAAACTGAATAGAATATATCATACTCTATACAGACTACCACACAGGCTGGAGGCAAATTTGTCGCAACCTTCTGTTGAAACGAATCAAGTCTCCCGTAAGGCCTCCAACTTGGCATAGCGAATACCATCTTAAGTCATGTTTAGCCGTTGGATCCGCAAACGGCTTAACCTGCCTTTGGTTGCAAAAATACTGTAAAAATATGCAAATGCCAATGATGATAGATTAACTATTAATTCTTAACCAAAAGTCAATGAATTCAGAAAACAAGAAATATTAAATACAGATTATTTTTTGTCATGCATAAATTTATGCTACGAAGGCATTTCCTACCATAGAAGGATGTCTTCGTATAAATGTATCATGATTTCATATTTCTTTGGCTTAATTTTGCAGCCTAATCATCACATGAATGCCTTGATTTAGATGCAAATCAACGAATAGAGAATCAGAATATTTTTTATTCATGTACACCATTATAGATTTATGAATCGTCAGAAATTTAAGAAGACTCAACCACTACTTCAGAATGTCATTCCTATAGTAAATAATTACTTGACCAATTAGCTTTTTTATAGCAAAAAAATTTGGAAGGATTCCCCAAGCTGATAGAGGTAGAGAGATGGTATTCGTCCCGTCGTCAAAAGGTCCCAATGTAATAATAGAGGAGCTATTGCCACTATACCGAATAAAATTCCAAATTGCTATTGAGAATACTTCAATAATAGCAATTTGTACGATCTAAAATTCATGCCCAAGACCTCGTAATATTCAGCAGCGCCATGCGTCACTAGACTAATGAGATAGTTTAGTGATAACCACCAATTGTTATAAATCCAAGCGAAACACCATAATTTAACATTCCTACCTCGGAAGCAAAGGCTCCAGAGGATCTCTAAGATTCTGATTAGCCAGATGATGTAGGAAGTCAAAGCGATTATGGTGCGTGAAAACCGCCGTGACGCCGGCATCCTGCCTTTATCAACAGTTGGGTAAATAAAAAAGACGAGAATGATTTGTTCCGCCTGCATTCGGATGTCGTTCAAGGGCGTAATTCACTTTCTGGTGAGGCTGATGATGAGTTTCCAACGGTTGATAATAATAATGACAAAGAATTGTATATTTGGTATTAATATTAATATGCTAATCGCAAAGTTATATATTATCAGTTTAATAAATGTTCCGATTTAAACACGGATTTTAATTAAGAGTTTAAAAATATTCTATCATATTAATTAGTCGAGAAAGTTACACTGTTGAGTTAGAGTCAGCTTATTCTTAGAATGGATCTCCGTTATTAGAAATCTATATCTTTTGTTTGTTCAATGAAAATGTGTTGTTTTTCAGACTTACTTTAAATGCATCTTGTATTATGTTTGTATTAAAATTTAAACAGGTGATTCAATATTTTTTTTGCAATAAACCTACAAACCAGATACATACAACACGTGCATTTCAATGTTCTGGTTTTCTTTATCTCTTTTATATAAAGTAATTCAATTCCGTTAGTTTTTTGTACACTTGCAATCTGTCACCACTTAACGCATTATTGAATCACGGATTCTGATATCACATTTGACTCATTCTGGTTTTTGCTATATTCAACGTAACCAGAAAAGACCTTGGCAATATCTTTCTCTCTCTCTCTCACTCTGTTTTAACATCCTTATGTTTCTTCAAAAAGTTCATCTTCTTTAAGGACATTCATGTCTCTACATCAAGACTGATGTAGAAACAAGATTCTTAGGAAGTAGAACGAAATTTCAATAGGATATGTCTCTACTACTCTACGTTTCTCATACTATCATGATGATAAAACAGTTTTGCTAATAATATTTTCCTTTCATTCCAGGTTTTTGGCTCGAAAGCGGATCTGCAGCTGCACACCCAAATTCATCTCCGGGAAGCGAAGCCGTACCGCTGCACGCAGTGTCCGAAGGCCTTCGCCAACTCCTCGTACCTGGCGCAGCATTCCCGCATCCACCTCGGCATCAAGCCCTACCGCTGCGAGATTTGCCAGAGGAAGTTCACCCAGCTGTCACACTTGCAGCAGCATATCCGAACCCACACCGGTGACAAACCTTACCGCTGCACCCAAATCGGTTGTACCAAAGCCTTCTCTCAATTATCCAACCTCCAAAGCCACAGCCGCTGCCACCAGACCGACAAGCCTTTCAAATGCAACTCCTGTTATAAATGCTTTACCCACGAGAAGGATCTTCTCGAACACATCCCGAAACACAAAGAGTCGAAGCATTTAAAAACACATATATGCCAGTACTGTGGCAAGAGTTATACGCAGGAGACGTATTTAAGTAAACATATGAATAAGCACGCCGAGAGGGCTGATAAGCGACCGCCGATATCCGCTTTGGGACTGAGCGGTTTGAACAGGTCCTTAGCGGCGGCTGCCCCGACTGCTGCTCCGTTCGCAGAGCATCCTTACTGGCCAAAGGTCAGTCCGGATTCAGCAGCCCATATGTCCGATGAAGGAGGATACCATCAACAGAGGGAGAGTGACGATCATCACGAGCAACAGTTGCAGCAACAGCGGGCTTTGTTCGCGCAACACGAGAGTCATGATGACCGTATTCAACCTCCTGTGTCTTCCGCAGCGAATTCGGCGTTCACGCCGATCAACTCGATGGCTCCACATTTGAACGGACTGTCACATCACAGCGCCCTACCGACCCGGCCGTATCTTTACGATCCCCTCCACTTCCAGCAGGGAAAGCAGCAGCCGAACTCCTTCCCTAACCAGCTGATATCCTTGCATCAGATAAGGAACTATGCTCACCAACCCTCGGCGCTGCTGCCCGCGGAACACATCCTACCCCACGCACTCTCGCACAAAGATAAACAGTAAATTGCCATAGGTACACTTACTATAGTATGTACTTATAAAGGTATTACTAGTTGTATAATTAACGAAATATTAAAAAAATAAAATATTTAGAATCTCGCTCTCGAAGACAGTGGTATTATAAAAACGGTTTTATCGTTAGCGAAAACGACTTCATGTTTTTAGAGAATATTATTAAAAAAATAAATTGTATGAATACTCGACATTTTGTGGGTAGTTGACGAAATTTTACTGGGTATGAATGTGATTTAATTTTCGAATTAACGGAGGTTCGATTAGTTTTTTTAATGGGTTCATAATTAAACAGTTGGTGCGAGTGTTTGATCATCAATTATTAGACTAAAATGTACAAAAAATCAGTAACCGAAACTTTAAAATTTCTTTTGTCGATTTATTCTTTATATTTTGTTTGTATTCTTTTTTAATGCATGTGTTTTAATTGTTTTTAATTATCGATCAAACGGTTGCGGGAACTTGAACAGTACGGTTAATTATAATGAACTTAAGAAAACTAATCATTTCACGTTCATCCTATTTTAGGTCATATCCGAATGAATTTTATAGTTTTTAACTGCAATAAAAAGCGTATACTGGAACCAGTGATTTATACTTTAATATTGTTAATTAATGAAAATATATCATTTTGAATCGTTTAATCTCCTCTAAATCTCAGAATGTCATTCTTTTTCATAATCATTTTCATTTAAAATGATATTTTTTCAACAATTTCACATTTTGATTTGAGTGAGACTGCATCGGAAAGGAAATTAATTCAGGATCATAATATAATACTTAAATTTAAAAGTTCCTGAAATATAAACGAGTACCCATTTACTTAAATACACGGAAATACAATTTCTTCATTTATCAGTGCAGACGCATTTTTATTGTATTCATTAAGAATAACAGATCTCTTTAATCATCACATTTTGCACTCAGTTCCTACTTAGATCATATTATGTATTTTTAGCTTTATCTATCGTACAACTATCATTTAGTATTCTTTATATTTGTTTCCAAAAAAAAAAGATTTTAGAAAATGTATTCTTCCTGTATTTCAAAATGTTAGAACGAACAAAAAATTAAGTTAATTATTTTTAAGTGTATTCGGGTCGAATATATTTTCTAATGTAATAATAATAGAAAATCTCCGGGTGTATAATACCAGCATAATATTATGAGTGGCCAAAATCGCTTGTTTTTACGTCACAAAACGGAAGGCGCACTTTTTGTAAATATTTTGTAAATAGGATACAATTTTTTGAGAAAATTCTTGAAATTTATTGGAGAAAAAAGTTTTTTTTTGTTCACTTGTTTAGTCTAAAAGTGCTTATGCTCAATTATATTAGCATTAAGAACTCATCGGGTAGTTGGAACGGATATTTGGAATTGTATAGTATTCCTATTTTCAGTACTTAAATAGGCCCTTCATACATCGATTTTTTTAAGACTAGTTTGAAGTATACGAACGAACACTGTTGTTGATTTGTTTTTAATTTTTTAACGAATCAGCGTTAGTAGGTAAAATTGAATAAAAAAAATGTGATAGGAGATGGAATGGGAAAGAGTGACTATTTTTGGAGGAACGTCTATTTTCCTTCTGAATTAATTTGCTATTGATCTTTTTAGTTTTAAAAAAAATGTTAGGTTGTGGTTTTTGTCGTTAGGTCGTTGCGGGAGTGAGAAAGCCGTCTGTCTGTCACAAAGTTAGCCAAATCTTTATTTTTTTCTTGTATAAAATGTGTTTTTCTTTTAATATTAATAACGGCAATACATTTCTTCCGAATATTTGTTGTTAAGTAAGCACTGTTGTATAATAAAACATGACAAGGAGCCAAGATTTTTATCCAAATTTTCTAAAATTTCTTTGGATTTAAGGGACATATAAAAATCGCCAATATCTCTCTATTGTAAGTAGAAATGTGATATTGTAATTTGATTTTTTTTAAGTTAAGTGTAAACTTATTTTTATGATTAAATACAATATTTTTGTAAGTAATTTTTTCGTTTTACGTTAGTTTTCGCTTTGTCTAGCGTTCTCGTTTTAAGATTTATAGATGAAAGTGAACAAAGATCATTTTTTTTGTTACTTAAAATCGATTAAAAATTAATTACAACTATGCCAAGAATTATACTTGTGTATTTTATTTTTAATTATCCCATGAAATTAAATCCATCCATTTCATTAAAATTGTAAGTCATCCTACAAATTAAGAGATACGCCTCCTACACACTACATCAACATAAAAATATACTACAACAAATGTTTCACTATGTAATCAGTGACAGAAAGTTCTCTTAGGCAAGAAGGTCTTGGCACTCCATACTCTCTACCTCGCAAAGGATCTATTGTAATGTAATAGTAATGGGTATGCATTTATATATTATCATTTGGTTCAGAATGTATCAAAGGGAATAAATAGAATTGAATAGAACTACCCTAGTTACAAGTTTGGTTTCACACACACAGGATCAAACACCGACCTCGCCGGCGACGTCGAAGAATCCCTTGCCCGCCGGCCGGTGCAGAGCACCACGGCGAGACACCTAGTATACGCCCTCCCCCATAGCGACTGCCCAAGCCGAGGCCGTTCCTCCTTGAGACGCCCTTGAGCTAGTTACTCCTTTGCCCTTCTGACTCGAGCGTAGTGGTTGCACGCTCGCCGTCGTCCGGTGAAGCTGTAAAGGCCCCGCGGCCAGTAGCGTAGATCATTCTCACACTTATACACACACACACACACACACAATTAGGTTTCAATAAGTAAAAAAAAATACCTGACGAGCTATACAAGAAATGTTGGACTACCCAATATTTGCAACAATTCTATAAAATATTTTATATCATCATGACTTGCTTAATACTTATACGGTCACAGATAGACTTGAGGCAAGGGTTGTAGAAAATTTATTATAATACGTATAAAGTAAAAAAATATAAACACCATCACGCCTATTCCCCAAGCGGGGGTGGCAGAAGTGTACTGAGTACATCCACTTTTCGCCAACGATGTTAGATCCCATGTAATGGGGGGCGAGCCTATGGCCATATACTAGGCACAATTCCTGGCGCCGGACTCATACTGGGAATATTTCGTCAGAAAAACCACATTTATCCGAACCCAGGACCTCGTGATCACAAAGCGATGCGCTTTGCCACTAGACCAATGAGGCAGTCTCGTATAAAGTATACAACTAAATAGATAAAGAAATAAAACAACGTTTAGAACTTTCCTCTTTTTTATTTAGTTAACAGTCGCAAAATACATTATAATAATTAAACACTTAAGATAGGTATTTACAAATACGTGATCATTCTACCTACGTAGGCAAAATCCATACACAAACCATACATAAAATAGAAAGCAGATACATAACTTATCAAGATATAGGGAGGCACAGCACGCCGTACAAACTCATTGTAGAAATCCTAATATATCATGGATATCTACAATTAGTGAGATCCTAAAAACCCAGCGAATTTTCTCAAATGCCTCTAACATTGAAAAACTTTTAACGAAAAAAGACGTAGAGGCATTTTGAAATGAATAGCTAAAAAAATAAATTGAAAAATTCACTGATATTTTTAAAGCAGTGCACTGTGTCTCCTCACTTAAAAATTAAAGGGAATATTTTAAGAGTTAATACTTTATATGCATTGTCATTTAGTCGCCCTAAATACTAAACGAGAATCATATAAAAAGTTGGAGAATATGTAAATATGTACTAGCGACAATGAGATCAGTGTATTTCCCTGTCAAAACAATGTAAAATTGACAAATACTGAAGTTCTTTCAAATGTCAAATGAATAAAAATGTCGATAGATAAAATAAATAAAAAGAAATCTAAAACTTTTTTGGTCATAAATCAGTCTGTGCTAACAACTTAAACATTTAAGTAAAATTAATATTTTACATTAATAATTATGCCTAACAATATTCTATATAAGCAACTATACAATTGTAAATAGAATATTTGACAATATTTAATCTAAAACAAGTACAAAAATGACGTACACAAAGATAAAAAAAGATTTAATATTCAACAAAAAATTATTTTGTCAGAATCTATCGACATTCCATTTGACTGATCCACAACTGTCGCTGTACAAAAAATAGGCTTCGTATACAAAAGATACTAAAATTACAAAAACCTAATGCTATCCTTTTTACAAATATAAAATCAGAGAAGGATGCTGAATTTGGATTTCAATTTAGTCTAGTTTGTGTACGATAGATTATTTTATTATTAGATCGAAAATCTTAAATGTAATAGGAAGATTGCTATGATGAAGGATGATCATTAAATAAATTACAATTTATGAAAGGAACAAGAAAAAAACACAGCAGATAAAGAAAAGGTTTTTTATTAAGCATTGTCTTTAAAGAGATCAAAAATTAAGATGTTTACTTAAACCTTTTCAGAATCTATATGAAGGACCTATAACTAGAATATCTTGAATATTAGATGTAAATAAAATACGCCTATAAGATTATTTTATTAGAATTAGCAACTAAACTAGAACTTACCAATGACTAGATTTTTCTATTTTCATTAATAATGACTAGATATGCTACTAATTACTACATTTTTAGATCTAGTAGCAAAATTCAACCAACTTTTTATAATTCAAGTTGTTTATTTGGTTGAATTTCTCCTAAATAAAACTTCGTTGTTCTCCATTTAAAGTTACATCCCGATACATTTCCACTTATTT
Source organism: Phalera bucephala (assembly GCA_905147815.2). Lineage (NCBI taxonomy): Eukaryota > Metazoa > Arthropoda > Insecta > Lepidoptera > Notodontidae > Phalera > Phalera bucephala. The sequence continues at coordinate 4,530,848 of LR990633.1, read as the reverse complement.
AAGTTGCTAATTCTAAGTATTGTCCATTTTTACGCCTAAAATACATAATTATTAAACGTCGATTAAAACGACAGCGCGTGTAGAACATACCAAATTTTATAAAAAGCTCTTAAAACACAAGAATACCAAATTTAGGAATACATTACAAAAAAACCAACGGTCTAAAAAAATCGATTCAATATTAAAAAAAATTTCAATCTACTACAAAAAATTCAACCACGAAACTGACAAAGCTACACACGCTATCTTCCGAGAGGGGTTTAAACTTCAACCTTGTAGGGGGATCCAGGAACGTGGTCATCACCCCACTTGACGATAACGATGTAGTCTCCCCTGTCCCTGACAACGTACCAGCACTCATAGTTATTCTTACCCTTGTGCTTGAGTTGGACTTCATCACAGGGTCCTTTGGGGCCGTAGATGCCGACGTAAAGGATGTTGTTGCCTTTAAAATTAATATTACATTATAAATTTTTATTTCGTTTCAGAGTGTAAAGGGTAATTAAATTCTTTCAATAACCAATAAGATTTTTTGATAGTGGAAACCCTATTTGAAGCGATTCTGACAAAATTTTCTTAGTGGAGTTACTTGAAAGGCTGTGAACCTATAAGTTACTGAACCAACAATAAATTTGCTGATTTCAACTGCTCTGAAATCAAAGATAAAATATCTGTTCGACTTTAAGCATCATGCAATAATAACAATTTAGAAACCAAATTGAGATGCCAAAAGTTCAGTCTTATTAACAATTTAAATCAGTCGAGTCACAGTTATCTCGAATACTTCACCATGTGTGTGGGAATAGGCATATATACATATACAATCAAGCCTACATCCCATACAGACCAGGCAGAGACTCGCTAAATATTTTGATTCTGATATATTTCTTTCTAACTCATACTTAATTGATTAAGAGTGCGTAGGCATTTGACCATTTTCAAAAAGACTATCAATTCCATCCCAAAGTTTTCGATAAACTTACCAGCGTCTCCGGCATGTACTGTAAACTGATTGTGCTTATTCAGGTATGCCTTCTTTAAGCCCATGCCCTTCGATTGCACCTTGGTAGCGTCCGACTTGAAGCTCGGAAGCACGGGACCTTGTTTCTTATCTGCTTTCGCCACCTTTTGGACTGTCTCCACAGTAACTGAAGAGGTCTCTTGGGCACCAATCTCAGCGAGGTTGGTTCCTGGTGATATAGAATATCTTATGAAACTGTGGCGTTCACAAGTTGGGAACTATACTCTATACTTCTTAATAACAGGATCAGACACTGACCTCGCCGGCGAGGTCAAAGAATCCCTTGCCCGCTGGCCGGTGCTGAGCACCACGGCGAGACACCTAGTATACGCCCTCCCCCATAGTGACTGCCCAAGCCGAGGCCGTTCTTCCTTGAGGCGCCCTTGGGCTAGTTGCCCCCTTGCCCTTCTGGCTCGAGCGTAGTGGTTGCACGCATGCCCTTTTGTACGGTGAATTAAGGCCCTGCGGCCAACAGCGTAGATTCCAACACAAAAAAACTTCTTAATAACTCTCTCATTGGTCAAATTATCACAAGCCCTTTGGTTAAATATCGGGCCTAATGTAATTTTTTGATAGAAGTATTCCCATTATCAATCCGGAATCTGGCAATGTGCCTGGTTGAACGGCAGTAGGCTCGCCCTCTATTACATTGAGTACATCGTCGATAAAAAGTGAGACAACAAAGTGTACCTGTGACCAGTATGAGAAATATGGGCCTGTCAGGATTTAGTTATTTTACTAATTAACAAACAGCTATACATACAAAGCAATTGGCGAACCGGTTGGTTAGCAACTTTGATGAATTGGATTTTGAATCAAAAACTTATGATTTATTTAACAGGCTAGTTAAACGTAGCAATAACAAGAGCTGAACTAGTGATATGGTCAACTGACAGAAATATGTCTTACTGCTTAAGAATTTAGGTCTATTCTATCTTAGTATTAGAACATTTAAAAGAAAATATATGATAATGATAACCATCTACCCATAGGCCAATATACCAAGCGGAACATCAAGAAGTAAGAAATGGTAAACTCACCAATAGCCTCAACCTTGAACGGAGAACCGACGATGTGGGCGCCGTTGTACTTGATGCTCATGTAGTAGAAGCCAGGAGACAGAGGCGTGTAACGCACCTGAACAAAAAAATAATGTTTTAATGACATATAAATTATCAAGCATTCTTCTCAATAAGAAACCCTTTGACCACTACGTTTCATTACCAACAGAAAAAGCGTCTACTTCAGGACCAAGACCTCCCCATATTATTGCTGCAATTACCGGTATTGTGTATCCGACTTGTTAAGTTTGCAAAGTGCGTAAGCGTGCGCCTATACCAATATTGTATTTTATAACTAGTATTTTTTTGGGGACTAAGCCCGCCTCTCATTCCCACCATTGTAACTCCTGTAAGCCAGGATCCACAATAGTCTCCCTAGACGACGCCAAGGTTTGAACCTTGCGGTGTCCCGAGAAGCACTTCAATTGTCTTGGAACCCGCAACAAATTTAATTAGAAAGAAAAACAGGAGTAGGGAAAATAAAAAATCCACTTCCCTCCTTTGCAAAGCGGGAGACAAAAAAAATTGGCAGATCAGCCATAGAGAAGGAGACTACAACTAGGATAAGCCCAGTTGTAAAGCACACGGTCACGAAAAAAATATTAACAGGGCCTATTTGTGAGCCTCATGTTTGATTCCAGTAATAGGTATGGCAAAAACGCTTGAACGCACGGAAATTGTCCCGAGTTTCTACAAGATCCGTGTAGTAGATTACCCCAGAGGTATTTCGCAGACTGCTTAACATAATGGTACGCTGGTTGTGCTAGAGACTGCACTTCCAAACTTTGTATATAAATATATAGCTAGGTAGGTAAGATGCACCCGCATAGCCATCCTTTGATGTGTCAGTTGTAGTACTAGTCGCTAGACGAATAAACGCGTGCCCATTCATTAAGACTGTTTTAATCTACTTGTCCCTGGTACCCTGCTAACATAACTATTACTCGTGGCCTTTATTTAGACACCGGTTTATCTTATAGAGGCATGCTTCTCCACGGCTTCCGATGTCCGGCTCTGGGCTGTTTGCATCCAGTTTTATCGATCTTCACCAGGTTATCAGTCCATCTTATAGGAGCCTGTTCATTTTACGTTTTTGGTGGATAGTTGCCACTCGAGTACCTTTCTGCCCCAATGGTCATTGCAAAACAGAAACCTATCTACTTATAAACCCCAAGTATATGGTTATCCTTGTTTATTGCATTATTCTACAGAAAGAATATCGGCAGGGGAGAGTTGTCATTATATTTAGCCGAAAAGATTGTTATCATCATCTTCAGTCAAAGAAACGTGTACTACAGCCTGCAAAAATCGCTACGAAAACCGACTTTTTGCTTTTCAGAAGAAATAAAATAAATACCTTGTAACCCTCGTCCACATCGGTACAGTCCATGGCAACCCTGGAAGGTCCATCCATGGTGACCGCTAGGATACCGGCTCCAGCGTTACAGGTGTCGATGATCAGGTCCGTCTTCACACCTGGACAGAACAATTCCAATTAGAATTTGGGACTACTAGGAGCTAAGGAGTTGGATACGTTGTAAGATTATGATGAACTCTTGGAATATGTTGAAAAATAGCAGAAAAACAAAAAAAGGACCACGAGGTTTTGAATTCGAATTTAGTTAAACAAAGTTTTACTGGGTAGAATAAATGCCAGTAGCAGTCTCGAGTCAGGAATTATGATATTAGCAATATAATAGCACCCTATAATTTTGGGATCTTACATCGTTTATATGACTTATGTGTTTTTATTCAGAATCGGTACTGTAGTGTAAGTATATTGTTGATTCTCAGTTCTATCATTACACACGTGTAATGATAATGTAACGATAAGCTATCATACGCTGCGATTAGTGCCCGACCAAAGGTCAATTCAAATTCTACTCTCAAACTCAAATAATTTATTTTGTATAAGCCCTGCAGGGGCGCTTACAAATAGTCAATTTACATTTTTTTTAAATCTAAATAACTACTAATTTACCACCGGCTTGGAACGCGGCCTCCACTGAGAAGATCCGGCAAAGAAACTTAGCGGGCTTGTCTTTTTTATTTGCTTCTCTTTCTCTTTTTTCCTTTCGTATTTTTTCAATCTTATTGTGTGGATACAATGTTTAGGTTACAATTAAATAGCTTACGATCTAGCTCTAGTGTGATGCCTTACGATCAAGATATGAAACTAATCATGTTATCTGTAAAGAGCGTCTAAAGGATTCCAGATCGACCAGTCCCCACAAGCATCACACTCGTTCACGAGTATGACTGGTGGAACAGCCATTACTTCCCTCGACCATATTGGAGGGAAGGGAGTGACCCAAGCCAGACAGCCACCACAAGCAAAAACATTATAGTGATCATGACCAAACCAGAACCCCAAAGACGGTAGCCAGATAATTTGATGAATTCTCTGTGTTTTTATTCAGAATGGGTATTGTAGTGTAAGTATATTGTTGATTCTTAGTTCTATCTTTACACATGTGTAATGAGAATGTAACGATAAAGCTATGGCCAAATCCAAAGCCGAAGCCGATTAACAGACCACTCCAAAACCAAAAAAAAGGTTTAATAACCTTAAGAAATACGATTCATGAACGGCTGAATTTTTAAAAGGTTATGTTGTCTGTATTAACTTAACGAGAAATTATTTTTAAAAGTATCCCCACACTTGGATTTATTCCTGTGTCGTGGGTGCGTTTACAAACATAAAAATTCACTTACACAAATACCCAGACCGGAACAAATAATTGTGGGTCACACAAAGATTTGTCGTGCGGGAATCGAAACCGCGACTATTAGACACAGTGGGCGGAGCGGCTTAAGCAAGAGCTTAAGCCGCTCCGCTAACCACTGCGCTAAATCGTCCGTCTAAATGAAAATTACTTACAACTGGTTAAAAATAATAACACTGTAATGTAAGTATTGTAGTGTACAACTGTAATCATTTATAATGTTTATTTACTCAAAAGCTTTCGTAAATCATAAATCGTAATAGATCGTTAAATTTCGGTGCTTGCTGGAAACCTTCGGCTTCGGCCGAAACTTCGGCCAATTTTGGCCGAAGCCGGAGGTTGGTGGAAGTTGGTATTTTTGGCCGAAGGTGGCCGAAGCTTCGGTCGGAAACTATCAAAAGAATTCATATAGAATTCTTTTGATACGAATTTTGGCTGAAACGTCGGCCAATTTTGGCCGAAGCCAAAGGGTTGGCCGAAGTCGGTATGTTTGGCCGAAGGTGGCCGAAGCTTCGGTCGGACACTAATTGAAAAACGAAACTTTTGAAACGAATTTTGGCCGAAACTTCGGCCAATTTTGGGCGAAAACGAAAGGGTTGGTCAAAGGTGGCCGAAGCTGAGCTTCGGTCGGAATTACGAAAAAACGTTGAGTCAGTTTTTGTAGAATGAAAGATTAAACAATCTATAATAAATATAATTTAACGCGTGTCGTGCCAAACGAGCTCAAAGTACTGCTCCTTTTGTAGACTTTTTCTGACTGCATTCTGGGGTCTGGGATTGATCATGCTCACTAAAAAGTCTATGCTTGCAGTGTCTATTTGGAGCGGGTCACTTCCTTCCCTCTAATATGGTCGAGGGAGGTGATGGCTGCTCAAGTAGTCGTACTCGTGAACGGGTGCTGCTTGTGGAGACTGGTCCACCCAGAATCCTCTACCTTTTCGTTATAACATATATTTAAAAATAGTCTTATATCTCAGTCGTAAGGCTTCACACTGGAGCTGGATCGCATGAATGATTTTGTATAATATAAAAATGTATTTATCTATACAAAAATTTAAAAAAAAAATGAATAGAGAATTAAACAAAAAGACAAGTTTCTCGCCGGATCTTCTCATTGGAGGCCGCGTTCCGATCCGGTGGTAGATTAGTAAGTAAATGTAATTATGACACTTTGTAAGCACTCCCGCAGGGTTTATGCAAAATAAACTATTTGAGTTTGAGTTTGAACAATAAGTTACTTCAGCCGTGGAGAAGTGGGTATTTAAGATAATGTTATACTTACCAGACTGTATTGAACACAATCTATGTAAGTGAATATAGCTCAAAATTTTTCAATTTAGACGAGAATTATTAAGGATAGTGGGGAGGTTACTCACCAGTCTTGACCTGACCCAATCCTGGGCCATGGGCGTGGACAGCCGCAGGATCAGCGTCATCCTTGCCGACCTGAACAGTCGATTTCAGACTTTAATAGTAGGTTACATTTAGTAGTAAAATTTTCATCTATGCTATTAGCTACGTCTAAGTTTAAATACGTGGTTCATGTTAGTCTATTATGGGGAAAATCTGTAGATGCTTTGTTTTTATTAGCCATAGGTATCCCTATGAAATGTCTTCCTATGACGTTTCGTCGTTTTGTTGTAGGATAAATAGGGGTTCCCTTAGTACAAAAAGAACGATAATCGAATAAATAAATGGAAATTATGATCATAGAAGTCAAGATACACGTCTAATGAAAATAACAATCAGAGATGGCAAAACATAATCAGATTAATGATTCCAATTGCATTTTGTAATATTCAATCATTATTCAAGATTGAAAGTGTCATCGTAATCGTTGATAATCTTCAGCGAAATGTAATTTTAATCGTTAATCATTAATACACCATCACGCCTATATACCCCAAGCGAGGGTGGTTAATTATTAATCTGATTATATTTTGTCGATCTCTGATCACGATATTCATACCGCGGGTTCCTCGATTTTCATATAGAAATTGTAATTTTATTTAAACCTTTTGCCGTAGTAATGGTGATAAGCTTGCCATCTATCTCACCGAAAGTAAAACACTTCTAAAATGAACAGAGGTCAAGAAATCCATGATAGAGGCCTAAGTACGAAACGTAACGAAGAAAGCATGCTGTGATGTTCACCTTTCTTTAGTTGGTTAGCATATCGAGGCTAACCAATAACTAGACTAATTAGTCTAGTAATAGTGCACGTTGTGTTCACGAACTCCTGGAGCTCCTGGGCGGACAAAATAATAATGGGGTATTCTCTCCAAGAACAAATTTAATAGCAGTCTAAAAACTGGTATTCTGCCCGGGATAATAGCAATAGGCTCTCTGCCTACATTAGAGTCTTTGCTAGGAAAATATCAGCGTACACAGACACAGCTCTTTAAGTAATGACTTTACACTAATTTTAAGTGTATTTTGCCAGTGTCCAGTGAGATGCATAATCGTGTTTGTATATATTAATTCAACTCCCCGATGAACTTGATGACAACGATGATAATGATATTGATAAAGTAAAGCAATGGATACTTTACATACCAATTGCGACAGTCGTTTTGAGGTAATTCGAAAAGGCACGTTTTATCACTTTGTTACAATTACCTTCACTCATACACACACAAGAATACATAATAGTTAATATTCCACCAAGATTACTAATTCTACTTTATTACGTCAGGATTCAAACCTTGATCCTGAGCGGGGAAGCCGGAATGTGGACTCCGTTGAACTTGACGTTGATATTGTGGACACCGTTCTCTCGAGGCATAAACCTGATGCTGTACTGGTCTCCATCAATGTTCTGGATAAAGCAGTCATCAGTCTTGCCCGATGGTGAGATCACCTGCACAAACAAACAAAAAATATAATAAAAGGGGTTTATTTCAGTTGGTGCCTGAAAAAATGAAATGCTAAAAATGTGAGCCAAATAGGAAGACTGTCTTTTAAGATACATTTGTTCTAGATACGGCGTAGAATTCATAAAGACTATTAGCCGAAGCCTCCTCTTTGAGACGCCCTTGAATAAATCGCCGTCTTATTCTAAGAAGCTTCCGAACTAAACAAAACAGTTATTCACAAACAGAAGACTTAGCCAAAAGCTTATTTCAAATTAGCATGATTATCTCATTAACACACTTATAAATATAGTTCGATAAAACGTTGGAAGACAACTTATAAGTTATACCTGTGTATAAATATTGTCACACTAAATATGCCAAAAAAATACAATTATATTTACAAACCACAATAATACTATGAAAAGCAAATAATCCTTAAAAGAAAAGTTTTGTTTTTCCTCAACATTCGACCCCAAAAAAAGAACTACCCATCCCCATTTTAATTTTTATATCGCACCACGAAAACTTACGCGATATTCATCGTGTTGCCACACGGTTATAAAATATTAAACTGCTAGAGATTTATCCCGCCAGAGGGCCGTCACGTGCGGTCAGTCCGTTTTATTACATTTTTTTTGATCCAGCAAAATTGGGGTAAGAAACACTGTGCGGGGTGATGTATGAAGGATGTTTTTGATTTTTCTGAACGTATTTTTTTTTTATTTGTTTATCTCTGTAAGTTATAATTAACTTTTGGTCTCCTGGTGAACCCAGCAAAATCGCAAGTTCTCATTATTGGCGGCAGATACTTTTACAATCTTCTAGATCACCAGTCTCTTCCACAAGTTCTCTCTATGACTCCATTCCGATACCGTTTTCGAGTAGCGCCAAAAACTTGGGTGTCTACATAGACTGCAATCTGTCCTGGAATGTACACATTTCAAAAGTAAGCAGGAGGGTTTATTAGTCATTCCAATCTCTCAAACGGCTCCAGAAGTTCCTACCATTTAAAACTCAAGTTACTCTTGCCCAATCTCTTCTTTTAACACTATTCGACTACGCCGATGTTAGTTTTCTTGATGCAACTGAAGAACTTCTCAGTAAACGATTTAGCGCAGTGGTTAAGAGCTTGAGCGACGGACGATTTAGCGCAGTGGTTAAGAGCTTGAGCGGCTCCGCCCACTGTGTCGAATAGTCGCAGGTTCGATTCCCGCACAGGACAAATCTTTGTGTGATCCACAATTATTTGTTCCGGTCTGGGTATTTGTTTGTGAATTTTCATGTTTGTAAACGCACCCACGACACAGGAATAAATCCTAGTGTGGGGCTACGTTTTAAAAAAAAAAAAAAGAAAAAAAAATGAAGAACTTGAGCGTCTGCAGAACTTGTGTGTCCGCTTCATATTTTGCTTTCTATTCGGCAGCGTCGGAATACTCACATTCATTCTTTGCTTTACTCTGTGCTTCACAATCCAAACTTCACTATATATCTTCGAGAACGCTTTGAGTACTTAGTTTCCAGAGGAAAACCCTGTCTCTCTTTATCTTCTCTTCTTCATAGTACGAGCTGGTATTATGGCTCATTCATGGTGGTGTGCGCTTGTGGAATTCTCTTCCACACTTCTTACGCGATAGGCCCACTCCACAGATTTTCAAATTTTCAAGAAAAGATTTAAAGAATTTTTCCTATCCATGTAAGTTATATGTGTGTATTATATCATGTAGTATATTTTATGTTATCATTTTATTATCTAAAACTATTCCCTTCGTGTTGTACACTTATTTCTATCCTTATTTTAATGTTTTGTCTCTCTCCCACAAAGGTTTGCTGTCAGAGAACTCAATTTTGAGTTAAGCTCGCCTTTGTACATTTTCTTTTATTCTTGTATTTTTTTTGTAAAAGTTTGTGTGTGTATAATAAATAAATAATCATTTGCATTTTTATGATAGAGGCAATCAACTACGATATTAGGTCAGTGTCGGGTAGTTTAATATTATTACCTATAACAAGTTGCATTCTCAATTATTTTAACTCCCCGTTGAAAATAATGATAAAAAAAAAAATAACCCTACCCCAATCAGTAAATCGATAGATACTGCAGACCAATTACGACGGGTATTTTAGAAGGCATAGTGAAGCTAGATTTAATCATTTTGTTAAATAAACCTTCCTTCTAAGGTTCATTATAATTGGCCACCGACAGTATATTATAAGAGCCATAAAAGCAATACAAATTTCGAGAATTAAAACAATATTTATAATATTACTCTATTATTACCGACAAAAGCCTCTAGCTTCTTCGTGCTCCTCTTCATTCTTCTAGTCGTTACGATGGATCCTTCACTGTTCGTGCTGTGCGTCTGTGGAACTTACTTCCACAGTCCATTCGTGCGAGTTCATCTTTGGATGTTTTCAGAAGAAGAATCAAAGAACATTTTCTATCCTGATTTATTTAGGTATGTATGTTTATGTATGTATTATAATTATATGTATTTAATATTTGTATAGTAAGTTACTGAGTATATGTATTTATATATGAAAATATAGTATTTATTTCATTGCTATTTTCTATTAACATTATATTGTATAACTGCCCTCTTATTTCACTTTCTCATCTCTCAACACTCTATGGTTAGCTGGAAGATAACTCATATTTGAGTTAAGCTCGCCTTCTCTATACTTTTAAATTGTAAAATTATTTCCATCCCAGTGTATACAATAAAGAATAAAGATAAAAGCCTCTAAATGTAAAACTAACACTATTTTTTACCTAATTTAATAATAACGCTACTACTCCTTCAAAACTGACTATTTCTAATTTCAAGATAACACACATTCACTTTTTTCATTCTTCTTATTTTTTTCAACTTCACACAAATTTTAAGTGTATTTTGCATGTGTCCAGAGAGATGCATAATCGTGTTTGTTTCAATTAATTTAACTCCCCGATGAGCTTAATGACAACGATGATAATGAAATTAATGAAGTACGCCACCCTGGATAGTAAAGCGATGGATACTTCACATACCAATTACGACGGCCGTTTTGAGGGAAGTCGAAAAGGCACGTTTTATCACTTTGTTTCAATTACCTTCACTCATGCACATATAAGAAACCATACTTATTAATATTCCAACAACAATACACATTATTATTCGAAATAACACAAGTTTTGGAAATAAAGACAAATTGACAAAATCACTCTTTGTCTCCCCGCCAAAAAAAAATATTTATTTTCATTTATAAGTCAAGTTTTACCCATAGATTTATGGAGGTAATAAATTCATGATTTTACCAAAGCAAAAGTAACTGGCGATTTCTAATTTCAAAATGACACAAATCCTCAAAAATTTCCTTTCAAAAAAAAAGAAAGATATTCTCCCTTCGAAATATCACGTACGACGGCGGGTACAGTCGGGCCCATCGATCATAAATCTCCGACGTACAGTCCAGCGCAGTCGGCCGTCATGTTCACACGATAAATCAAATCAACTGACCCCATCTTACACTTTATGAGACATATTGTGAGCTTCCCAAAACGTTGAGATTTGCTCAAGGTTTTACCGGCATAATATGTATGCCCTAAGCCCCTGAATATTTTGTGCATACATTCCGAATATATAATACATATATATTCGGAAAGTATGCAAAAAAATTATATAAAAAAGTATGTATTATATATTCGGAATGTATGCACAAAATATTTACAAATTATAACTAGGCGTCCGTAGCGGCACCACGTCGGTGCGCGGGGGGGGGAGCATGTCCTTAAGTCTCCCCGCGATGGCGGGCTCTTCGAAGCGCGGCACAAGAGGGGCTCCGGTGCGTTCCATACGGAGATCCCGGAGCTCCTCCAAAGTGCTGATGTCGGCCACCCTGGGGTTTTAGTCGGTAGGAATCCAACACGCCCCGCGAGCTTCTCCCCGAGATTCGCGGAAGTCCTATGCAGGATTTCCAGAAAAAAAGGCGTTCGTAGCAACCACAGTTTTTTACCGACGACGACGACAACCGTCTGAGATGGGTGACCTGTGGCATTACAAATTCGAGCATCTCCATGCTTCAGAAGGCCGTCCCGTTTTTCACGCAACGTGGTAGTCGCTAAGCCAAGTTAAGCCAGCTTGATAAGTTCCTACAGCAGGTACTGTAGCTTCTGTAGATAGCAGGTTCTGTAGTTATGCAACAGCCACAAACCTGCCTCAAGTATTCTGGTTTGGATCCCCGTGGTGAAGTATGACCTAATCCCCTGATGTCTATCTGTGAGCGAAGTCGTTTTTCTAGCTGTTTGACCTTTATTGTATATCAAACTATTGCTCAGTAATTAATATACACGAATAGCCTACACCCTACAAATATAATACATTGTATATGGTAAGTGAGCTTACCCTGCCGTCCAAGCTGCCCTTAGCTCCGTTGAGCCTGATGTAGAACTGTGTGGGCTTGTCCACCTGGGCAGAGTCTGGGAACTGGGCCACCTCCAGGAGGTGCGCGTCACCCACCGCTGGGGAGATGTACACCTTGAAGGGGGAGTCGGGTATGTGCTGCTCGTTGAACTTGAGACCGATGCGGTATTCACCTGAAAAGAAAGATACAATTAGAGTATTTGAACCTAATAAATAAATACACAACAAAAATATAAGTTTAAAGAAGTATGAACAACTAAAACCTTAAACCCCTTAAAAAGATGTAACACGGTTCTTAACAAATCTAGATTTTAAAAATCAAAAAAATGCCGTTGGAAATCAGTCCTGTACCATGAAAGCGGGGACACATTTCATATGCAGAAACACCCAGACCTACACAAGCTCCCATGGATAACATAAACATTTATCCCGTGCGGGGATCGAATCCAGAACCTCTCGATCTAATGAACCGAGCGGCCTATGCTTTAACCTCTAGACACGATTGTCAAAATGTTATTTTCATGTTCATAAATAGACCTAGCATCTTTGGTCGAAGGGAACTGGGTAACAGTCAGGAAATATACCATATAAGCCCTTACAAGTTCATCCTTATTTTTTTAATAAACATGAATGATTCCTAGTCACAAACACCAAGACCGAAATAGATATTTGTGGACCAAACAATTAATTTGTCCTGTGCGAAAATCAACCCCACAACTGTTCAATCCAGTCGGTTCTAGCTCTTAACAACTACACCAAGCCGTCCTTTAAAGGTAGAAACTTCCTAAGCCTCGATTCTCGGAAGAGATTCACGACGATGCCGAAGTGGTGGTCATAGCTATTCAATAGATGCTCTCACATTCATCATCATCACCATCCTGAGTAACCGAGACTCGTCTGGAGTGGTGGTGAAACAATGCCATAATATAATTAATTTAGTTTTACATCAATAGAGGTAGTTGATCGAAAATAATACATGATATCAAAGTTTTCTTGTAATTTCATATATACACAAAACCGTTAACAATAAATGCTCCTCGTCCTGTATAGTCCAAGTTTTTTTCTTAGGGTTCCTTGCGTGGTTTTGTGCGCGGACACGCTTCTGCAAGGCAAAGGCAGAGCCTCACCTATTGATTGCCGCAACGACCACATTTGTACTGCTGTATGCATCCAATTTTTACCTTTAACTTTAACCAGCGAATCTAATCAAATTGCAGGCATTCTTATCTATTCTCTTTTTGCAAACGACAGCTCTTTATTCTGTAAGAAGCTCTCTGTATTGTAAGAAGTAAAGTTAGCCACCTCATCTCATCAATCTAGGTCCACATCTATCTAGGTCGTGTCATCGGGCAATCCTGTCACATTATCAATCGGCAATCTCGGAGGACCTGCCTACTAGATCTTTCCACAATCAAAGAAAGAAGCATTTAGCAACAAAACAAGCCCGCTTCGCCTAAAAAAACCGGAAGCACCAATCGGATGCTACTCGATAATCGAAATCTAATCTGTACCGTACAAAAGTGCCGACAGGACACGCTAATAAATTTGCAGAGTGCTCTAAAAACCCGACGAAAACGGGCAAAAACTGTATCGATATATCGATAAAAAAGTATAACAACAATGCTGTCAGTCAACGGGATAACAGACTAACGATGGAACCAATAATTCTTCCCAAGCCCTCTGTTGGGGAAATTTAAATTTTTACATTTAGGGTTCGGTAGAATTCTCGATTTTGTAGCAAACGAGTTGAGTACTAAGGACCGCCTGCCACTTTGTTCGCGTATGCGTATCTTTAAAAATTATAGCCTTGTAGTTTCTGCCCGCGACTTCGACCGCTTTGTCTTGAGACAGAAACCTAAAAAATTTTCTAGGATATAAAGTATCCTGTGTTGATCCAGGTAATAAACTTTCTCTGTGCCAAATTTAATCCCAACCCGTTCAGCCGTTTTTGCGTGATTGAGTAACAAACATCCAAACATTAAAACTTTTTCATTTATAATATTAGTAGGATTTCATAACAATACGTCCTGTAGATTTTTAAGTAAAGAAGTAATCATACGTAGGGATGATTACTCTTCCATCCTCACAAACTTTCACGTTTATAATATAAGTAGGGTTTTCTTACAATTCAGGACTTCCTAGATACCTTAATTATCTGTCTTCAAAAGAGTATGAGAGTAAGAGTACTATAGTCAAAAGAGTTCCACTGCAGGACAAGGGTATTCCCTAAAGTCGTCTGACGATTTAGCGCAGTGGTTAAGAACTTATCTCGTTCCGCCCGCTGGGTCGAATAATTGTGGGTTCAATTTCCGCACGGGATAAACCTTTGTGTGACCCGCATTTATTGTTTCGTTCTGGGTATTTGTGTACGTCATATTTCATTTTTGTAAACGCACCTACGATACAAAAATACAAGAGTACCGCTCCGTTTAAAAATAAAGACAGCCACAAATTTACGCTTAGTTAGCTGTAATCAAATCCTAGGCGCAGCTGCATTTTCGTCTTTATTATTTAACCACGTTTTTATTAACTCGCTTTCTTGTCTTTCTGTTTGTAGAAATTTTTCTATTAATTTTTAACTTAAATTTACAGCTTAAAACTAATTAAGAATGAAAGTTACACGATTCAAGTCAATTTAGCCAAACTTAACAGGAAGTATTTATTTAAGTAAAAATATCTACCATGTTTTGAAATTAAAGACATGGCGTGCATGTAATTCTTACACGACCAATATACAACGAAACTTCGTCTGAAAGCGTCGAATCCTTTAACCGATTTTTTTACCTACGGAACCTTCAGTTTTTATTCTTATCCTATCTTACCCATCTTTTTCAATATGAACGAACTCCGCGGTGGGCATATAGTTGCATCCGATATATTTACATCTCAACTCGATCTTTTTTCCAAAACTTTTTATAGATTGCATAAAAAAACGCATGTAGTTTTTTGGAAACGGTTCTTTTGTTGAAATTAGCTGGATGGTGGGTGACACCATAGTACAATGAAGACTATTTATGCTGTGGGTAACAGAAAAATAACGTAGCTTACCGGTCGATTATCCATTTTACTGTTGCAGCATGAAATTAAAATTAAGATTTTAACTGATGTTAGAATGACTAATAATTATTATGATTGTCAAATAAGTGAGTTCTCTAATACTTATTAAAAAAAAATACATTTCAACGAGTAGGTACAATACAAACGTCGGTCTATCTATCTATATCATCACGCCAGATCCCTTGCGGGGTCGGCATAGAGTACAGAGTTCAGTAGGTTCTTTCCTTACATACCTCTCTGGCTTCCTCCACTCTCATAGTTCGTCTCATACACGCTCGCCGGTTACGGAGACTTGACAAACGTTGGTAATTAAAAATACGTTACATGACTTCGCTACAAAAACGGACCCAACTTAGCATAATGCTGGCTGCTTATGCGACTAGCGCTGGTCTTCCGTTAAGCCGTTTAGTATAAGTATCGCCTACCTTGTATCAATCAGTATAATATGTTATTTAGTGTTTCACAGTTTGAAATTGTGCCCAGTGTAATGCTAATAGGCTCCCGCCTATTGCATTGGGAACCAACATCGTTGGTAGAGTGGGTGTAAACAGTACTCCTCTACAACCACTGTTTGGGAAATGTAGATGGCTTTTATTTTTTTTCCTTAATTGATTCGCAAACGAAGACTACTCGAACAAATCCTAATTTATATTGATCAAGTAAGAATGTCACAGCGATAGATTTTTACAGTTATAATAAATATTTATAATTAATTTCTAAGGCCTGAG